>OX411555.1:53908561-54231061 GCA_948146395.1 Fragum whitleyi
AAGCAGGCAGATCTAACTATAACGGGAGACTACAGATAACTGGAAGACTCATGGAAAGACAGTAGAATTAAAAGTAATTTAGTTTTAATTTAAAACGCGCCACAAGAAAGTACACCCATAAAGGATCTGTCATGAAATTATGTTTGTGACAAGCTGTGTTTAGAATTGAAAGTTATTAAGCGGGCCTTGGCGAGGTTGATAACTTTTCTATTCTCGATGAAGATAAGATGAACTGAAAACGATTCTTTTCTCATATCAAGATTTTTAATAGTTTTTGTAGGTCCCAGATGACAAAAATAAATAAATAAAATAAAAATAAAACAAAATGAAATAAAGCGAAAGCGTTCCTCATACGAAGTCGTCATGACGTTATATAGAATGTGATCTTACAAGACAATGTAATCTCGGATAGCTGTTCCTTTTAGACTACACGAGAAGCTGTGTGAGAAATGAAGACTTCCTTAAACTTTCCGTCTAACAATTTTCGTGTCATAAGTTCCAACAAAGGAGATAATTTACATATTTTTTTTATATATATATTTGCATGAACATATATTATATGAGCAAAAACCCACGTTGCTCCTCTCCAACAAGGTGTATAATTGGGTACCTGTGAGAATTTAAGTCTAAGTGATTTGGTTGCCTAAATGCGTTGCGCTTGAACAGCCGACTTGCAGTTCGATGATCGGTGGGTTAAAGTCGGTTGAATATGCCTTGCATAGGAACTGACCATAAACCCTTTTTAACTGTTAAAAACATTATATCTTGGCTATCTTTCTGTAGAAATAACACGTTTAAGGTTAAAGCGTCCTGGTAAATGTATTTTCGGTAATAAACTTGTTGGAAAAGTCACACATTTACTCCATTCGGAACACCACTCGGCCAATCTCACGATCAACCTCGGATGTACATAGTCGGACTTTTTTTAAAAAGTACGGGAAACCTTTGGAAAAACTCGATGACGTCAGTTGAAATGGCGTTAGCCCTCGAAACTTTGTGTGAAAACATTCGACGTCGCCAACGCTACTCGTTCAAGTCACTGACGTGAAACCATCGTATCCTAATATAAATATCTTACGATTCTTAATTAACGACTGAAAAAGCTTAATTTTTGAGAATGATTTGTCATTCTCCAAAATTAAGATTTGTCAGCCGTTATTTACTGTAAAAGATATAAATCTACAGTGCTATTTTTTCTTACACTGTTTCCGCCTGCACGATTTTGTTACATATATAGTCCGTTTGACTTCTATATGGACCAACATTTCGCCGAAAATCTCAGAAATTAATTAATGAAACGCATATTTTTCTTGTCATATCATTTTTTCCAGCTAATACCATGACGAATTTTGTTTTTTCAGAATTTTTGAATATAAAATAATGATTTTGTCCGTCCGTCTACATGTTAACTTTCAGCATTTCATACCTACTTGTTACTGTATTAAACGGAACAGCGAATTGTATAACCAAAAACAGTTTTGATTTGCATAGGGGCCGAGTCAAAAGAGTAAGATTTTAAGTGAATTGTATTACTATAAAATCGAGTTTTTCAATATAATTAAGTTTGTCTAAGATTTTTGCTACCGTTGGATATCAAATCTGTGTATATTCTCTCTTTCTTCAGAAACTGTTTGACCAGTTTATTGATTATTGATTTTATTCATTCTGAGATGAACCCTATATTTACATGTTAAGACCAATCAAAAAGCATTATTAACCGAAGTAGTGCGGAATTTCACGAGGAAAACTTGGTGAAAAGGCGAGTACTAACGGTAAAAATCACGTGCTATTTAAGTTTAAGATGACATGACCGTAGATATGCTAATTAGTATGTCCAAATAAGGAATAATGGACATTTCATCTGTCAAAAGTTTAGTATAAAAACACGTGTTTTTACTATATATGTTGACGTTTTCTTACTATTGAACAGCCTCCATCACCCCTCGTGTTTAAGAACGGAAAATGCGAAAATATTAACATTAACTAGATAGACAAAATCATTATTTTGAAAACATTTTATTTTCAAAAAATATTTTTTGGAATGGTATTAGGCTGAAATTAAGATTTTACTACATGCAAATCTTTTATTCAAACGCAATTTTATGTCATGATGAAAAGGTTGATCCATATAGAAGTCAAACGGACTATACCTTGGTTAACTTGACCCGAACTCGACCTCTATAAAAACTCGCTTAAATATCAATTAACTGACAAATTTTGTCAATTTTCAAAATATATTTTACATTCAACACCGTTTGTTATTTTATCATATGAAAGGACGTGCAAATCCGAATATATGTTAACAGGGTTTTATTGATCTAAAGAACGGGGGTCAAGTTCATGTAAATAGAATCGCGATATACCAATCCGCCTTACATACATCCGAGGTCTGTTGTAGTTTACGAAAATGTCCGAGTGATGTTCCGAATGACATTTACTCTTATCTTTTTGTAATTGGACGGTACGAGTCCCAATAAATACTAATGAATTATTCACTTGATACTTTTTGTATTGTAAAAATAAGTATCATATAAATATGAACTAGGCACTATAACAGTAAAATATATTGAAGGAAGCTGAAAACTTCGGCTTATTTGAATAATATCTTTTTTTTTTATTATTTTTGTTTCATTGGGTTAACCTTTTTCATTGAATTTTAATAAAGCAGGCGTTTTAAGAGCATAAAAGAAATTCATTTTGCTATATTTTGAAACATTTCCCTAAAAAGCATTGAGTCTGTGCGTAACATTTCCAGCAATTTAACATGTGCGCAAAGTTGAGACTCAACTTTGCGCTCAAAAGATGGCTACGGACCTAAAATCACTGTTCACAACCCACAATTAATTGCAATACACTGTGTGAGATTCCGGGCTACTCAACATCTTTCCATCACTCACATATGAAATCGTTGGAAATGTCTCACACAGTCTCTGATGCCTCCTTTTTATTTGCAGGGAGACTGGCTTTTGATTCGTCAAAGGAAATTAAAAGTGGTTTAAATTATTTTCCTTCTCATCGAAAAACCAAAAAGGATATTATACAGAAAATGCTTTTAAAAGTTAAATAGAAAATAAGTTTACAAGTACACACTTAATTATCGCATATGCACTTTCAAATTTAATTTCCTAGGGTCGTTAACTTACAAACTCCTCATGTAAAGTTCATGAAAAGTTTTAAATTTTCATAATATTTTTCATTTAAAGCATATTCAAAAGAAATTAGTCTGCTACAATTACTACTTAGGGTAAGATCTACAACCTAAACTTTTTTGTTCAATTATAGAAAAAACACACAATTATTGCATACCAGTAAAGGGTCAATTATTGATTCTATTTTCTGACGAAGATTTCATTTTTTATGTTTAAGTCCTTTTATTTATCATACTTTCCAGTGAAATGTTGCATGCACATGCTTCATGTGTTCTGTATTATTTCTCACATTAACCAATACATTTCTATGGTACAGTTAGTAACATTCTGAAATTGTAATTTATCTAGATCAAAGCCATTCTAAATCAAACACTCAGCGTTCCATCCATTCATTCCAAACTCTCAGTCAGTCCATTCACAAACAATCCAAAATCCTTCAAAATCAGCCATTACAAACAGCGAATCGTTTTGACCCCGAATTGACAAATAAGTGCACAAATTAAAAAAAGCAGTCCTCACTCTCGAAAAGCGCTGATTGTATGGAATCGTTTGGGGTTGTGTCTTATCCTAACAGGCGTAGCTATCAGTTTAGGACAAATCAGAACTTTAACCACCGTCTTAAATGGGACATAAACATCTAAGATGCTTCTGATACAGGTGTGCAACGAAAGTGGGAAGTTTTTTACAACATACGGGCCCTTTGATAACCACAAGTTTCAATTCGACCCACACTATTAATGAACGCCTGTCATTTATGCAAGGTAAACATGTTTTGGATGAAAATAATTTTTCTAAGATCTCCATACCCATAGAACATTTTTATGTTCGCATGAAAGTTTTGTCCATCAGTGACCAGAAATGCGATCTCATAAACTAAGGTTCGGTTTGCGTAGACAAGCATCCTTTCGAAGCATGAACTTATTAGTTTTCCATGAATAGACTACTGTTTAGTGCCATCTGTCCGTCATACAAGCTCTATGTAGATAGTTTCTGGTCGACTCTGTATAAATCAATACGAATTTTGCTTTTTGTCGGTCTTTTAATAAGGCCCCAAATGAAATCCATAGACGAAGATTCAGTTGAATATGTCCCCATCATACTGCAGACTACTTTTAAAGCCCTCTTTCACTAACTCTACTCGTTTTCCTGGCTGCTGTATGCAACTCTTGATCAGTCTACTTAAATTTCATTAAGAAAACATCTGAGGACCTATAAATCATTTAAGAAACAAAAAAAAAGTATCATGCTAGAATGGCAAAACGCTAGTAAGTAAGTGCCAAACTTAAGACACTCGTCTTGTTTTCACACACACAAAAAAAATTCTACCATTCCCGGAATTGCCTCATGGAATGACAACCCAATCAAATTCCACCCGTCATGCTACACTCCTGGAAGCAATGCCGGTGACATTATCAAAAAGCATCAAGCAAGGAAGACGTTGCCTACATAGATGTCTACAGTGGTAAGAAATGGTAAGAAATCGTGGACATGACAACGTTGGACCAGACCATCACCACCAAGAAGTTTTAAGAGGAAAATGTTTCAAGCAAGCAAAATTCATTCATCATTCTGTATAAATAATAATGTCGAATATGGTAGGCAACTAGCTGAAAGGAACACACATGAAAATGTGCAAAAATGTCAAAACAAATAGCTAAAGGAACAAGATATGTTTCAGAAAAACGATTGCTCCCGCCACTACCATCATTTTGAAACAGTGACATTGAAGAATGATCTTGACCTTGATTGATGGCCTTGACTTTGGTTTCAATTGAAAGGTGGTGTCACGAGCAATGCACTTTAAAAATATAAAACAAAGAACACTTACAACTGCTAAGAAATGACAAATGTTGTAGTTTAATTTATAAACAAAAATGGTCTTGAAACTGACCTTGACCTAGAGTGATGCTTAATAGTAAGATCTTGTATCAAGCAATGCACATTTGAAATATCAAAGCCGTATCACTTACCAATCAAAAGTTGTGGTCAATGTTAGGGTTTTTATGTTGAAATTAAGTGACCTTAAGAATATGACTTTGGCCTTGACTGATAGCCTTGACTTTGGTATCAACTGAAACCTTTCATCATGAGCAATACACATGTGAATGATGAAAGGTGTAATACTTACCATTGCAAAGCAATGGCTAATGCTAAAGTTTTGATTTTACACTCTTTTGACCTTGAAATGAGTGTCCTCATATGTCTCTTATTTTTTACACTTCATATTTTTCTTATGTGTTATCTATGTAACGTTTTAAAAGGAGGTAAGTTGCAGTGAATATGCAAATTAGAAAGAACTGTACGAAGATATGTGGTTAAGTGATAAACACAGCGTCGACCCAATTAGGGTTGAGGATGACTTTCTCTGAATGGAATACGTCTGTCTATCTGCTCGTATCGTTAGTTGCTTCTTTTTAGATAAATATGTAATTTATTATAGTCCGTTTGACTTCTATATGGACCAACATTTCGCCGAAAATCTCAGAAATGAATTAATGAAACACATTTTTTCTTGTCATATCATATTTTCTATCTGATACCATGATGAATTTTGTTTTTTCAGAATTCTTTAATGTAAAATAAGGGTTTTGTCCGTCAGTCTACATCTTAAATTTCAGCTTTTCATACCTCCTTGTGTCCGTATTAACTGGAACAGCGAATTGTATATCCAAAAATAGTACTAATTTGCATGGGCCAAGTCAAAAGTGTAAGTTTTTAAGGGAGTCGTATTTGAATGAAATCGAGTACATGTTTTTTCATGAAATTTCGTTTGTTTAAGATTTTTTCTTCCTTTGGATATCAAATTTGGGATTATTCTCTCTTTGTCAAAAAGCCATTTGACTAGATAATTGATAATTGTTTTTATCTTTTCTGAGATTAACCCCATATCCATATATTATGACCAATCAAAAAGCACTATTTAGCGAAGTCGTTTGGAATTTCACGAGAAAAACTTGATATGAAGTTATAATGGTACAAATCACGAGACATTTTAGTTTAAGATGACATGGCCGTCATTCTGCTAATGAGAATGTCCAAATAAGGAATCATGAACATTTCTTCTGTCAAACGCATAATATAAAAATACGTGTTTTTACTATATGTTTATATTTTCTTACTTCCTTTAACAGCCTCCAACACCCCCTCGTGTTTAAGAGCGTATAATGCGAAAATATTATCATTAAATAGATAGACAAAATCATTATTCTGAAATCATTTTATTTTAAAATGTTTTTGGAATGGTAACAAGCTGAAATTAAAATTTTACCACATACTAATCCTTCATTTAAGGTACCCTGACACCATTTGGCACTTGTTCCAATCTTTATTAAATAAATAGATTTCGAAGAGTGTACCTCTACGATAATTTGACCAAAAAAGCAGCATATCTTTCCATGCATTTTTCGGAGAAAATGGAGATTTTTGAAAATACCATTTTTTCCTTCAAAAAATCCCAAGAAGCGGACGATAAGAAGCTGAATGGCGACCTTCAATGTAAGTGAGTTGATAAACATGATTCATATTGAATGCAAGGAATTGTAATATACTGGATGAGTATCATCTACTAAATGAAAATGTAGGGAAAAGCGTTTTCGAAAATCTACTAAAATACTCTTTTTTTTTCAGCGAAATCTAACTTTCATTTAAAATTCAACAAAAAACTTACACCTACATTAAATATAGTTGAAAGAATGTGATAGAAATTTAGTTGAACATTAGAAGATTTAGAAAAGGTAAAATAAAGTATGTATATCCAGGCATTTTTTGCTGTAATACAAAACATGTACTTGATTGATATTTGTGTAACTGCTATTTAAGTTTCAATTACTGATAATCCAGGCACGTAGGAAACAATTTAGAGAGATGGGTGGGTTAGATGAAGACTAGTTCCTTTATGGTTATTCTTTCATTACAATACAAAACGAAATTTCGATTCCTACACCTGCAATAATTACTGAGAAGGAAGGGAACTTCTTTGTTTAACTTTTACCAAGGAAAATACATATGCAAGAAAAAGATTATTTCTATAATCCGCCCAATCATCATGCAAATATCAGTCATGAGATGATGCATTTCAGGCAACAAATTTAAAGCGTCCATGGCATACTATATATATCTATGTGTCATTGGTTGAATCTTCTAGAAAAAATGATTCAAATGGCAATAGACAGTTGAAAGGTAATGCAATGGCAGAGAAATGTCAGGTTATTGCATTATAAGAAAAGGAAAACTTGCTTGCAACAAGAGCCTTCTCACTTTCCAACAAAATATCCCGATTTCAAAACGTAAGCAATTGTTAACTAAAAAAAAAAAGAAAAAAAAGGAAAGAAAAAAAACAGTTAATAACAATGTTTCTTCAAAACAAAATAACAATAAAGTTTGAAAATGAAAAGGTACGAACCTTCAATATAAAAATAACGAAAGGGGTAAACTTTTATTAAAGGGAGGTAATATGTTTTTTTTATATTTTTTTCTTTATCCGTGTTTAGGTTTCCAATGGTGTCCGATAGGGTGTGCGTAAAATGCCAGAAGTAAAAATGCCATAGGTAAAAATGTCAGAGGTAAATATGCCATAGGTATAAATGCCATAGCTAAAAGGGTAAAATGTCATAGGTAATAATGTCATAGGTAAAAATGCCAGAGGTGTATTATATCTTTCATTTCACTAGACTTAAGTAAATAGAAAAACAATTTTATTTTCATGCACAAAAGGAATTGTTACAATAACCTTTTAATGGCTGTTCAATTTTATTCAAGTTTACTTTTTCAAGACTTTGATAATGAATGAAGCAAAGAGTATACAAATAAGTGGCTGTAAATAAATAACAAAGTTTGTGTATATATGAACATCAACCTAAAAATAGATAAATGAAGTATGAGATATAGCAGAAATGAACTTTGCCTATATATTTATTTATTTACATATATGATATAGCTTAATCATATATAAACTAAAGTATTATATGTGAATAAGGCAGGATACATTTAAAGGTAAATTTAACACATTTTTGTGATATTTCACACTTTTCTTAGTAATACTTTTTGTAAATCTGGCATATTTTTTAAAACAATTTCCGAAATCTTCATCTTATACCAAATGTATACTAAATCTATATAATTAGTTGTATTTTTTAAAGTAGAAATTCAAATGATATATGATACTGATTAAGATCATTTGATATGATTTATCTCATTTTCATTTAACAAATATTATCATTTATTTTTCTTGACAATTGTACTATTACATAAATGAAAATATTCATTTTATTTGTCTTTATGACAATTTAAGAAATTAACTATGTTTTCATAGAATAAGAAAAAAATATTCCTAATTATATCATCATATAGTTTTCATATATTCTGGCATTTTTCCCTTTGGCATTAAGATAAGATAAGATAAGATTTATTTAAAGTCGGCAAAACAGCATAACAAACAACATAAGCTAACATAAGCTTTTGAACCGACTAACATATAAAGCATTCTAAGGTTAACATAATATATTAAGCATACATGGGCTTAAAATCATGTGACATAGTTAGGAACATACATATAAGACAATTTCAACTTACAAAAAGGTAATGAAGTTTAAACGTATAGAAAGCAAGTTATAAATATTAAATAAGCACAATTAAGTGTACTAGTAAAATGGAGATATATGATACATTATAAATCGCCTGAGATTTAAAAGTGGTAGTTAAATAACTGAATAAGCTTTACTATCCCTTCCCTTTTCCTGGGTAGTATGAAGTACTACTACCAGCAGGAAACAAACCCTCGATTTATTATTATTACCCATGACATTTCTACCATTTTACCTCTGGCAATTACCTCTGGCATTTTTACCTTTGACATTTTTACCTATGGTATTTTTACCTCTGGTATTTTTACCTACATTCGTCCGATAGCCTTAGAGTAATTTTAAGAAATTGGTGAAAAGGTTGATCCATACATCATATAGTTCATATAGTGTTCGAGGCCTAATGCATATCTACATGCATAAGCGTAAGCTTCTAATGGCCCATTTGAGATATTGACTATGCTTGATGCAAGGGGGTGACCCCTTATTGGACTTTGGTATTTTTTCACATTTAATGTTACACTGTGTATCCTTCACACTTTTTATTTATTATTTTGTTTAATCTATTTATTTATTTATTTTATTTTATTTTCCTAGTCTTGGTGTCTTAAATTCAATACTTTTTTATTATTAGTGCTTAATTGATAGATTTCTTTGTACAAGGTTTCAAATTCAATCAGTGGTGTTCTATTTATAGAAGATACTGATTTTTACATTTAGATGTAGTATACTATTTATTTGATGATTTGTTTTATGTACAGTTATCATCAAGACATTAAGTTAACAAGTGTTAAAAAAGCTATTAAAATCATAAAAATATGTTGTTATGCTAAAAAAACAATAACAAAACAAATTGGTAGTTTTGTCATATTTAAAGATTTATAGTTTTTAAAGATTTTATACTGGAATGCTGTATATGTGTATGCATATTAATACACACGTTTACAAACACATGTATATATATATCTTTTTTGTTTGTTTTTTTTTTTTTGTTTTTTGACCTAATGTTTTATTATATTACAATTCCGAACCAGTTTATGCATTAAAGGGCTGGTATACTGCTGTCAGTCACACCAGGCCTTATTAATTGGATTTTCGACCTCCTACAGTATATTGCACTACTAATTTAATCCACTCGTTTTCTCTATGAATTGCCTGTATGGCTTGTTGTTTCTCTTTGACTTGTGTGTACTCGGTTTAATTGCTTTCTCTTGATTGCATATTTATACATTATAGCATGATGGTTCGAATTTGATGGAGGTTTTCCATTCTTTATTTAGATTTGATTTAAATGAATTTAGACTGGGTGAGTCAACAACTGAGTTGGATAATTGATTCCAGGTGTTTACTACTCTATTAGAATAAAAATGTTTTCTTTTTTCAGTTTTTACTCTACTTTTAAAAAGTTTATATTGGTTCCCCCTTGTTGCTGTAGGTTCACCCCTTATTAGTAAGTTGTTCGTTGTTATATCAATTTTGTGTAAAAGTTTGTACGTTTGAATGAGGTCTGATCTTTGCCGTCTATATTCTAATGATGGCAAACCGAGTTTTTTCAGTCTTTGTGTGTACGACAAATGTTTAATACTCTTTATCATTCTAGTTGCTCTTCGCTGGACATTCTCGATAAGAGTGGAGTGCTTTTTGTACCGAGGGCTCCATATTACAGACGCGTATTCTAGATGTGGACGGACTAGTGATTTGTATAGATGCTTGAACATTGTTTCATCCATATACGTAAAGGATTTATTTATTATGCCTAGGTTCCTGTTGGCTATGTTGACTTTAGTGTTGATATGTTGTTCAAAGTTGAGGTCTTTGTCTATGATGACCCCCAAGTCTTTCTCGTTTGTGGTAGGTTCTATTTTACTTGTTTTGTTGTTTTTGTCTTTCATGAAGAATTCACCTGGTTCTTTGTTACCGATATGCAGACTTTTGCATTTACTGGGGTTGAATGTCATTTCCCATTTATTCGCCCAACTGCAAGCGTTGAATATATTGTCTTGGAGATGGTTTTCGTCGTTCGGTGAATTTATACTAGTATAGATCTTTGTGTCATCGGCAAAAAGTTTTGCTGGACAGTTTATATTGTCTGGAAGATCGTTGATAAATATCAAGAATAGTAATGGTCCTAGCACACTACCCTGAGGTACTCCACTTTTTACTTCTTGCCAATTAGACTTGCGGTTGTTGATAACTACTCTTTGTTTTCTGTTCGTGAGGAATGACTCAATCCATTTGTGAATATTGCCTCTAATGCCTATATTCCATACTTTTGTCAACAATCTTCTGTGTGGAACCTTGTCGAAGGCAGCCTTGAAGTCCATGTATATGACGTCAATATCTTTATGCTCGTCTATTTCTTTGGTCCAGTCATCCGTGCTCTCCAATAGCTGAGTGATGCAAGATTTCCCTTTTCTAAAGCCATGTTGTTGAGAAGACAGTAATTTGTTTTCTTCTAGGAAGCTTGTTAGTTCTTTTTTGATTATTTTTTCCAAAATTCTACAGCAGATGGAGGTGACGCTTATTGGTCTATAGTTTTCTGGTTTTGTTTTTGGCCCTGATTTGTATATTGGTGTCACATTGGCCTCTTTCCATTGAGTAGGGAGTTTGCATTCTTCGATTGACATTTTAAAAATGTCTAGTAAGGGTTTCACAATACTGTTTCTGGTTTCACATATGAGTGTAGGATGGATGCCATCGGGACCTTCGGACTTATTGGGGTCAAGTTCGTTTATTGCCTTCAGGATTTTTTCTTCTGTAATCTCCACTGTGCTTATACTTGGATTGTCATTGTTATTTGTTTCTGGTATTGGAAGCGTTTCCGTAGTGAAGACAGAAATAAAATGGTTATTGAGAATACTAGCCATTACTTCTTCATTGGTTTCTATCTTTCCGTCCACTTCTAGGCTATAAAGGCTAGGTTGTTTTTTTTGTTTTATGTCTGACATATTTCCAGAATGACTTAGGATCTTCTTTGATTTTTTCAGCAATTTTCTTTTCTCTGGTATATTTGCATTCTCTGATTAGTTTTGTTACTTTATTCCTAGATTTCTTATATGATTCGTATGTCTGTAGATTTTTGCAATTGGTATATTTAGACCATTTTCTATTTTTGTCTTTAATTGCCATAACTGTTTCATGATTGATCAAAATGTCGTGGCGGCCTGGTGACTTCTTATACTTTGGAATGTTTGATTGCTTCATACTTGATATTTTTCTTTCGAAGTCGTTCCATGCAGTTTGGACATTTCGGTCATACATACAGTCTTGAAATAGGGTGTTAATTGTCTCATTCACAGCATTCCAGTTAGTTTTTTTTATAGTTATACTTTTCCTGTATTGGTGATTCTATAGTAGAAGAGCAGAATATATGGAAGTTGAGAAGTAAGTGGTCACTTTTACCAATTC
The DNA here is from genome assembly GCA_948146395.1 of Fragum whitleyi. NCBI lineage: Eukaryota > Metazoa > Mollusca > Bivalvia > Cardiida > Cardiidae > Fragum > Fragum whitleyi. The sequence continues at coordinate 53,920,698 of OX411555.1, forward strand.
CTGGTGCATATTCAATTTCCCCTATCAATTCTTCATAGTTTGATAAGACGAGATCTAGTATAGATGTGATAGGGTCACTTTTGCTATGACTTCCAATTAAGTCATTTCTATTCAGTTTCTGCTTGAGTAGTTTGGTTCTGCTTGATTGAAGATATCCCCATTGGTCATGTGACTTTTTACATTCTTCAGTTGGCTAGAGATTGTTGAAAGGTTAACATCTTTGTTGAATTGTCCTTTGTATAGAATTGGCGGGAAAATGGATCTTTTGAAAGTAAGTTGTCTTGGATTTCAATAGTTTCCCTTTCTTGTGATGTTTTCCTTAATTGGCAATTCGCGGAGATGATGTTCCTATTATCCTATTGAATTAATTGCTGTTTGGTTGTTGAGATCATTCGAGTTCAGACTTAGCCCGTTACCGCGCTCGCGAACCCTTAATTAACAATTCTTTCTTTTACCCTAGCTTGCACATTTAATCTTAATATTTTCAGTACTGACGGTCACGGAAGTGTGGAGAGGCTATGATAGATGTTGTTTCATGATTTAGAGTGATGTACACTTAATTCCTCAAATTGGTAGGTTTACCCTTGATTGTATAGAGTAATACTTTTCATGTAAAGCATGTATTGTTAGCGTTTATGAAGTACAGAAGAAATATGCAATTTCACTGTTAAGAGTCGAAAATAGCTTGATTGGTAAAGTTATATGGAAAAGGGTTAAACACTTCTATTGTAAGATTTGTTTTTAAGTCAAATAATGTGTTTCTTGAGAACATTGTAATAAGAGGAATATCGTGTCAGCAAATGACATGATAATCCTTTCCCGCAATGTTCACACTTGAATTTAAGCAGTCGTGACCGAGTCAATATTTGATCATTGATATTTCTGATTTTAGAGCAAATTGTTTCATCTTTTACATTTCAGAGTGGTTTACTCATTCATTCGTTTGTACATACATGAGGTATCCTGTTACCACTATTAAAGATTGGAAATTGAAATGATTCTTTTCTCCTGATTGTCCATTAGAACCCACTTAACAATAAACAGTAAGCTGGACCGATTTGGTTACAAGCCCTGTTATATTATGGCGCCCAACGTATAAATGGACTATTTTTTGGAGTGAAAGGTTGACCATTCAATGGACAGTGATCATTGATGATGTTTGTTTAGCCCGTGATTTACCTGGAGGTTTTGCCTGACAGGGAACCGTTAGATTGGACATTTACCCTTTTTACTCTAACCAGCCTGAGGACAGATATTTACGTGAGGGGGAGAGATGGTGAATCGTGCGATCCTTGGATTTGGACCATTTTTGTGACATTTGGACGACGTCGTGGTGGATTCTATCATAAACTGTGACCTTAGTGATGAATTTTGTAAGTGAACTAGACTGTGTTTTGCACAGAGTTCATTTTTGTTAGGACAGTGATTTTGTGTAAATTTGGATATTTAGGATAAGGATAAGGATGTCGCTCTGTAAGTAGAATTTCATTTGTATAAATAACCCTTGAAATAGCATTTTGCTCCTTTTACTACCATGTTAAGTTAAAATATGCATTTTCGCAAAGACCGAGTTTACTGGATTTAGCAATATATCCGATCGATTCATTTCCCACAATGTTCTGGTAGTAGTTGATTTATGTCATGATGTTGTTGTGGTTAATACGATCCTAACAACAGAATGATATGGTTAAGAACTGATTCATTTTTCTCAATGTTTTTGTAGCAAATCACTAATGTCATCTTGTTGTTGTGGTTACTACGATCTTAATAACAAAATGATATAGTAAAGAAACTTAATGCCATAACTATTTTGAAAAAGATAAGAAACCCTTGTTTATAAATATTTTTGATAGGTATGTCAGTTTGAGTGTGTCACAAGTTTTATACTAACACTGGTTCACTAACGCATTAACTAGATTTTCTTCTATCTTTCTATTTAAATCTGAACTATGACCTGGTCCCGCCCACTTTTGTTGTTTACATGGGTTTGTTTTGGTTTGTTCGCCTTTGACCTTGTCAGTTCGCCATTTTGATTGGTTATTGAAACATCCGGTTGATTTGTTGATCTCTGATTGGATCTTGGCGTTTCCTGATATTTCATTGGTTGTCGCTTAGCTCCCTGTCAATATATTGGTTCCCAACCCTGTCAGAATAGTTCGCAATTGTTTCGGATTGGTTCCCTTTATTTGGTTCCCATTGATTTTGGATTAGTTCCCTGTTTCTGGTTCTCATTGATTTTGGATTGGTTTCCAGTTATTGGTGCCCGATGATTGGTTCCCATCAACTTTAGATTGGTTCCCACTGTTTATGATTGGTTCCTATCAATTAGCTTTATGTATATGATTGGTCCGTGAAACTTCTAGTACGCATGTGGCTATTTTGATTTCTGGATCCCAGCTTGAGATTTATATACATGTTGTATCCTAAATTCTGTTTGAAAAATATGACTGGTTCCCGGCTTCATGTCGTATAACCTTGAGTGACCTTAGGTTATTTGCATACTCTGATTTCATTGGATGCTCAGATGGATATTTTCTTCGTGTGACCTTTGAACTTTGAATTCATTTCAAAACTCTTTGGTGATTGGTCTTTGTTGTCAAATCAGAATTTTTGGTTTATTTCCATTCTGGACTTTGATTGACTTTCAAAAGTGAAAGTAGGCTTCCTGTTTTGAAATAGTGAAATAGTGTGACCTTTAGTGAACTTTAAATCATCGTGAAGCGTGAACATTAGAACTTGATTTCAACTACAGATATAAGGTTGAATTATTATGTGACCAATATTCTTTATATAGAATTTAAAACAAATGATTAATAGTTTATATACATAAACCATTAATTATAATTGAATTAACTTCAATGCATAATTAATAGACCTTATGCATTATTATTACAAATATTGAGAATAACAATTCATTTATGTTTGATACGACCCTTATGCATCACGTTGCTGATAAGCCATATCAATCACGAATTTGATTAGTTTTGTGAAATCATACGATAGCACATTACTTTGATAACTTAATGACTTTGAAATAATTCATACACTTGAAACATGCAGTTATTGTGACATGAATTATTTAGTTGCATGAATTGATAGTTCATGTTTCCGCCAGTATAAATTTTTGTATAAAACAAATCTTTGTCACTACCTGACTACCAATTGCGAAGGATTACGCACATGTAGTAAAATGCCATTGAGACTTCCATTCAGGGGAAGTAGTGTTGTGTAATTGCTCTCACTTTCATTAAAGGGAAGTAATTCACAAATTGTAATTTTTTGGTTATTACAGCATAGTAATAACTTTGAATTGACTTTACTTACTTTAAATCATTAAAGGAAGTGATAGTGCTTGTAGGAGAAAGCATTGTGATAAAAGAACAACCATGAGGGAATGTGCCTAACTTTTGACTGTCCTTTTGTAGATTTATATAAGTAATAGTACTTAAACCATATCTTGTATTTGTGAAATTAATACTTTGCTTAGAAAAGTAGAAGTATTAGATCCGGATCACACATTGTCGATCTGGTTGTGGGTACTTACCCTTCACAGTAAGTGCTCCCTTTGCCCTTTTTTACAGGTATATGCTTTCAGGTGCTGGTACTTAGTGGTAAATTTAGTACAAGTGGTAAGTTCAGTACAGGGTTAAATGCTTACAGGTACATCAATACCTTTATTGACTATTAAGGGGAATTAACCTCAGTGTTTATAGTGTATTACATGTTTCCCTTAGCAATAGTTGATTACTTTCAGATGTTTTGTGCTAAAAAGTGATAAGTGAATAGTGTGTCTTATCCTATCATTTAGGGGAGGTAATTTAGACTTAATATAATTTCTCTTGTTCTATTTTTAGAACACTGTCCATATGTTCCTATATTGAACATACTTTGTAAAAAGTGTCATTTATTAGTGCTATTGTAAAAGTGAATTAAACTTTTATTATTTCATCACAATGGATTCGGAAAAGTACAAATTGAGCATGGCTTCTGGTGGAAAGGATACATCTTCAACAGGATTATCGGAACAAGACAAGAAGTTGTTAGATGCTTTTCACACACTTCATCTTTCACCCCATATAGAGAAGCCAGAGGATTTGATTGGATTTTTATCACAGTTTGGAAAACTTGTGAATGACCATGAATCACCACACCCGACGGTGTCACACCAGTTCCCAAAGCTATCCACATTTACGGGAGATAGCAACAAGACGGAAACATCTTGGGAAACTTTTAGTTTCGAGATTAAATCTCTTATGACCGAGAACGTGTTTAAGCCAGAACAGATTCTTCTGGGTATTAGAAGAGCGGTTAAAGGCAATGCAGCTGATATACTCAGACGGCTTGGGCCTGGAGTGACCCTTAACGCCGTACTTAATAAATTTGAGAGTACGTTCGGCAACATAGAGACCATGGAGAGTATACTCAAGAAGTTTTACTCGTGTCAACAACTACAAAAGGAGACGATCTCTGTTTATGCGGCTCGACTTGAAGAGGTTTACTCTCAAGCGTTGTCCCTTCACGCATTACCGGCTGACGACAAGATCCTACAGAGGGTCTTATACCATGGGTTGCTGCCAGAGTACAAGCACATGGCTACCTACAAAAACGATGTTATAGATGATTACGATAGGTTTAAAATCGAACTCAGGAAAATTGAGGCCGATTTAAACAGCTCAAATATGACTCATAGTCATGCCTCTGTCCCTGCTGAGAGCAAATCAAGCGAGATGGGAGAAGTTAGAGATTTACTAAAGAAATTAAATGATAGAATAGACAGTCTTGAGAAACAGCAGGAAGAAATTAAACAGGGACAGACGTCAAATTGGAACTACAGAGGAGGCAGATCAAATAGAGGAGGAAACTATTTCAGAGGAAGAGGAAGAGGCTCGAGAGGAAGGGGACAAGGTGGTGATGAAGGAAGAAGGAATGATCAGCGACCACTTGCCTCTCAGAACTTTGCTCCCACGTGTTATGGATGCAATGGAAAAGGACATAAAGTGAAGGATTGCCCCAGCAATGCTCAGAAGCAATGCTACAATTGTCAGGAGTTTGGTCATATTTCTAAATACTGCCCAAACTAATATGTGCCTCCGTTGCAGGGTCAAACTTAGGCACATTTAACAAAGGCCCTAAATTAGTTGGGACAACGAATGAAGTTTCCATAACATTAGAGACAGTGAATACTAAAGCCTTAGTGGATACCGGAAGTTGTATTAGCACGGTTGCAGAGTCGTTTTATAGAAACAACTTGTCAGATTTGGAGTTGAAACCTTTGAAAAACTTTATCAAAGTGGAGTGTGCTGATGGGCAACAACTTCCATACAGTGGATATGTAGAGGCAGATCTCTCTATTTCGGGAGGTATTCCAGAGTCATCTACCAACACGTGTTTATTTCTAGTGACACCTGACACTCATTATTCTGGTTCCACTCCAGTCATTTTAGGAACAAACATACTTGATGTTTTGTTGAATGAGTGTCAGAGTAACTTTGGTCCACAGTTTCTTCAGTGTGCGTCGTTACACACTCCGTGGTACCTTGCATTCAGATGCATGATTTTGCGCGAGAAAGAGCTGAAGAAAAATGGAAACATCATTGCTGTTGTCAAATCAGCAGAGCCTGGCAGAATTATTCTAGGACCAAACGAGACCAGAACCATCCGGGGCTACACTGACAAAGAGCTGAATTGTCAGGACACAAAAGCTCTTATACATGAGACTAAAGATTCTGTGCTTCCTGATTATGTCGATATCACTCCAGCAGTGATTAGTTACCAATATGGAAAGACTAAAGAAGTAGATATCACTATTTCAAATGTAACTTTAAATAGTGTAGTGATTGCACCCAGAGCAGTTCTCTGTGAGTTGCAACCAGTTAAGATAGAGGATATTCAGCCAGAACAGGAGAGTACCATAGAATCAGAGATATTGGGACAGATACATATAGATACGAACGAGAAGTTGAGCCCAGATCAACTTAAGGAGATTAACGACTTGTTGAAGAAACATGTTGATATTTTTTCAACTGGGGAGTCAGATATAGGCTTTTGCGATAGGATAAAGCATAGGATTGATCTGACAGATGAGATTCCTTTCAAACAGAGACCAAGAAGAATCCATCCGGCAATGATTGCCGAAGTTAGGCAGCACATTGAACAGCTTCTATCTACAGGGATTATTAGAAAGTCTAAATCGCCATGGTCATCGAATATAGTGTTGGTTAGAAAGAAGAATGGTAAATTGCGTATGTGCGTGGATTTTAGAATGCTCAATAAGAGAAGCGTAAAAGATGCATACGCATTACCGAAGATTGAGGAGATCTTTGACGTGTTACAGGGAAGTAAGTACTTTTCCACTATAGACATGAAATCAGGATACCATCAGGTGGAGGTAGAGGAAGCTCACAAGGAAAGGACGGCATTCAGTGTTGCTAACCTTGGATTCTTCGAGTACATTAAGATGCCGTTTGGGCTTACCAACTCGCCCGCTACCTACCAACGCCTGATGGAGGAATGTCTGGGAGAGTACAACATGTCTATATGTGTGATCTACTTAGATGATCTGATCATCTTCTCTGACACGTTTGAAGAGCATCTTAGACGCCTAGACCTAGTTATGACCAGATTAAAGGAGTGCAACTTAAAGCTTTCACCAGAAAAGTGCTACTTTATTCAAGATAAAGTTCCATTCCTTGGTCATATAGTGAGTGAGGCAGGCATCGAAACAGATCCAAGTAAAATAGAGAGGATCAAGAATTGGCCCACTCCTACCGACTCTGATGAATTGAGGTCATTTTTAGCTTTTTGTGGCTACTACAGGCGATTCATCAAAGATTTCTCCAAAATAACGAGACCTTTGGCTGAATTGTTACCACCGACAACATCAAAGAAGGGCAAGAAAGAGACAAAACCATGGATATGGACAGAGACTGAACAAGAAGTGTTCGAACAGTTGAAGGAGATTTTGATTAATCCTCCTATATTGGCTTACCCGGACTTTACAAAACCATTTGAGCTTCACACGGATGCATCAGGGAAGGGATTAGGTGCAGTCTTGTACCAAGTAGATGGGAAGCTCAAGAGAGTCGTTGCTTACGCTAGTAGAGCTCTGAACAGAGCTGAGAAGAACTACAGCGCTTATAAGCTCGAGTTCCTTGCTCTGAAATGGGCAGTGACTGAGAAGTTCTCGGATTATTTGGCAATTAACCATTTTACGGTATTAACGGACAATAATCCGTTAACTTACGTACTTACCTCAGCAAAACTAGACGCTACAGGCCAGAGGTGGGCATCAGCCCTGGGCGAATACAACTTTGACATCCAGTACAGGTCGGGATTGAATAACGTAGATGCGGACGCTATGTCAAGATATCCACACGAGAAGGTGGAAGAACAAAGTGATGTCAGAGTTGAGGTCAAGAATGACATAGTAAAGGCTATATGTAGCGACAATGACCGAAGTCCTGTAATTGAGACGATATGTTCCAATATCAATATAGTAGAAGTGACAGAAGAGAATGGACAACCAATGGCTCAGATTGAAATGCGAGAAATTAGAAAGCAACAGAGACAAGATAGAGTCATTGACAAGTGGAGAATTGCCATAATTGACCAAAGGATGCCATCTAAGAATTTGACTAAAGAAGATTTTCTAATGAAGAAACACTTTAGTAATTTCATTATGAAAAGAGGTATTTTATACCGAAAAGTGAAAGACGATGAAGGTTACATAGAACAGCTTGTTCTACCAAAGTGCTACAGAGACGAAGTCCTTAAAGGTCTTCATAATGATGTCGGCCATCCTGGACGAGACAGGACTCTTAATTTGTTAAGAGAAAGATTTTTCTGGCCTGGTATGGCAAAGGATGCAGAGTTTTGGATTGAAAACTGCAATAGATGTGTCCGTAGGAAATGCGGTTCAGACATTCGAGCTCCTCTAGTTAATGTTCATACCAGCTATCCCTTAGAATTAGTCTGCATGGACTTTTTGACCCTTGAACCAGCAAAAGGTGGAATTTCCAACATTCTGGTGATCACAGATCATTTCACCAAATTTGCGATGGCAATACCAACGAAGAATCAAACTGCCAAAACTACAGCGGATGCCTTCTATAACAACTTCATCCTACATTATGGAATTCCAACTAGAATTCATTCTGACCAAGGTGCCAACTTTGAGTCAAATATCATTAAGGAGCTCTGCCAGTTGACTAACATGGAAAAGTCCAGAACATCAATATATCACCCTCAAGGAAATGCTGGACCAGAAAGATTTAATAGGACACTTCTAGGAATGCTTGGCACACTAGAGAACGATCAAAAGTCAGACTGGAAGAAGTATGTCAATTCTCTAGTGTATGCCTACAATTGTACGCCGCAAAGTTCGACCAAACACTCGCCATTTGAAATAATGTTTGGGAGAAAGCCTAAGCTTCCTATAGACGCTGTGTTTGAACAAGTGACTGAGACTTCAAATCGAACTACGCGAGAATACATTGAGGAATTACAGCAAAGAATGGAAACCACCAAAAGGATTGTTTTGAAGCATCTAGATGTTGCCAAAGAGAAGCAGAAAAGAGAATATGACAGAAAGGCGAGAGCAGCGAAGTTCCAAAAAGGCGATAGAGTCCTTGTCAAAATACTTGCGTTTGAAGGCAAACACAAAATCCAGGATCGGTTCGAAGAGGATATATACATTGTCATAGAGCAGCCGAATGACATGATTCCTGTCTATAGAGTTAAATCAGAAAGAACAGACCTGGTGAAAACTCTTCATAGGAATCATTTGTTTCCGATAGGGGATCGAAAGATGTTGGGACCTATCCCAAAGAAAAGACGATCTTTGGAGACGAAGGAAGATAGTGTGGCCACAGATAGGAATGATAGCGAAGGGAAGACAGAGATAAGTGAAAAGAAAGGTTTGCAAACCAGAAGAGATGATTCAAGTGGTGAATCTGATGATGAAGATCAAGGACAGGGTTTTGTAAGAGGTACAATTCCACATGGGGACGCCCATGAGTCCGAAGCTCAGAGTAGAGATCAACAAGATGAAGAAGAGTTGAATGAAGATGATTCGGGTGATGAAGATAGCTCTCAGAGCAATCAGAGGAATGAAGGTAATGAGACAGAAGAGGCTGCAGGATATGAAAATGATACAACAGAGAAAGCTGACAGTGATATAGGAGAGGATCATGAACATCTACATGAGAGAAGAAATGATAAAGATGACGAACAGAGACAACCTGACCAAAGAAGAGACAAACCAATACCTATTCCGAGAAGATCTCAAAGAGAGAAGAAAACCCCTCAATGGTTTGATTCATATCAAATGAATCAGATGACAACCAGAACACATGATTCGAGGTTAGAGGCATTGACTGTTTTAACGTCCTCCGGTATTTTAGACAGAATTGACAGGAATGTGGCGTACAGTATTTTAGATAGTATCATTAAATGATTTTTTTACTCATATCCATACTGTGTTTTATCGATTGCTAATATTTTATCTTTGTTTTTCAGTGCGTGGACGCCAGATTTTCAGCGAGGGGAGGAAACGTTTGAAAATGTCTTTTGTTGTAAATACTTCATTTTTTTCAGAGTTTTTGAGTAATCAGAAATTCTGAAGTTTGGCAAATTGAAAATTTGCAGAGTTGACCTTGGGGAGAGAAAACATTGTATTTGTAGTAAATTTATTGATATACATCAATAATTAATGTACATATTTGGTATCTTTAGGTAAAATGACGAGACGCCATTTACAGAGCAGGGAAGGATGTGATAGGGTCACTTTTGCTATGACTTCCAATTAAGTCATTTCTATTCAGTTTCTGCTTGAGTAGTTTGGTTCTGCTTGATTGAAGATATCCCCATTGGTCATGTGACTTTTTACATTCTTCAGTTGGCTAGAGATTGTTGAAAGGTTAACATCTTTGTTGAATTGTCCTTTGTATAGAATTGGCGGGAAAATGGATCTTTTGAAAGTAAGTTGTCTTGGATTTCAATAGTTTCCCTTTCTTGTGATGTTTTCCTTAATTGGCAATTCGCGGAGATGATGTTCCTATTATCCTATTGAATTAATTGCTGTTTGGTTGTTGAGATCATTCGAGTTCAGACTTAGCCCGTTACCGCGCTCGCGAACCCTTAATTAACAATTCTTTCTTTTACCCTAGCTTGCACATTTAATCTTAATATTTTCAGTACTGACAGTCACGGAAGTGTGGAGAGGCTATGATAGATGTTGTTTCATGATTTAGAGTGATGTACACTTAATTCCTCAAATTGGTAGGTTTACCCTTGATTGTATAGAGTAATACTTTTCATGTAAAGCATGTATTGTTAGCGTTTATGAAGTACAGAAGAAATATGCAATTTCACTGTTAAGAGTCGAAAATAGCTTGATTGGTAAAGTTATATGGAAAAGGGTTAAACACTTCTATTGTAAGATTTGTTTTTAAGTCAAATAATGTGTTTCTTGAGAACATTGTAATAAGAGGAATATCGTGTCAGCAAATGACATGATAATCCTTTCCCGCAATGTTCACACTTGAATTTAAGCAGTCGTGACCGAGTCAATATTTGATCATTGATATTTCTGATTTTAGAGCAAATTGTTTCATCTTTTACATTTCAGAGTGGTTTACTCATTCATTCGTTTGTACATACATGAGGTATCCTGTTACCACTATTAAAGATTGGAAATTGAAATGATTCTTTTCTCCTGATTGTCCATTAGAACCCACTTAACAATAAACAGTAAGCTGGACCGATTTGGTTACAAGCCCTGTTATATAGAGGGAATTTGACCCTCTCTGTATCGGGTGTACTCTGTCACGTGTTGCGAAAGGAAAGAGTCTTTTATAGTTTCAAGGAATTCGTATTCAATTTGGTTTTCCTGGCATGGTGTTGAAAGAGTGTTCCAGTCTATATTTTTGATATTAAAGTCTCCTACAATCACTAAATTTTTGTTTTTGTTAGCAAAGGCTTTAATAGTTTTGAATAATTCTATTGAATTTTGTTTCGTGCTGTTAGGACATTGTATATACAACCCATTATCAGGTCTACATGATTATCTAGAACTATGTTTATCCATAATTGTTCTTGAAAGGCTGTATTACTTTCTAAGAGACTGGCTTTGAGCCCTTTTTTAACCAAGATCAGAACTCCACGATTTGTCTTTCCACTATAGAATGGTTCATAATCATTTATTGTTGGTGTATCATCTAGTTTGTATTTAGGGTTCTTCTGATTCACCTCTGTTATTGCAACTATATGAATTTTCTTTGAGTGGGCAAGAATTTCTATTTCTGCTAGTTTATTAGATGTGAGACAGTCTATATTTGTATAAAGGATGTTTAATTTGTCATATGAAGAACATGGTTTATTTGGTTTGGTTTGGCTATCATGGTTAAAATTTGGTTCCTCTTCGGAGGTAAAACACAGACTATTCACACTGCTTATTTACATTTATGTTGATTCCCCCTGGTATGGTGGTTTCTGGATTGGTTGTGATTTCCATAAGGGTGTTACTATCTGTTTTTTCTATTATTGTTTCTTGTTGAAAGGGGTTGTTTATTTCTTGGGACAGGTTGTTTGGAGAGAAAATCACTCTTCTGTATCCTGATATTTGGTTATCCGACTCGTTATGATAAACTTCTGGCTGTTTTGTATCAACCGGATTTTCTTCTTCATTTCTATTGATTCTTTTTCTAAACTTTTCTTTTCTTTCTTGCCTTTGTATCTCTGTCAAATCTTTAGCTATTGCTATCCTCTTGTATTCACTGTTTGTCTTTTCTTTTATAAATATAATAAAATAAATATACATAAGTCAAACGGACTGTAAATGTTTGTAAGTGATAAGTCGGTGATTAAAGCTCCCCAGAGCTTGTGTTATTTGTTGTACTCCCGACTTTTGTAAATAAAAACTTACTTGACTTGAACCGATTGTGAATTATATCATTCTGTTGCGAGTAATCGACAAACAAACGTTTCCCATTAAATCGTCATCAGTTTTCGTGACCACGTGTCGAAAGGGAAAATAATCAATTTCATCATAAGTATTAGGCCATAGATTTTAAAGAAGAATGTCATTCATTTGAAACAGATAGGTTTGAATAACTGGTAAAATAATTTACGTACATTCGAGAACTTTGATCAGAAAAATTCAAATTGTCTTTGGTTTTCGCGTTTTCTGATTTTAAGTTTGTCAAGAAAATGTCACAGGCCAGGGTGCCGATACATGATACTTGAACCACGAACATTTATGTAACAATAATACATATAGACAAGGGATTGGACTCCACGAAAGCACCGTCCTACCCCGGCTTCATTTGAGTGTTGATTTCTCGTGCATTTTTACAGATAAAAGAAAAAAGTGCTATTCACTTAGCAAAGACTCAAAAACTGAAAACGGTGGTTTTGTAAAGTGATTGGGCCACGCACACTGATCCACATACAAAAGCAAATGTCCTAAACAAACAATTCAAATTGGTCTTTTCCTGGCCTCAACCTGCCTGACTAGCACAACTAGCAAAAAGTCTCACACACAAGCTTCCTTACCCCAGAATGACACAAATCCAAATATCAATTGCAGGGGTAGAGAAACTCTTAACTGGTCTAAACCTGAGTAAGGCTTCCGGACATGATGCCCTATCTCTTAGACTCCTGAAAGAGCTCCATGCAGAAATTGCCCCAAAGGGTTTTGATAATAATAATCTTATTATACCAGACATGGCGAAGGACCCAGAAAATCTGTCAGACAGTCAGTCTGACAGTCCTTGAAAAACTGTCAGACCTGTCAGACCAAACATTTAAGGGGGCAAATGATATCATCATTGTAGTGTTTCCTCATAGAGAGAGAAAACTTATAAAATACTAGCTTGTCAAAGTCCTCTCATTCTATCAGTGTTTTCAGTGCTTTGATTTAAAAACAAAGATTCTGAGATAAACAGAGCTTCAGATATTTTCAGAATTATAAAAAATGTCTTTTCAAGTCTAAAGGTTACAGTCATTTGTGTTTTTTCATTAAAAAAAAGAAAGACATAATTTGATGGGTCGAACATTCTTGGGTACGAATTAGCAGAAAATAATTTTAGTCTGTGTGCCCTTGAAATTGAAAAAATACAAAAAATTCAGGTAAGATAAGACTAGCTACCAATAATTCTTTCTAAATTGGATCCTTAAATCATCTCTTCTTTCTCTTAATTGGTGCAATTTGTAAAAGAGAATTTGCATATTCTAGCGGTGCCGAAAGTCATAGAGGAACTGTTAATTGATGGATTCTAGACCTATGTAAAGTTTAAAATTAAAGTTTGTTTTCGTGAGAAAGTTGACCAGAAAAAATGGTTTCTTGAGTGAAAGTTTGGATTTACTGTTAAAACAGATTTTTCTGCCCAGAAAATAGTGTCGGACTGACAATATGGTACACTTTACCTGACCTAGGGGATTTTTGTCGGACATGTCCGACGGTCCGACGGTCTTCGCCATGACTGTTATACTATTATATGGCATTTGTGTAAATATGAGATAAAATGGATATAATTAAATACTTTATTCACCTTTTATTCAAATTTATTTTTCAAATTATTTTTTTTTCTAAGCTCAAAAGAAGATGACAAGTTATATGCATATTAAATATGAAGATCGTAGATTTTGGTCATCAATTGTGAATTTGCACCTTCTCTAAGTACATTGCACACATTGATTAACTATCTGATAAGTGTGCTTATGTATCCGTTTACTAGGCTAAACACTATATAAGTTATATACAGTCCGAGTTGACGGGCTGAGGTTTACACAGGCCGAGTTTTACGACTGGTCGAGTTTGTAACAGGCCGAGTTGACACGACACCATGTTAGCTCGCATTTTTCAGCTTTCACTCAACTCTCGTCCCGGATGACTGGCGCCATGCTATCATCTCCTCTTTCTACAAGGAAGGTGAAAAATCTAATGCCAGCCTATATTCAGGGTTCGACTCTTAACGGTAGTCTGGGAGCCTGAGTCTCCTTATTTTTAGAGCTGGGCTCCATGAAAGTGCTTGGTAGCTGTCCAACAGACTCCTTTGAAATCTGGGATTAAATATGAAGAGGTAGTAATGCATACTCGATTATGTACATTTTTGATCGGGATTATATTCCAGTAAACTAAACAATAGATAAAAATTCTTCAAATGGCATGCGAGCCTATAACTTCTGGAGGCAATCCTGGTAAGAATCTAAGCACCCATCAAAACGGTGTTGTTGTTATAACTACGCATGTACAAAGGAAGGCTGTATTTGATTGAAGGCGATCAAAAGGGTCACCTGACTTGAAAGTCTTTCGATCATGTAAATGTAATCAAGATTCAGAAGAAGTTTGTTGGTATATGTTTTGATAATTTCTCCTTGTTTTGCACACATGATCATTTCAATAGCCTGTTTATTATGCGATTATAACTGCTGCTTTTGTTTTCGGTTCAAATAGGTATTGTATCCAGTCTGTTCAAGTCACCAAAGTTTACTTGATTTAGTACATGGTTATTGTATCCTTGTAATAATGGAAAAAATGCTAAGGGGGTTTAAATCTTTGTTTTCAATAAAGAAAAAAGGATCATGAAATTGAAACCAAAAAAGTTAAAGAAAAAAGGATTTACAGTCAAAACGGCAACAGTAAGATCAGCCCAGAGTCAAAATGGCCTGTAATTTTGTCAAACATTCCAAACCAGTTTTGACTCAAAACAGCTTAAGTATTGAATTGGCTTTATTACTTTTTTTTTCATTTCGTTTCCTGATGTCAAATTAATTTCACAAACACTGAAGTTTTGGTGAAGTTAAAAATATTGATCTACAATGTATGATAAAAGTCCATTTTGCCGACAGAAGGGCAATTTTCACCCCATTTCGTGCTTAGTTGTTCATTTTGTATTTTAGGCCAACCCTTGCATATCCCTGTATTGCACGTTCAACATGAGTGTTAGTAACCTTTGGCTGACTACCTGATTTTGGCATAATGTTTAGCGTTTGAAGTTTAATACGCAAAAACATGATGACTTTGTGGCCAAAAGCATGTCTACTATGTACAAAATAATGATTTGGCTTGTTATCGAGCATTTTACTTTAGAACTGTCTCTTTAAATGTGCTAGAAATCAAGTCTCTGATGAAGAACGGGGTGGGAAGGGCCTTGGTGGACTCCAATTCATTGTCTATATTAATACACTTTTTTTCAAAATATTTTTTTATGGCTAAATCATTATCTGCCGGCTCCCTGTGGAAAAATGTGCGCATAAGTTAATCTTGTGACAAGTCTTGTTAAAACTCTATTTTAGAGAAACAGCCCAATATCATATTGTTGTGTTAACTTTGCTCTACATTGTTTCATATGTTCTGCTTTGAAAAAACAGGAAAAAGAAATTGCAGAAAGATCTAAATCCCATTTTGAAAAAAATATTATAGATCATTGTATCAAGTTTGTATGAAGGAATCTTTGAACCAGTTATATGCTTTTTATGTAGCCAAACATGTTTGGCACAAGTTTTCTCTGGCATTCCATGGAGAGGTCCCTAAAAGCGATTCATTGGGCATCTTGCAGAATTACTTTTTACCCGAGATTTAACTCCAATGTAATTTTTTTACTAGTTTTAGTCAATGGTGACTAGATGAAATTAACATGAGAGTCCAACCCCGGCTAGACGGTACCGCAGAATCTGTCTTTAACTTTCTCTTCTTTGTGTTTCTCTATACTTTTAACAGGAATTCCAACCATAAAACTTGCCATAACTCTCAAAATTATTTATATCATACACCTTGGTTCAGATCTTGGTCCTGCCCCGGCTTGTCCAAGTTTTAGCTTCGTGCTAAGGTGATCTTTTGGGTTTACTTGATGTTCATTGTGTGTGGTCCGTCGTGCGTCATCCGTCGCCAATATTTACCTTGTGGACACTCTGGAGGCCTTATGTTTAGCCCAATCAACCTGAAAATTGGTCAGAATGATTCAAAAACAAGGTCACATGGTCAAATTTTAGAAAAACCTTGTTGGCACTCTAGAGGCCATATTTTAAGCCCAATCAACCTGAAAATTGGTCAGAATGATTATCTAACTAAAATCTCGGACAAGTTCAAAATTGGGTAAAGTGGGGTCAAAAACTAGGTCCTATGGTCAAATTTTAGAAAAACCTTGTGGACAATTAAAGGCCATATTTTTAGCCCAATCAACCTGAAAATTGGTCAGAATGATTATCTTACTAAAATCTCGGACAAGTTCAAAATTGGGTAGGGCCGCCGTCATAGCGCAGTTGGTAGCGCGTCGGACTGTCAATCTAGAGGTCCCGGGTTCGATCCCCGACGGCGGCACTCATTCTTTCCGACTATTTGTCTTTCACAAATGGGTTGATAATCGTAGACCTATGTGAGATAGCAGCTGGAGGCTAGGAAAGGATGTGATGGTTGTACTGGTGAGAGAAATACTAGGAAACCATTGTTAGGTGCTCCAGCCGCCGCGATATAACTGAAATAATGTTGAAAGCGGCGTAAAACTCCATTCAATCAATCAATCAAAATTGGGTAAAGTGGGGTCAAAAACTAGGTCCTATGGTCAAATTTTAGAAAAACCTTGTGGACAATTAAAGGCTATATTTTTAGCCCTATCAACCTGAAAATTGGTCGGAATGATCATCTTGATGAAATCTCGGACAAGTTTGAAATTGGGTCAAGTGAGGTTAAAAACTAGGTCACAGGGACAAATCTTAGAAAAAACTTTTTTAGATTTGTAATTCAGGTGAGTGGTTAAGGGCCACTATGACCCTCTTGTACTAGTTTAGAAGGCAGACAGCTTTCATTCTTGGTATGAAGCATCATCCAGTGGTCGTCTACCAAGTTTGTTCATATTATGGCCCTAGGGTCAAATATGGGCTGCAATAATGAAAAAGATATATTCAATTTCAAATTGCTTTCAAATAAATGATAATGATATCTTTTTCTCAATTTAGCAAATTAAATAAACACACTCCTCTAAGTGAAAGACACTGCACTGTTTAGTATATATAGCACAAATTCAGTGGGCTAAGGTTTAATGGAAATGCATTCAAAGGCAATAATTTTTGTATACATACTCATTTTTGTTGTTTTTTTAGATCTCAAGATTAAAATGTAGTACTGTACCACAATTAAAGATACCTGCAGTGGAGTAAAAGTATAAATTTTCATCTTCGAGACCATGGTGGTGTTTACATGTAGTAGCTGTGGAGATGCAGTGAAGAAACCTCAAGTTGAAAAGCATTCCTTTAGAAGACAATGTAGGGGTGCTGTTTTCACCTGTGTGGATTGCTTCAAAGATTTTTAGTAAGTTTTTGTTGAGCCCGGGCTCCTGTCAGGGAAACATAGCATTCCTAACACCACTCGGCCAATCTCACGATCAACCATGGATGTACATAGATGGACTATTTTTAAAAATTACGGAAAAACCTTAGAATAACTTGATGACGTCAGTTTAAATGGCATTATCCCTCCAAACTTTGAGTGAAAACATTCGACGTTGCCAACACTACTTGTTTAATTCACTGACGTGAAACCATCGTATCATTATATAAATATCTTTAGATTTTTAAATTACGGCTGAAAAATCTTAATTTTTGAGAATGATTAGTCATTCTCAAAAAGTAAGATTTTTCAGCCGTTGTTTACTGTAAAAATATCAATCTAAAGATAGTGCCGGTTGTTTCCGAGCTATTTTTTCTTACACTATTTCCGCCTTACAAAATGCACAATTTTGTTACATATCCATCTGCCTTACATACATCTGAGGTCTGTTGCAGTTTACAGAAATGGCCGAGTGATGTTCCGAATGGGAAACATAGTTGGCACTTTGACAGCAGAGTTTGACTCTAAGGGAAGTTTTGAAGTCAGACTCCTTATTTTGTGGCCATGACTCTCCTTTACCTTGCAAGTTAGTAGCCTGATGGACTCCCCACCCTGGTCATAGAATATTTCCACAAACAATTATGGTCAGAGAAGTTTCTTAAGTTTCAACCATTCCATGTTTGTCTGTTCAGATTTCTTTGATTCAAAAGATGTTGCATTCATAACCTTGTGATAAGCTTGTATCTACTCATTACATTGGAAGAAAACTATCTTATAATTTGGGAGGAACTATTGCGGAAAAGAAGAAATTTGCTTGTTACAAGAATAGTTTGTTACAGTTACAAGAATACAAAGTAGAATTGAATTTTTTGAGCAACTGTTGAATCTACAGATGGATTTTTAATTGATTTGACAAAACAGTACTCTATTCATGAATAATTTGATATTAGTGTTTTCCATCAATTTTCGTTCATTTTGACTGGCTGGAAACTTGTTTCATTTCTCTTTGAAAACAATTTTTTGTAGGTTTTAGTTTCATATCTCCATGAATTAAAAAAAATCCCATTTCATCTCTTGGATGTGAAAGTTTGAAAAATAAGACTGGAGTCAAGCCTCAAGGTCAAATTTTCTCCTGAAAATACCTTTAGATTTTTTTAAAATATAAACATGATGTATCCAATTAATAAGAAAATTTTCATGAGCTCAGAGATGACACTTAATTATACAGATCAGCTGATATGATACTTCATCTATCATATTCAATGACAACTTTCTGAAAAAAATGCTTAATAATGAAAGTACAGTTGATATTGTACGAGCGGCCATGTCTATTAAGCAACCAATTTATTAAGCGACCACCTGAAAAAATCCCTTCATTGTAAGCAAAATCTCTGAAAAAGAGGGCATTTTAACGAAAAAATGGTTATTCTTGAATCTTATGTTGTTGGAACCCATTAATGGGTTCAAATATCATAAGATTCATTACGACTTGACCGACAATCTATAAATGGTATCAAAATGAACTGTCACATTTATCAATGTATTTTGTATAAAGCGACCATTCCCATAAACGACCACTTTTTGTTGGTCCCTTAAGTGGTTGCTTAACACAAGTTTTACTGTATTTTCATGTTGAACAGTCAGTGCCAAACTATTGTAGGTGCCTATATATTGATAGGCACTTACAATAGTGTTGCTCTGACCCCTGCAAAATATGCCAATCTTTGTTACATTGAAAATGAAATGAATCCTGATAGATACTTATTATTTTTCAGTGGAAAGGAATATCAGTCTCACAATACCTGTATATCAGAGAATCAGCGATATGGTGGGAAGAATTTTGTGCCAAAGGAAAATGTTAACAAAGGGCAGTTGAAACAACAGAAATGGTTTGAGGTACATAAAATTATTTACTATTAAAAATTTTGTAATGACATGGAGCAAATCATATGTAAGGATTTTATGACTTGCAAACCAAATTCAGGGTTCGTGTTTGACCCTTACACCAGGATTTTGACTCCCAATAATTCCATTTTGACCCTCAAAAATTTTCTTTTGGGGTCGTTTTGGTCTTCATCAATGCAACATATGCAAGATTATACAAATCATCATTGTCTTAGGACACTTTGTTGATAATGTTAAACTGTTAAACAGTAAAACTGAGTATTAGTTTTCTTCATTTTTAACCCCTTCAAAACTAGTTTTAATCCCCTAAATTTTATGGACAACGGGTCATTGACTCCTGAATTTAAAAAGCTAGCACAAGCCCTTCAAAGTTTTGAGTTAAATATTTCCATGTTGAATGGACAGCTGGTGGCTTAGTTGAAATTTTGGTTGTACTGGTATGACAAACATCAGGAAACTATAAGAAGATGCACCATTAATTGTGGTATTACTGCAATTTTGTTGAAAGTGGCTGCTAACCTAACTTCAATCACAGGATGTCATCGGTTTGGTCCCTGGCAGCAGCACATATCAATGGCCCAGTGGTGAACAGTTTTTACTGCCTATAAACATATAGGCAGTTACGACTGTTTCGCACTGAGCCATTGATATCTCCCACCAATTGATGGCTGGATAATTGTAAAGCTAAGTTGGATAGCAGCTAGAGGCTAGGAAAGGATTTAATGACCGTAATGGTGTGAGATATACCAGGAATCCATTATCAGGTGCCTGCTACAATATGACTGAAAAATTGTTAAAAGCAGCGCTCGTTGAATTTGGCGTTATACCTTAAATAAAAAAAAGTACCTCTTTGAAAAGAAAGAGAAAAATATTGTTCGAAAAAGATATCCTTACTAAGCCCAATGCTTTTGGAACTCATAAGTCTCTTTGTGTCTCTGACTCTCTTTAATATGGTCTGGTGTTATCTCATAATGTTGTAATTTAAACAATGAAATAAAAATCATTTCAACTTTATGTCACAAAAAAGTGTATGAAGTAACCCTCCTCTTAACCCATGTCAAGCTAAACCAGAATATTTCCACTTTTGCAGGAGGTGTAGACATATGTGCAGTCTGATCATATTCTTAATCTTCTATTGCCTAATTATGCCTCCCTCTGTAGAAGAGGGGATATATTGATTTGCACTTGTTAAAAGCAATTTATTTTTTATTCACAGTGTGTAAATCCTGTAATTTCATGAATTTCATATTGCTGTCTTCAGTAGTGGTGGGCTGATTTTAAAATCGATAAAATCAATAATCAGTTGGTTTGGGTTTCCGATGCAGATAATCGATTAAGAAATCACATAATTGATTAATCTGTTTGATACAAAAAAATTACAGTCATTCAATATTGTGAAAAATCAATGTCACTGATTTAGTCTGGGTGACTCCTCATTTTTATGCCCCCGATAGGGAGGCATCATAAATTTGACTTGTCCGTCCGTCCGTCTGTCCGTCCGTCCGTCATTCCGTCCAAAAACTTTAACAAGGCCATAACTTCCTTATTACTTAACATATTCACATCATACTTTACCACAACATTCCTTGGTACATTACCTTTCTGTAGGCACATACTTTGGTGACCTTGACCCCTGGATGACCTTGAACATAGATTGGCCATAATTTAAAATCAAAGCGGTGTCGGGGGGCATTGTCATCTTACAGTGACAGCTCTTGTTTGGAAATGTCTTTTACTTTAATTCATTTTATAGCTACCCTAGTCACCAGCCACCGATGGTTGAGTGTAGGTCTATTCGTGATATGCTTAACTAAAAGGATACAACACATAAAAATAGTTTTTCATTATCTTTAAGAAAAGGAAGACAAGGTGTTTTAAACTTTGCCATTTTATGCCATAGTGTGCATTTAATGAGATTTGTATGGAATTTTAAGAAACCGATTGTTATGTCAATAAAAAGTTGTGTTATTTTTGTGTATTCTCCACTAAAAACCGATTATTGATTATGATTTGAAACAGATTGCCCAACACTAGTCTGCAGTGTATTAAAAATTGAGCAAATCTAAAATTTTGTTGTGCAGGGGTCGACACTTACATCTGAGAATAAGGAGTCCATTGGACCCCTAACACATAAAATCAAGGAGTCCATGCTCAAAGTAAGGAGTCCACATTTTTACAATGGGTGAACATTGTGGAAAAAAGAAATTGCTTGTCCTAAGTAATTTCATTTTGCCACAATGTTCTTTCGAAGAGAATTTTTTTTTTTTTCAAAAAACTATGGGATGCAAGAAAATGTTTTCTTCAACAACTTTTGAAATGAAAAGATCTATAGTAGTGGCAAGGGTTGGGTTGAAAAGGAAACTGCCATGTGATTTTGTTTTTCAAAATATTCTCATATGACCTTTGGAGTCCACCAGACTCCTTACCTGAAGGATACCTTACTGGTAAACAAGGAGTCTTGGACTTTCCAAATCCCCTTAGTGTTGAACCCTGTTGTGTGGTAATTATATTATTATCCCCCACCAATGAAATGATGGGGGAGGGATATTGTTTTTGCCATGTCTGTCCGTCCGTCTGTCCAACATTCGTTTCCGCGCTATTTCTTGAAAACTATTGACCGGATTTCAATGAAACTTGGCGCACAGCTTCACTACAATAAGGACATGCGCATATCGTTGGGGTTACCCGTTCGACTGTCGAATTTAGAGTTACTGCCCCTGACTGTTTAAGCCATATACATATTATTACTTGAAAACTGTAGACCAGATTTTAATGAAACTTGGCACACAGATTCACTACAAAGAGGACATGGGCATATCGTCAGGGTTACCCAGTTCGACCGCCAAATTTAGAGCTACTGCCCCTGACTGTTTAAGCCATATACATACAGAGTGATATTCGTTTCTGCGCTACTTCTTGAAAACTATAGGTTGATGAAGATAAAAGATAACCTGTACCTAAGTTTGATATTAACTCCATTGACAATAAAAATATGTTCGGCAGGGGATATCAATTCAACGAATTTGCTTGTAGTTAACTTATTATTTTGACAGAGTGTGCTACAGGCTATTGATAAATTTAAAGCCCAACAACCCCCAAGAGTACAGGCCTTATTGGAAAGATTGAAAGGATTTCCAAATATTCCTACCAAGAAAGCAAAGTTTGAGGTATGTTCTAAATGTTTAAACCGATCTTCTAAAAACCCAGATCAGGGGTGTGGAATTCCCATGCCCGACTTGTCCGACATGGGCTTTTCTACCTGCGGACAAGTACATTTTGCAAGTCCACTTGTCCAAGGACAAGTAAATACCAGGAAAAATCTTGGTATGGCCCTAAATAGATCAAAGAAATTAATAAGCTTAATATTGGAACCAAAGAGTAGAAAACACTGTCTTTAATAAAGAAAATGCTGGTTTCAGCATTTTCTTCTCTAAAAACAATGTTTTCTCAAAATCTTTCTATTCTGTTGTTTTGCGGACAAGTAATTTTTAATCCTGGACAAGTAGAAAATCACACTTTACTTGTCCACGGACAAGTAGAGAGAATCTGTATTTCCACACTCCTGCCCAGATTTACCCTGTGTAGTTGGCTGTAATTGGAATATTCTCAGCACGAAAATTCAATATTCAATTGAGTAAAAATGGTATGGGGTTTTACAGTCGATATCACTCAAACAACCAATTCTATTAAGAGACCATTTTCATTAAGCGACCATCATGAAAAGTCCCTTCACCGAAAGCAAAATCTCCGAAAATGTGCACATTCTTCAATTAAAAATCAGTTATTATTGATCTTATGATGTTGGAATCAATTAGAATTGTCTCATTGAGACGACTCCAAACGGGTTCCAACATCATAGGGTTCAGTCTGAATTATGTGACTAAATTTTCTATCTAAATGACCTTTTTTATTTGCCCTGAAATATTGTATTTAGTGATCATTTCTATAAGCGACCACTTTTAAGTGGTACACATAGTGGTTGCTTAACACAAGTTTTACTGTATTGAGAACAAAAGATTTTAAAATGAAAATTGCTTTTACCCTTCTTACATTTCTTACCTGCATGTACCATAGTTCCTGTACCTTAAACTAATCCCCCTACACTTTTTGGGAATTAAACCCTTTTCAGTTGATTGAAATTGTGAGAATTTTGTGAGATGTTTCCTCCTAATTGAGATAACTTTTATAGAATCATTTTACGCTGCCAAAGGTGGACAAATATCTGTATCATCTTCTCCATCTGTCCGTCCATCCCAATGTCAGATCTTACATGCGCTCATACGTCTA
Source organism: Fragum whitleyi (assembly GCA_948146395.1). Lineage (NCBI taxonomy): Eukaryota > Metazoa > Mollusca > Bivalvia > Cardiida > Cardiidae > Fragum > Fragum whitleyi. The sequence continues at coordinate 53,944,216 of OX411555.1, forward strand.
CAGCAATCACAATCTTGTGAATGCAACTCATCCTTTATTTGTAGACTTTCACAAAATGTTCCTAGTCACCTGACCATGTAAAAAAAATTTCATGAACTCAACTTTCCCTACTTTATTGCCGATTTAAATGAAACTTTCACAAAATCTTCCTAGTCACCTGACCTAGTGCATTTGTCATGGCTTGGTGAATTTCAGCCGCTTCATGGAAAAAGGGACATTTACAACTCCTCTCTCATTTATGGACCAATTTGGATGAAGCTCATAAAATGTTCCTAGTCACCCGACCTTGCACATATTGTTGGGGTTTGTTGAAATACAGCCACGTCATGGTAAAAGGGGCCTGTATGTCAAATTTCTTGTGAGCGCCATGTGTGTATTGTTCTGATTTAGTGAACTATTCTTTATCATGGAATAATGACTTTATTCTAAATTTTCTTGTAACACAAATTGTACATTTGAAATTAAAGGAAACAATTCTCTATGTAAGGATTGATTTTGTTGACATGCACCATCATGATAAAGGGCTTTTGTTTTGATGTTTATCCTTTTTGCGGCGTACCTTGTGTCAACGGCACTTTTGTCTAAATATTTGTTTAGAGGAACTTAACCTCAAATTAAAGGAATAATTAATTAAGGCATCAGGCAAAATGGGTACTAAATAAACAATATCTGTTCGTTCCTGGTTAAGCTTCCAAGAACATTTATTATGATAAATTATGATAAATATTTTACATTTTAATCTCCTATGATTTGGGAGAAAACCTGAGATATTGCCATAGACTTTGTGTTGTTTTTGTCGTAGCTTGAAAACTTTTACATTATTTGATTTATCTGGTTCTACAGAAGATGTTTTCACCATAAAAGAACAACCTATACTAACAAGAAGGATAACTCAAGAAGCATTTTGTGGAAATTATGGCCCTTTTTTATGCCCCTGTATCGAGAGATCGGGGGCATATTGTTTTACTCATGTCCGTCTGTCTGTCCGTCCGTCCGAAAACTTAACCTTGCCAATATCTTCAAGCCTATTCAAGATAGAAATCTAATATTTGGCATGATGATAGATCTCAATGATTCGTATCCGCTGGTACCAAAGTCAAGGTCATGTGACAAGGTCAAGGTCATCTGTCAAGGGCAAACTTTGGAAAAAAATGCTGTTACGGGGGCATTCGTGTTTCACACACACATCTTGTTTTACTTAGATTTTTATCCACTATCTAGCACCCAACAGCTGAGCATAGAAACCTATGAGTAGAGGATATGGCTATTGGATATGGTTATTAGTAGGGTGGTGCGTACAAACAGTCCTCAACCGAAGCATAGCTGAAAAATATCTGATGCAAGCCTGCGTCGAACTCATGCGTAAAAGTAATATCGAAATAAATGGTTTACAAGTCCAATGCGCTAACCACTGAGCCAAAGAAGCTCTTCTCTGGCTCAGTGGTTAGCGCATTCGACTTGTAAACCAATTGTTTGAATATTGATTACTGTGTGGCTTCGACACCGGCTCATGTCAGATATTTTTCATTTGTGCTTCGTTTGAGGACTGGTCGTACGTAACATAACGGTGAACTGCATATGATTTTTCAGAGTTTTCTACAGACTAATATCGGAGTACGGGATACAAGGCTGGTGTCACAAATATGGAAAGCTATCGATCAAAATGTAGAGAAAAAGGTCAGTATTACATAACTTCAATAAAAACACTAGGTTGCTTGTATTGGCTTGTCAGTTCGCATACTAAAGATGTATCAAAGCCAACCATTGGTTAAATATTAACCAAAAGTTTTTTGCAACCAATTAGGATTGTTGCTTCAATTGGAACAATGTCCTTTACCATTTATTACGCAGATAAATCATTTTGAATATCTGGGCAGTCTGTCATGTACTTGGTTACATCCAGCAATTGAATAATTCTTGATATTACTGCCGCTGTCATAGCACATAGGACTATCAACCAAAAGGTCCTGGGTTTGATCCCAGACGGCAGCATTTATTCATTCTGGCGTTTTGTCTCGCACTAATGGGTTAGTAATCATAGTCCTATTTGGGATAGTAGCTGGTGGCTAGGAAAAGATGTGATGGTTGTACTGGTGTTAGAAATACCAGGAATCCATTGTTAGGTGCTCCAGTCGCCATGATATCACAAAAAAGATTGTTAAAAGTTGTCTTAAACCCCACGCAAACACAAAAATCTTGATATTTCTGATTAAGGCATTAATTTAAGAAAGCATAACTACCACATTTTATCTTATAACTACACAAATATCTGTGTGATAACATCCCGTATGATATTTTTTATGATATCACATAGTTATTTTTAGAACAATGATATAATGTGGTTATTTTTAGAAACTTGCATTTCAGTAAGAAACCATCGACGAAAACAAGACAAATAGAGGTTATAAGATAAATATAATACATACTCAATGTATTGTATGAAAAAATATCTAACTGGGTTGTGAGAATTGATAATTGTCTCGGCTATGATCAATTCTCCCAAGCTTGTAAGATATTTTTTCTCATACAAAACACTAAGTATGTATTATGTATATGTTTTGTAGCCTCCAATAACAAACCAACAGAACGGTCAGATACCCAACACCAACATGGAGCCAACAGAAACACAGTGTGAAAGACTGACTGTTATAAACACTGAAAATAACAATGATAAATCTGATAGTATGAATGAGGTAGAGAAGAAGTTAAACAAAAGAGAAAGAAAGGAACAGAGACAAAAACTTCAACAGAAAAAGAAGAAAAAAGAAATAGTGGGTGAAAAAGTGGATGAAGAAGGAACAGAAAATGTGAAGGTTAAAAAGAAAAAGAAGAAACACAAAGGGGTGAAAGAGGAGGATGAAGAGAAAAGTGGAGGGAAAAAGAGAAAATTGGATGAAATGGGTATGCCTATTTTAAATGACATTTTTCCTGTGTCCATGATTTGAAGGAAAAGATAGGCTTGAATTGGCTTACTCTCACATAATTACACTTATTTCTGACCATCTAGAAATACAATATAATTTTTAATTCCACGAAAAAAAAATTGTTCGTTCTGCAACAACTTTCATTTTTGACAAGCTGCCGTCATTGCGTAGTGGTAGCGTGATGGACTGTCAATCTAGAGGTCCCGGGTTCAATCCCCGACAGCAGCACTCGTTCTTTCCGACTATTTGTCTCTCACCAATGGGTTGATAATCATAGACCTATGTGAGATAGTAGCTTGAGGCAAGGAAGAGATGTGATGGATGTACTGGTGAGAGAAATACCAGGAATTTGTTGCTAGGTGCTCCAGCCGCCACAATATAACTGAAAAAATGTTGAAAGCAGCGTAAAACTCCATTCAATCAACTCAATCAATCATTTTTGACAAGTCTAAAATTTTGTAGTCTTGTAACTTGATGAGCAGAGATATAATTTTGAGGTTGTACTGGTGTAAAAAATAAATAGGTGGACAAACAGGTTTAAACATATACTCAATTTTGAATGACAAAATATACTAAATTACTGATAAGTAAGTCAGTAACAGACAGACAGGGGACATGTATGAAGAATAGAATTGTTTCTTTTTGAATTGTGCACTCTTTAGATTGGCACCTGCAATCTCTGAGAGTTTGGAACAGTAAAATATTTCCTAAATAAAGGAAGGGTTAAAATAGTATTTCTGACCTTATGCAGTAGGATTAATAATACATGTAAGTGGGATGAATTGCTGTTGGCTGAGATAAAATCTTCAGAGCAACAGCTAGAAAGGGTATTTTGATTTTCAAATGGAATTAATTTAATAACACTTGCAAAAATCCTATGTTTTGGGTATTATATGAATTGTCTCACTGAGACAATTCAAATGAGTACCCACAACAAAGGGTTTCATTTAGAAATAAAGATTTTAGAATAGCATTTCCCCCAATTCCCATCCATCCCTGATCTGATCCTCTGGATGTGGTGGTTGTACTGGTGTTAGGGATGGAGGGAAGCTTTGGGTAGGTTTAGCGGCCACAACTTAAATGAATATCAGTTAAAAGCCAATACATGTACAAACTGAAAATCTTCTTTGAATATAGAATCATGATATACCTTTACAATTTTTTTGAATAATGTTCTATAGAAGATGGATCACAAGAAGAAAATGGAGAAGTTGTTTATGAAAATGGGAACCAATCAGTACAGGAAGAGGATGGGGACCAGCCATTACAGGAAGAGGATGGGGAACCAGCAAAGAAGAGATTTAAAACCAAATTTGATTGGTCAGGAGTTATAACTGAGGTGTTGCAGGGAAAAGAAAAGGAGATTAAGATCAAGAAGTTGAGAAGAAAGGTATTTTGCTCATCTCTCGTCTTATTGTTTAAGCTTGTCTGTTTTCCGAGAAACCTGAGGTATTGCTAAAGCCTTCGCGTTCTCGTCGTGCGAAAACTTTGACATTTTGTGATATCTTTGGTTCTACTGAAAGCATTTACTTGAAACTTGGCACACATGTTCACCATCAAAAGAGCAACCTATACTATCAAGGGGGGTAACTCTAGATGCATTTTGAACAAATTATGCCCCTTTTCGACCTAGATTCTTTCCTAGCACTCAACAGCCAAGCGTAGGCACCCCTAGTCGGTGCTCTTGTTATCCATGTCTGCTTTCTTAGGTATGTATATACAAAATAGCATTGCATTCCTGACGGCTGCACTCTTCCTTTCTAGTATTTTTTTTCTTTCACCAATGGGTTGATAATCAAAGACCTATATGGGATAGTAGCTGGAGGCTAGGGAACGAGGTAAAGGTAGTACTGGTATGAGAAATACCAGGAGATTATTGTTTGGTGCTCAAACTTCTGTCATATATCTGAAAGATTATTGAAAGTAGTATAAACTCTCATTTAAACTAACACTTGCAACATTGCAAGTTACACTCATTATTTAATATGTCTTAAATATGCTGAATTTATCATTTTAAAAATAATTTTGAATGAAATAAAATGAAAAAGGTCACATTTGAAAGTTGCAAACAGATCATTCAAAAAAGGGCCATCTGGAAACATGTTAAAACAAATTTAAAAAATGAAATGATTCCAGGCAAATGCAAACAGAGGTTGCATGTTGAAAACTATTCATGAATAAAGGTAGAGTAATCAATCTAAATTCATAAAGTGCCTTAATAAAGTGCCTTAATGTGAAAAGTTTTGACTCTTGTCAGCCTTTGAAACCAGCACTGTCTGGCCAGGGACTATACAGTCAATCTTGCTTGAGTGACCACGTCTATTAAGTGACCACTTTTAATAAGCAACCATCATACAAAGTCCTTCGCCATAAGTAAAATTTCTGAAAAAGTGGACATTCTTTAACGAAAAATGTTTTTGTTTAATCTTTATAATGTTAGAACCCATTAGAATCGTCTCATTAAGACAATTCTTATGGGTTCGAACATCCTAAGATTCAGTCAGAATTATGTTACAATCTGTATTTTGCTTTAAAAAAAATACGTCTTTTTATCATTAATTATTGTATTAAGCGACCATTTCCATAAGCGACCATTTTTAATGGTCCCCTTAGTAGTCGCTTAACGCAAGTTTTACTGTACTATTAGCACTTCCGAGATGGTCCATTCAGATTATCAAGACATTCCAATTAGTACCCACAGCATAGGATTTGTTTGACAAAAATAAATTTTCATGCCTCCTTATTGATAGATAGGGGGATAATTGTTTAACTGGTGTCTGCTGTCCTTCTTTTGTCTGTCTGGGTTAACCTAACTTGCATACCAAACATTTTACTGTAACTTCAAAACTATTTGAGTAACAATGCTCTTATTTGACATAAAGATTCTTCTAATCAAAACTCATCCTTTAATGTCAAGGTCAATTACATCCATCAAGGTCACTTAAAGAGGTTCAACTTCTGCAAAAACTAAACCTGCAAAAGAGATTCAACTTCTGCAAAAACTAAACCTGCAAACTAAACATTTTGCTGAAACTTTAGTACTATGGGAGTTACAATGCTCATATTTGGCATGAAGGTTCTTCTCATCAATATGCAGGGTTCTCCCTGGCTTGAAAAATGTTGTTGGCATCATTTTCGCCAAATGAAAAAAGTTGGGGCGAAATGGGTCATACTTTGGGCAAAATTAATGAGTCTTTGTGCCAAGTTCCATTAGGCTCCTGTTTTTCAGATTATTAAAAAAAAAAAATTGTTTTTGTCAGTTATTGTGTTGTTGCAATGTGCCTAGTAAATCATTTAGATTTTCCTTTTGTTTTAAATGGTTTTGACTAGGGTCATGGAATAATTTCATTCCGGAATAAAATGCCTTCAGTAACTTCAGTGCTTTGATATGAAAATGGGTTTGGGAAGAAAGTGTTATTGACAAAACGCTTATATTTTTAAATTAGCATAGTGTTGATGTAGATACATTTGTTTTTATTATACGCCGCCGGAGGCGGACGTATATTGGCGTCATCTACTCCGTCTGTCCGTCCATCCGTCCGTCCGTCCACTTTCTTATCAATGCAACTCCTCCTAAGTTTCTGGCTGGATCTTCTTGAAACTTGGTCAATGTTATCACCTTAATTTGTAGATGTGCATGAAGGAAGGATTTTATGGTTCCTTGATTTTTGCCTGAGTTATGCCCCTTAAAAACTCAGTCTCTGGGGGTTATTGCCTCAGTTTTATCTTGTCAATGCAACTCCTCCTAAGTTTCTGGCTGGATCTTCTTGAAACTTGGTCAATGTTATCACCTCAATTGGTAGATGTGCATGAAGGAGGGATTTTATGGTTCGTTGATTTTTGCCTGAGTTATGCCCCTTAAAAACTTAGTCTCTGGGGCTTATTGCCTCAGTTATGCCCCCTTAAAATTTAGTCTCTGGGGCTTATTGAAATTGCAGCCTTGTGAATGCAACTCTTCCTAAGTTTCTGGCTGGATCTAAATGAAACTTGGTGGATGTTATAACCGAAATTGGTAGAGGAGCATGAAGTAAGGATTTTAGGGTTCATTAATTTTACCCTAAATTTTGCCCCCTTAAAACTTAGTATCTAGGGCTTATTGAAATTGCAGCCTTTTGAACGCAACTCCTCCTTACTTTTTGTCTTTATTCAAATGAATCTTGGTCAATGTCATCACCATAATTTGTAGATGTACATGGATCAAGGATTTTATGGCTCATTTATTTCCCTGAATTATGCCCTCTTCAAATTGAAATTGCAGCCTTGTGAAGGCAGCTCCTCCTAACTTTTTGTCTTGATTTAAATGAAACTTGGTCATTTGAATTTGGTTCTGTCAAAATAAGTAGTGTCTGCAATTATTTTCGTGAAACAGCAGAAAAGTGGCGGCGTATTTTGTGACGATGGCACTCTTGTTCCTGATGGGTCGAAACTTTTTGGGTACAAATGCACAGAAAATAAATTTCATCTGTGTGATTATTCAACAGTAAAAATTGCAATTTCTGGGTGAAATTTAACAAATTCTACTTAATTCTTTCAAAAATCATGTGCAGAATCGTTGATACTACCTGTATGTTAATACAATTTCACTAGAATTTTTCGGATTCTGAATCGCGGAACAGCTGCCGAAGGTAAACTATCAAAATTAATCAGAGCATAATAGACCAATTTAGATAAATATTTTGGTCAGAAAACAGTTTAAGGTGACAAGTGTGATAATTTTTCGACATAAATAATGTGAATATGTGTATACGAGTCTGAAATAAATGCTCTGTTAAAATCATACCAAAACAAATTACCGAGGATGTGGTTGTAATTCAGTCACACCCACTAAAGAAAATCAATAACAGCGATCATCCAATGAGCTGCTTGCTTATCTTATGCAATTGAGTAAGCTGTCAATTAAAACTTTAATTGGATAAGGAAATGTGTTTGTCGCGTGTCAGACCTGATTACATAATTGACTTGATTGACAATGACTTGTCTCGAGGTTTATATATTTGGAGGAAAATTCAGGTTTATCTCAATAGAAATGGATTGTCTTTTTGTGGCGCCATGTATTTTCGCCAAATGAAAAGAATTGGAGCCAAAATTAACTTTTATTCGCCATTTGCGAATTTGTCGATCGGCAGCGTGAACGTTGAATATGCATCATTCAAGGTCATGGTCATTCATTAAGTTCAATGTCAAACATAAAGAAAATTGCCGCTTAGGGGGCATAAATGTTTAACAAAAACATCTTATTCATTTTGAAGTCAATATTACTCATCTCCATTGAGAAAAGTTAATGAGTTGCTTATTCTGCTTATTATATCCCTCCTTATAATACCCCTCACCATCTGACCATCTGTCCTTTGACCAAACTGCTTGTGTGTAGATCTTATTGTTTCTGGATTCTAACTCAAGAACAAAGTGACCTAGAATCATCCAAATTTACAATTGTTGCCCTTGATCTAAGGAAGTGCTGCTTTTAGATTACAAAGGTCAAAGGTACAGTCACTATTAGTGTTAAACCGAAATCTGTTTCCATTACCTACCTAAAGCACAAAAGGACCTAGACTCATGAAATTTTATACAAATGTTGCCCATAATCCAAGGTAGTGTCCTATGGTTTTTGGATTCTAGGATATGGCACTGGTTAGGGCGGGCATTAGCTCTAGTCAAATTCTTAAAGCAGGGCAAACTTCTTATGCGTAGAATCATGTAGAAATTACTTTTTGAATTGCAGGTGCTTGCTGAATATTTATCTCAGGGCTGTACAGAAAAGTCAGAAGAAAAGCTGTGGGCCAAGTTTGATGAAAAACTGAAAAAGAATCCTCTTTTTAAGATACAAAATGACAGGGTAAAGTTAAAAAGGTGAAAATAAGACAAAAGGTGAAAATAAGACAAAAAGTGAAAATAAGACGTTTAAAATTTTTTTTTATCTAAATATTTTACAACATCATAGAAGATAAAGATGTATCTAAATTGTACACATACAGGTACAGAATAAAACTTCACAGATTTTATTTTAAAAAAAAATGTATATTGTTTCTTTCCATCAATTTTCATGCATTCTGATTGGCTGTAAAATTGGTTTATTTCTCACTGAAAACATTTTTGAGTGTGCAGCTATTTTTAAGCTTGTGCTTTTTGCATCATAATATTAAATCATAAGATATTAAAAGAGTATTTTGATTTCATGGAGGTATGAAACTAAAAACCTTATCACACTGTGTGATGAGGTTTTTAGTTTCATACCCCATGAAATTAAAAAAACTGTATTTTTTCCTGAATATTTATTTTAAGTGGATACTTATTTTGTAAACCACCACAAATAGTAGTCCAATAAGAAATCTGTTGCATATTTGATGAATCTTAATATTTTTGCCTCATAAAATTGATATATAAGAAATGAAAATAGCATTTGTTGATTTCATGGAGGTATGAAACTCAAAACCTAATTACACTCTTGTAGGAACCTGCTTGCATATTCATGTAGTGTAATTAAGTTTTTGGTTTCATAACTCCATGCAATCAACATAATACTCTCTCCATCTCTTAATATAATGTTATTTTGTGATTTTTATCAAAAACTATGAGTCCTTAGCTTCCTATTGAGTCTTCATGAAACACACTTGTGAATTTGTTGGAAATGTCCTGCACAGATTCAATCGTCATGTATGAATCACAACCAGTCATTGTAATATCATTTGAGCCTGTGTGTGATATTTCCAACTATATGACATCTGCATGAGGTTGCAAACATTTAACAGCCTGGACAGTTACATAGTGCAATAAGAAGATTACCTAACTGTCTACAGAACCTTATAGACCTTATCTATCTACAAATAGCATAGTGATGACTCTGGTCAGACTGTGGGGATGCACAGACTGGCCAGAGCCGTTGCTTTGCGCTTATTGGATATTGTTTGAAATGTCACTTACAGGCTGCCATATATCTACATGGAATTTTCTGAAATACTGGGGCTGTTTTACTAAACTTCTTACGAAAAAAAATTAATCGTAAATCAAAATCTCAAATTGTACCTGGTGTTTTCATTAATTGTTAGATTCTACCATGCAATATCTTATTGGAATTGTCTTCTTAAGACGATTCCTCTTTATTTTTTTGAAGACGATTCCATTAAGATGATGCATGGCAGAATTCCAAAGTTTGTTACTACTGCACAAGCACCTTTTATTTTTTTCTTGCGCAAAAATAACCATAAGATGTTTAGTAAAATGGGCCCCTGGACCCTTTCTCTCTTAGTTGTACTCTGTCATTCTGCATTCTGGAATTAGGACTAAGAATACTATAGGGTGGAAGATGTCCTTTTGATGCTTTTACTACTGGTTGATTTTTGTACAAGAAAGTACATTTATAAACATTGTGTCAGTTTTGCCACTCTCGTCTTTTATGCTGTTTTCATCTACCTGTTTTAGACAAATTGGGACATGCCATTGGCTCCTAGTATATCCTCTACCCTGTATCATTACTTTTCCTGTTGAAAAATATGACTTTGTGCGAAAAAAGTCCTCAGCTAGTGTCACAAGGTATGTAATTGATGTCCCTTTCCTCCTATGATGAAAAATTTGGCATCTGGAGATTTCGGTATTTTCCTTCATTTGTATGTTCCTTTTCAAAGAAGAGGGGGTATATTGCTTTGCACTTGTCAATTGGATGGTTGGTCCATAGGTCGGTATGTCCATCTTTAGACCCTTTTTTTTTCCAGAGCATATTTCAAAAAATATCCAAGCTAGAATCATGAAACTTCACAGGTGGATAGATCTCATTGAAGAGTTTACAAGAACCATAACTACTCATCATATTTTGTGAGTTATTGCCCTTTGTTGATTGACAAAGAATAGGCTATTGGTCTGCTTTTATGGGGGCATAAATGTTTTACAAACATCTCTTGTTGATACAGAATATTTCTTCAAATTATAGGGGCTTTTAGCTCTGAAGAGTTTCTTTCCTGATTTCTCGTTAGACAGGCATTTAAAGGGTTTTGTGATATAAGAAATTCCCTGGTATTTATTTCAGTTATGTGACATGAAGATCTAGAGCCAATTAGCATTTTTGGTGGCAAGTTTCCTACATTTACAGTGATCATGAATAAAGTCAAATCTTTTCAGTCATCGTGCAGGTGTTTGGAAGCCCTGAAAAAATGATTGCATGAAACATGGATAATTCCGTGCTTGACTATCAGAAAAAAAAAAGTTTGTGATGGGACTGGCTTTTTTTGTAGGATTGTGTGACAAAAAAATTGTTCATAAGTATAATTGAGGCTTATGTTGTATGTAGATCGAAATGCATGCACTCTAGTTTTAAAAACTGAAGTATATGTATATGTTTTCTGAACCAATCACTTGTATATTTTGAAAATTTAACATTGTTCTTATTCTTTATTATGAAATTGCTTTGAAGGTTGTTTCGAGAATGAGAAAGTTTATATTTTGTTGATTAAACATAACTCTGAAACATTACTGCGTTTTGATGAAGTACATGTAATAAGTTGCCTATATGCACTTAGCTGATTATTGACCCCACCTTTTGACCTCCTTCACAGCATACCCGGATATTAAATTTTATAATATTACCTAAGTCGCAGAAGTGAAATAATCCCATTGAATATTTTCAAAATTGCACTAGTGTTATAACTCTAGTGGAATAGCCACGCAAATGAGCTAAGAACATTTAAACAAAAACTAGAATCTAGAATTTCCTCGATTTATTGCAAATAATCAGGTCATATTGTAAAAAGAATGTCAATTTTGGGATCATAAAATACTGAATTTATTTAACATATCAAAACAGACAAAAACGCGACACAGTCGATGACGCGTTAAATAAATTCGTTATTCACTGACAATTCATTCAATATCCTCTTTGTCATTTATGTGCAAAAGGTAACAAAGTCACGAACATGAAAAAAATATAGATTCAAACTGTAGTTATGCTGTTTAAAGAAAGTGTTTGAATGAAAATGGCAGAGTACAACAGACATTCCATTATAAATTGAGTTATAAATTGAGTGTTTTGATTTGTGAAGTACTTAATTGATGACCACGATCTGCTTATTATTTACAAATAACTCATTTTTAGCTCCACTTGCTGAAAGCCAGTGGGGCTATTGTCATGTTGTGTCTGTTGTGCATCCGTCCGTGCGTCCGGTCATAAACTTTTTCTTTAAAAATCTTCTCCTTAGAAACTACTGGATGAATTTCAACCAAACTTTTCGGGAATGATCCTTGGGTGATCCTCTTTCAAAGTTGTTCAAGAAATTTTATCCAATGAAAAAATATGGATTTAATGGGCGTGGCTAATTTCCAAATATGGTAAAAAGCAAGTTTTTTCAGATTCAAATTGAAAGATACCAATTTTACATGAATGATCCTTGGGTGACCCTTTATCAGTCTACCAAAAATTATTTTGATCAGATGAAAAATATTTATTTTATGGGCAGAGGTCATTTCTCTATATGTTATATAGTAGAAATTTTGAAAATCATTTTTTCAGAATGTAATGGATTGATATCAACCAAATTTCACTGGAATGATTCTTGAGTGACCCTTTATCAGTCTACCAAAAACTATTGTGATCTGATAAAAAACATGTATTTTATGGGCGGAGGTTATTTCTCATATGATAAATTGTGGAAACTTTGAAAATCATTTTCTGAGAATATAATTGATGGATATCAACCAAATTTCACTGGAATGATCCTTGAGTGACCCTTTATCAGTCTACAAAAACAATTGTGATCAGATGAAAAATATAGATTTTATGGGTGGAGGCCATTTCTATATATATTATATAGTGGAAACTTTGAAAATCATTTTCTCAGAATGTAACGGATGGATATCAATCAAACTTCATTGGTATGGTCCTTGGGTGACCCATTATTATGCAGCCAAAAATCATTGGCATTTGATGAAAAATATGTATTTTATGGGCGGAGGTCATATCTCTATATTTTATATAGCAGAAACTTTGAAAATCATTTCAACATCAATAGAACCCAAAATATCTATAAATTTAGTTAAAACTAGATTTGCTATTACAAGAATTTCAAGCCTGTGGAGCGACTCAAGCCATTCATGGCTTTCTAGTTATTAGCTCTGAGCGATAGCGATGGCGTGTTCCCTCTCTGTCTGTCTGTTACTAAAATTTCATTTGCACATCTCTGCCTGATACTGGTCACATCTGTGAAGTTTCAATGAAATCCACCTATTAGTTGCTGAAAATTGCGCAGACAAGAAAATAATACAGATGGACAGACGGACCGACAAGATGGCTTTTTAGCTCACCTGAGCAGGAAGTGCTCAAAGGAGCTATTGTGATCGATCGTTGTCCGGCGTCCATCTGTCCGTCACGGAGTCAACTTTTTCTTTAAACGACATCTCCTCCTAAACTTATGGGTCAAAATCAACCAAACTTGGCAGGAATGTTCCTTGGGTGGTCCCTTATGAAAATTGCTTAAACAGAAAGGATCCGTGCCATATCACGGGAAAAGGGGCCTTAATGACAAATTTCTTGTTTACACTCTAGAAGCCACAAATATGGTCCAATGTTCATGAAACTTGGTCAGAATGTTTGTTAGGTCATGAGGATGAAGTCTATTGAAAATGGGAAGGATCTGTGCCATATCACGGAAAAAGGGGCCTTAATGACAATTTTGTCAAGAATTCCTTTAAACGACATCTCCTCCTAAACCTATGGGTCAAAATCAACCAAACTTGGCATAAATGTTCCTTGGGTGGTCCCTAATGAGAATTGCTCAAACGGAAAGGATCTGTGCCATATCACGGGAAAAGGGGCCTTAATGACAAATTTCTTGTTTACACTCTAGAAGCCACAAATATGGTCCAATGTTCATGAAACTTGGTCAGAATGTTTGTTAGGTCATGAGGATGAAGTCTATTGAAAATGGGAAGGATCTGTGCCATATCACGGAAAAAGGGACCTTAATGACAATTTTGTCAAGAATTTCTTTAAACGACAACTCCTCCTAAACTTATGGGTCAAAATCAACCAAACTTGGCAGAAATATTCCTTGGGTTGTCCCTTATGAAAATTGCTCAAACGGATTGGATCTCTGCCATATCTCGGGAAAAGGGGCCTTAATGACACATTTCTTGTTTACACTCTAGAAGCCACAAATATGGTCCAATGTTCATGAAACTTGGTCAGAATGTATGTTAGGTCATATGGATGAAGTCTATTGAAAATGGGAAGGATCCGTGCCATATCATGGGAAAAGGGGTCTAAATGACAATTTTTAGCTCACCTGAGCCCAAAGTGCTCATGTGAGCTATTGTGATCACCTTTCGTCCGGAGTCCGTCCGTCGGTCGTCCGGTCGTCGGTCGGCGTCCGGCGTCCGTCAACAATTTCTTTAAACGACATCTTCTCCTAAACTACTTGGCCAATTAACACCAAATTTTACAGAAATGTTGCTTAGGTGGTCCCCTTCAAAAATAGCTAAAAGAATTGAAATCCATGAAAAACTGGTTGCTATGGCAACAAACAGTGAAATATTAAGAAAATCTTTAAAATTCTTCTTCTTCTCAACCAGTAGTCCTACAGACTTAAAACTTGGCATGGATCATCAGTTCATAGACCTGAATTAAAATAGCTAAAATCATTTCTTTTGGGCCACCAGGTGCGGAGCACCAATGGGGGGGGTAGTACTTTGGGTAAATTTTGTAATCTTTAAGCTTCTTCTTCTTCGGAACCAGGAGCCCTACAAACTTGAAAATTGGCATGGATGATCAGCATATGGACCTTTATAAAAATAGCTAAAACCATGGCTGTTGGGCTGCCAGGTGCGGAGCACCAGGGGGGAGGGGGTAGTACTTTTGTGAAAATTTTGTAATCTTTAACCTTCTTCTTCTTCTGAACCAGGAGCCTGACAGATTTGAATATTGACATGGATGATCAGCATATGGACCTTTATAAAAATAGCTAAAACCATGACTGTAGAATTACCAGGTGCGGAGCACCAGGGGGGAGGGGGGAGTACTTTGGGTAAATTTTGTAATCTTAAACCTTCTTCTTCTTCTGAACCACAAGCCCTACAGACTTGAAAATTGGCATGGAGGATCAGCTCATAGACCTTAATTAAAATAGCTAAAATCATGACTGTAATGCCACCAGGTGCGGAGCACCAGGGGGGAGGGGGTAGTACTTTTGTGAAAATTTTTGTATCTTTAACCTTCATCTTCTAATGAACCAGGAGCCCTACCGACTTCAAAATTGGCATGGATGATCAGCATATGGACCTTTATAAAAATAGCTAAAATCATGACTGTAATGCCACCAGGTGCGGAGCACCAGGGGGGAGGGGGTAGTACTTTTGTGAAAATTTTTGTATCTTCATCTTCTAATGAACCAGGAGCCCTACAGACTTGAAAATTGGCATGGAGGATCAGCTCATAGACCTTAATAAAAATAGCTAAAATCATGACTGTAATGCCACCAGGTGCGGAGCACCAGGGGGGAGGGGGTAGTACTTTTGTGAAAATTTTTGTATCTTTAACCTTCATCTTCTAATGAACCAGGAGCCCTACCGACTTCAAAATTGGCATGGATGATCAGCATATGGACCTTTATAAAAATAGCTAAAATCATGACTGTAATGCCACCAGGTGCGGAGCACCAGGGGGGAGGGGGTAGTACTTTTGTGAAAATTTTTGTATCTTTAACCTTCATCTTCTAATGAACCAGGAGCCCTACAGACTTGAAAATTGGCATGGAGGATCAGCTCATAGACCTTAATAAAAATAGCTAAAATCATGACTGTAATGCCACCAGGTGCGGAGCACCAGGGGGGAGGGGGTAGTACTTATGTGAAAATTTTGTAACTTTAACCTTCATCTTCTAATGAACCAGGAGCCCTACAGACTTCAATATTGGCATGGATGATAAGCATATGGATCTTAAATAAAATAGCTTAAAGCATGAATGTAGGGCCACCAGATGCGGAGCATTAGGGGGGAGGGGGTAGTACTTTGGATCAATTTTGAAATCTTTAAGCTTCTTCTTCTCCTGGATCAGGAACCCTACAGACTTGAAAATTGTAATTGGTGATCAATATATTGACATTAATAAAAATAGTTAAAATCAAGACTGTAGGGTCACCAGGTGCTGAGTGTCTTGGGGAGGTGGTAGTACTTTGGATCATTTTTGAAATCTCTAAACTTTTTCTAATGAACCAGGAGTCCTACAGACTTGAAAATTGATATGGATGATCAGCATATGGACATTAATTGAATTAGCTAAAATCATGACTGTAGATTCACCAGGTGCAGAGCATCTTAGGGGAGGGGGAGTGCTTTGTTGAGAATTTTGAATCCCTGCAGCCTATATATTTGACATGGATTGATCAACTCATTAAAGAAAACTTTAAAAGTCTCAGACTCAGCCTGTATATCTGGCATAGATTAGCTGATCACATACCTTTTATGAAAAAAGCTTAAATAAATAATGACCAGGGGAGGAGCAGAGGGGGGGGAAGGATTATTTCAAATGTTATCTAATTGAATAATAGAAAATCTCTTTTTCTGTGGTTGCATGGACATACCTAGGTAATGAAGCTTTTTTTCTCAGGTGAGCGACCCAGGGCCAACGGCCCTCTTGTTTTGTTTACTCTCTAGAAGTCACAAATATGGTCCAATCATAATGAAACCTTGTCAGAATGTTTGTTAGGTCATGAGGATGAACTCATTTGAAAATGGGAAGTATCCGTGCCATATCACTGGAAAAGGGGCCTTAATGACAATTTTCTCGTAAGAGCTCCAAACGCCACAAATATAATCCAATCTTCATGAAACTTGATCAAAATGTTTGCCAGGTCACAAGAATGAACTCTGTTGAAAATGGGAAGGTTCATGCCATATCATAGGAAATGGAGTCTTAATGATAATTTACTTGAAATATTAGGTAAGCGATTTAGGGCCCTCAGGGTCCTCTTGTTTATACTCCCCAAACATAGTATAGGGGGAATTACAGTTGAAATTTCCGTGTTATTCCCCCCGTATACTATGTGGAGATACGGGGGAAATTGGGCCTTATTGAAAAGCACGAAGTTATTAGTCCCCCACTGGTTACCGGTTGGGGGACTATAGGTTTGCTTGATTCCGTCTGTCCGTCCTTCTGTCCATCACACTTTTGTCCGTGCTATATCTTCTAAACCATATGTGCTAGCAACTTCAAACTTGGTACACTTATAGATCTCACTGAGGAGAAGTGTCATGCTCAAGAACCGTTACTCTGCCATGCCCACTTTTTGAGTTATTGCCCTTTGTTGTTTTTACCCTTACATTCTTGTCCGTGCTATATCTTCTAAACCACATGTGCTAGCAACTTCAAACTTGGTACACTTATAGATCTCATTGAGGAGAAGTGTCATGTTCAAGAACCGTTACTCTGCCATGTCCACTTTTTGAGTTATTGCCCTTTGTTGTTTTTACCCTTACATTCTTGTCCGGAACATATCTCCTAAACTATGTGTGCTAGCAACTTCAAACCTTGCACACTTATAGATCTTATTGAGGAGAAGTGTCATGTTCAAGATCCATAACTCTGCCACACCCACTTTTTGAGTTAATGCCCTTTGTTGTTTTTAGTCTTACATTCTTGTCCGGATCATATCTCCTAAACTATAAGTGCTAGCAACTTCAAACTTGGTACATTTATAGATCTTATTGAGGACAAGTGTCATGTTCAAGAACTGTTATTCTGCCACGCCCTCTTTTTGAGTTATTGCCCTTTGTTGTTTTTACCCTTACATTCCTGTCTGGATCATATCTCCTAAACCATAAGTGCTAGCAACTTCAAACTTTGTACACTGATAGATCTTATCGAGGACAAGTGTAATGTACAAGAACTGTTACTCTGCCATGTCCACTTTTTGAGTTATTGCCCTTTGTTGTTTTTAGTCTTACATTCTTGTCTGGATCATATTTCTAAACTATTAGTGATAGCAACTTTAAACTTTGTACACCTATAGATCTCATTGAGTACAAGTGTCATGTACAAGAACTGTAACTCTGCCACGCCCACTTTTTGAGTTATTGCCCTTTGTTGTTTTACCTTTACATTTTTGTCCGGAACATATCTTCTAAACCATAAGTGCTAGAAACTTCAAACTTGCTACACTTATAGATATCATTGAGGACAAGTGTCATTTACAAGAACTGTCACTCTGCCATGTCCACTTTTTGAGTTATTGCCCTTTGTGTTTCTATCCTTACATTTTTGTCCCGTACTTATCTCCTAAACTATAAGCCCTAGCAACTTCAAACTTTGTACACTGGTAGATCTCATTGAGAAGAAGTGTAATGCACAAGAACTAGATTTAGTAAGTAGGAGATATATTATAAGAAAGGATTTTTTGTTATCATAGGAAATGGAGTCTTAATGATAATTTACTTGAAATATTAGGTAAGCGATTTAGGGCCCTCAGGGTCCTCTTGTTTATACTCCCCAAACATAGTATAGGGGGAATTACAGTTGAAATTTCCGTGTTATTCCCCCCGTATACTATGTGGAGATACGGGGGAAATTGGGCCTTATTGAAAAGCACGAAGTTATTAGTCCCCCACTGGTTACCGGTTGGGGGACTATAGGTTTGCTTGATTCCGTCTGTCCGTCCTTCTGTCCATCACACTTTTGTCCGTGCTATATCTTCTAAACCATATGTGCTAGCAACTTCAAACTTGGTACACTTATAGATCTCACTGAGGAGAAGTGTCATGCTCAAGAACCGTTACTCTGCCATGCCCACTTTTTGAGTTATTGCCCTTTGTTGTTTTTACCCTTACATTCTTGTCCGTGCTATATCTTCTAAACCACATGTGCTAGCAACTTCAAACTTGGTACACTTATAGATCTCATTGAGGAGAAGTGTCATGTTCAAGAACCGTTACTCTGCCATGTCCACTTTTTGAGTTATTGCCCTTTGTTGTTTTTACCCTTACATTCTTGTCCGGAACATATCTCCTAAACTATGTGTGCTAGCAACTTCAAACCTTGCACACTTATAGATCTTATTGAGGAGAAGTGTCATGTTCAAGATCCATAACTCTGCCACACCCACTTTTTGAGTTAATGCCCTTTGTTGTTTTTAGTCTTACATTCTTGTCCGGATCATATCTCCTAAACTATAAGTGCTAGCAACTTCAAACTTTGTACATTTATAGATCTTATTGAGGACAAGTGTCATGTTCAAGAACTGTTATTCTGCCACGCCCTCTTTTTGAGTTATTGCCCTTTGTTGTTTTTACCCTTACATTCCTGTCTGGATCATATCTCCTAAATCATAAGTGCTAGCAACTTCAAACTTTGTACACTGATAGATCTTATCGAGGACAAGTGTAATGTACAAGAACTGTTACTCTGCCATGTCCACTTTTTGAGTTATTGCCCTTTGTTGTTTTTAGTCTTACATTCTTGTCTGGATCATATTTCTAAACTATTAGTGATAGCAACTTTAAACTTTGTACACCTATAGATCTCATTGAGTACAAGTGTCATGTACAAGAACTGTAACTCTGCCACGCCCACTTTTTGAGTTATTGCCCTTTGTTGTTTTACCTTTACATTTTTGTCCGGAACATATCTTCTAAACCATAAGTGCTAGAAACTTCAAACTTGCTACACTTATAGATATCATTGAGGACAAGTGTCATTTACAAGAACTGTCACTCTGCCATGTCCACTTTTTGAGTTATTGCCCTTTGTGTTTCTATCCTTACATTTTTGTCCCGTACTTATCTCCTAAACTATAAGCCCTAGCAACTTCAAACTTTGTACACTGGTAGATCTCATTGAGAAGAAGCGTAATGCACAAGAACTAGATTTAGTAAGTAGGAGATATATTATAAGAAAGGATTTTTTGTTATCCGGTGGGGGACTCCTGTATTGCATCGCAATACGACATGCACTTGTTTTTCATAAGACCTTGACTGATGGATATGATGAAACGTTAAATGTTGGGTTATATGTTACGTTAGAACGTTATAAGCCAAATTTTGCCATCCGCATAATTTTAGGCGTATGACTACTACATAGGTCCTCTAGTTTGCTCTGAAAATAATGATTTGCTGAATGCTTCACGGGATGATTTTCGATACAGTTAACAACATTGTGAAATTGACATTCATCTCGATCAAAACCATTCCAAATCAATCGCTCTGCGCTCCATTAATTCATTCCAAACACTCACTCAAACTATTCACAAACGCTCCAAACTCACTGAAAAACAAAGAGTCAACAACTTCATTCAAGATAAATAAACCTAGAAAAAAAATCGCGATTTCACTGACATAATTCAAATTGTAAGCGTCTGATAGATTCTTGGAGAAATCGGAAGCTATTTATAGAATTTGTATGCATATTTTATTAAAGGGATGTAATAAATATCACTAATTCTGTTCATCCTGAACAAACTCGCTATATTGGATTACCTCCCATTAAAGTCACTCAAACTTCGCTCCACACACTCATTCAATTTCAATCCAAAATCATTCACCTTGTCAATTTCACGATGTTGGTAACTGTAGACTTTCGAAATGAAAATGAGCATTTATTCGACAAACATGCTCATTTGTTTTATGAATTGTTTCAAAGTTTTAAAATTGATTTTAGGTTATTAAATTCCCGTCAATTAAATCTTTGAATAAAAAAATAATAAGTGTGGCATACAAATAGGTATGAAACAAGTCGACTAACCCGCCGAAACCCCATGAAACGGCCTATTCTTTATAATGAGTGAAAAAAAGTGCACTGTAAGTTAATTCCGATGCAAAACAATAGATGTCAAAAAAAGGTGCGAAGCCTTTTGCTCGAGGGAATGCAGTAAAATTTGACCACGGGACTGAGATTGCAGCTCGAGCGATCGAACTATCGCGCGTTCGAGGTAGTGCAGTAATAAGAAGAAAAAGAAGAAAACGCGTTGGGACCCAAAGGCGATTCGAGCCTTTGCATGAAATCGAGTTTTCGCCATCTCGAGGGAACGCAAGATCACTAAGTTCTAAGTGTATAGTATGATAAATATCTAACTGGGTAGTGGGTGTCATTGAATTGAATTTAGTGGATTTTTAGCCCTTTGTTAATTTTTAACGTACATCTCTTGTATACCAGTTATATCTCTATTTCTACTAAAGCTATTGCTTGGAGAATTTCACATGCTTCTGTGACCCTACTATCAGCCTCTAGACAAAGATTCATTACTTTGCTATTTAGTAAAAATAGACTAGAAATAGACTATCCACTAGAAATAGTCGAGCTTTGCTGTCCTCCGACAGCTCTTGTAAATAAGGCTGTGATATGACTTAATATGTTCCCCGCATGGCAAAAAGGGATATGTGGGGTTTGTGCGTAAAGTGTAGATCCTAGTAAGACTACACGAAATGCAAATGCTGACTAGAATCGAAACTTTATAGTTATCTCATTTTCTAAAATCTTAACAGTGTTTGAATTTAGAGCTCTACTGATCGAACTTCAGAAGGGCTATAATGGTCGTGAAATTCCCGTCTAGCCGTCTGTACATCTGGCTGTCCGTAAACAATTCTCGTCTATGCGATAAAATCCACAGATATATTCGGATTTACCACATACGTTCAAAGTATGATTTTAGGGTCATAAGGAAGTTTTCATTTGAAAATGGAACTTAATCAGCCGAAAACACGGGGAAATAGCCCTTGTGGATTTAAGATCAAAACGTTCTCATCGAGGCGAAAAGAAGTTTACAAATATTATTATATATACTTGTAACTTTCACAGAGTAACTGGTTAACGGAAAGAAAATAACAGGACAAAAGTAACGGAAAAAAGTATCAATTTTAGCTAGGAAAAAAAAAAGTAGATCTAACAACTTTTTAAGTTATATTAAATTTGGCTTATACATGTATTTCATTCAAGTTTATTTCCAAAAATGAGGTCTTTGTATTTAATCAACAATATTATAAATATAAAAATGATTTATTATTTAAATTGATGAAATATAATAGAAAAAAGAAAGGCCCATGCATGTTGTAAAACATCTGTCAAAATTAAAAATCAATTTATATAAATGGAAAAGACTTTCTTTGATCTTAGGATTATTTTTACTTTAAGGAAGAGTAACTTGAAATTAAATTCTTTCTATAAGTAAAATGTGAAAAGGAGAAAAGCAAGATGAAGTGGGGATGTGATGTTGTTGGTGTGGTTGTCATTAAGAAAGGTTACATTTGGGTTATTTTGAGCTACTGCTATTTTTTTGTGAATTACAAACAGGTCAAGTACTAAGGAAGATCTTTTCAGAATATAATTTTTGTTAAAACTTAAAAATAAATAATCTGAAGCTTCAAAATTATTCACATTCTACAATAGGTAATAAGCATTACTTTGTTAATTGGGTAAAATTAATTGGGTAAAAGTGTAAAAGTTCACAACTTAGATCACACACCAAAGATCTAGACAAGTGTAGAAAATAATGAGACCTGAACACATTATTAAATTCTTTTTACCAATATGAAACCCACAACATATTAAATCATCAAAATTCATATTTCATAATTGAAATAAATGTTTTTTTTTTCAAAATGTCCTTTTTTCTAAAGACTTCAAATAAACTTAGTTGTGTTGTGCTTATTTATTTAAAACTGTTACTTTTTTCCTGTTTCTTTTTTTCTTGTTACTTTTTTCTGTTACATTTTCTTTCCTGTTACTTTCTTTCTATTACTGTAAGGTGATAAGGAAGGTTCATCTAAAAAGATAGGGTTATATAAATACGAGAAAAAAAGCCTTATGAACTTTTCGGTTTTGTGTAAACATTTGATGAAAACACAGGAAAGAATGCCCCTAGTATCAAACAAATTAAAGCAGAATCGAGGGAGAATAATCTTTGCTTTAAAAATGTAAAAACTTGTTTCCCAATCGATGTTAAATAGATTGATTTAAACAAAAAAAGAAAAGCATTAAGATATGATTGGCACTTGAGACATTCTGCCTAAAGCGATAATGTTTCTGAAATATATAATTGAAATCAGGATAAAACCGCAATCTCGGCGTTCAGAATGAAAGAAAAAATGCGAACGTTTTGAATTGTACCAACTTTGCCCGTCAGTGGAAGTTCAAAGCAGTGCAACATTTTCTAAATGTTTCGAGAACTATTTTTTCTTCAGCACAGAGTATTGATGCTATAAATTGAGAAGAAGAAGACAAAATATTATAACGCATATATTGAACCAGAATGAAGACTGTAGCTGGACTGTGGTAAAACTGAACGTTGAAGTTGGAGTAACGACGAAACGTCGCGACATACGTCACAACGTTATATCTTACGTTACGACGTTATGTCGCCATAGATACGTGGATTAGAAAGACGTTAAGCTTATTTTACAGACAAAGGTGAGTCGAATTAATGTATCTCAAAACATATGCTTTTTTTCAAAATCTTAAATAAATAGATTAGTATTTTTGATGTCGAATGTCCGGAGTTCATTTTTCTGGGTGTTGATCTCGATCTTTGTGTTTGATATTGTTACATGTATCTTCCCTGCGTTAAGAATGAAAAATCGGTGCAAACTGTTGGCAAATTATACCCCGCTTGGTTTTACACTCCGTGCGCGAATTATATTTTCCTTTTCAAATCTTCTCCCAAACAAATCGGTCAATTCTAACCAACTTTTCCAGAAATACATTATTTGGGTGACCCTTAAATTGTTTAAGAATTTTTGATTGGCCTCTATATAGAGTTGCGTTGTGTATTTGACATTTATTTTTTATAAAGAAATCGACACAATTCTTGAAATTCACAGATAAAAATTTTCTTTGGCGTTACATACGAACTTGGATAAAAAATACGTGGACTTCTACTATAACTTTAGAATTTCCCGACGGAAATAAATGGAAGTTTGTACACGTCTCAAACCATCTAATGTTGACATTATACTAGATTAACAAGAGTCTGCTTTGACTATGATGTAACAAATCCAACATTTAATATTTCTGGGTAGGTGCCACCGGCGCAACCTATTCGTAACGTTACTTCCTAGTGTTAAAACCCGTAATTGTCCTATCAGTTTGAACCAAACCCTTCCAAACTTCGCCAATTTACGTTTTGACGTAATCTGTTAGGATGTTTGAAATTTAAAAATAATCTATTCGGTATTTTGAAATTCAAAGTCAGAAAACGAAGGGCACGCGTAAATTTTTGAACTTAGAAATGACGGCACCGGCGCAGCCATAGGCAACCGGGCAATTATAAAGTTCTACTGGACATATGAAAAACCTAATCGAGATTTTAAAATATTAAGATATACTAAAAAGTTTTCAAATGTGAGCAGATACGTTTTCTTTGAACGTTTTAAAAGGTTTGTTTTAGAATGGAGAGCGCTTCTGAAGGATGACACTCAGAGAATGTAAAACGTCTCCTCGACGTTTGATCTGTAATTGTCAAAGATCAACATCAGTTCAGTATCCTAAAAACACAATACACATTTAAGTTCATCATTTTGAATCAGATGGACATGAAAAAATTCTTATCAAATGGATAGGCGATATAGAAATTATTAATACCGTAGCGTCACATTGACGTTGTTACCGACTGCATGTTATAGAATGGTTACTAAAGGTGACAAACTAGTGGGATTTCACCCAAATTTACACGACAAAAAGAAAAATGCCACAATTTAATAACTGTAGTTTTCTTTTCAAAGTCTGAAATCAAAATTTTAACGCAAGTCTAGGTACATGTAATTTTTTATTCACCATCGTATAACGCCGTGTGAAAATGACGTCATCATACCGATTATGGTGTCATTTTCAAAGTAAAGAAAATAGCGTTGCTATTGGCACTAAGCTCGTTTGCATAGTTATTTCACTAGTGCAATGACACCAAGGTGATATAAGACATATTTACACCTACCAAGGTGATATAAAAGATAATTACACTCCTTTAAAGTAGATAATATTTTTTCTTAAAAATCTTGGGTTATTCAAGTTTCGCCATGAAACTGCATCTGAATAATCATGTACATGTATTAAAGAGTAAGACATCGTGCTATCAGTCGATGGCAATCAAACTGTTATAACTACAGTTTTGATAAACTTGTAGTTTAAGATTTTGATCATCCATTCAACATGTTGATCTATAACATATTTCTTAATTCGACTTTTAGACAACATTGGTACAATGATGAAAGAACCGAAAATTAATATATCACTGTATTGTAATTGAACATGTTAAGTATAATGTTAAGTATAATGTATTATTTTGTTGTATAATGTCCGCCATATTCAAAACGCTGTTAATATGATGTATTGTAATATCCTCATGGGTTGTTAAGACCTTCTGGAATTTATTTAATAAATTCATATAAATTAGTCTGACTGCCTTTGTGGCCTAGTGGTAAATGTCTCGACCCATGACATGGAGGTCCGTGGTTCGAGCCCCACTGTCGCTCGTGTATTTATGGGCAAACCACTTAATTGTCAGCCCCACTTCACCCAGCTGTAAAATTGAGTAGCAGTTGGGTTTAACCACTGCATCTCTCTCAGGGAAGAGAAAACACCAAATTTTTTGAAAGCGATTCTATAAGCTCAAGCTTTCGTTGCAATCGAACTAAAATAATTACAATCAAACTTGTTTAAAGCAACCATTTCAGGGACCACTATATTATTGCAAAATTCTCGAAATCCCATGTTGTAAAAACTCACCAGAATCGTCTAATTGTGACAATTCTGGTGAGTTTTAACATCAAAGGATTCATTTTTCAATAGTTTATATACCAACAATATCTACTGTTTAGAATATTTCGATTTAAAGAAGGAGATTTTTAAAGCTGTCGCTGAATAAAAATGGTCACTTAATAGACGTGGTCGCTCGAGCAAGATTGACTGTAGTTTAAACTAAATTGGTTTCATTGTTTCAGGAACCTGCTTTCAAGACGATACCGCACTCGCTCTCGTTTGAGCGCGGATGCTCAGAGATTAGGTTTGAAACCCTATAACGATGTAGATTTACATGGAGAAGCGTTGTACTTTTGGTTACCTCTTGGCAGAACGGCGACTTGCATATAGGAAACATTCCCATAGAAAATACTTCAAATGCTGTTCCAGAAAAAAGGATATCGGTATCGAGAATGCAAGGTTAACAGTAAGTAAAGTTTGGACAGAAAATAAGCACAAAGTGGAATCCCCAGGCTATACACTAAGCAATGGCTACGTAACATTGAATTATTTTAATTACGACGAACGGCACAATGAGTTAACAATTACGGATGATACCAACAACTCTGCTGGAAAACAAATTGAGGTAAAGGAGTTTGGAAAGGATGTCCGTAACAGCAAGGACGACAGACCGTCCAATAATAAAACCAACAGCCTGCATACCATCGGTAGTAATGATTCTGAAGTAAAAAGAGGAACATTTTGCGAAGAAAAACACACTAAAAGTAACACAGTAACTAGGCCTAAGAAGGCGGGAAGTAATTTTCATCATAAGCAGGAAAACCAGGAAAATGACCAAAAAGGAGATAATCTGTTGAAAAAGAGAGAGCTCCCAAGTATACCAACATCAAATGAAGCTGAACTTGCCTCTAAGATTGATCATATCCGTAATGCACAGAGATTCTTAAGAAAACAGATACGTGAACTTCAATATGACATTGAAGCAAAAATGGCGGAGAGTAATGTGCAATCAGAAGAGATGGCTGAAATAAACAATGAAATAGTACAGTTTAAAGTAGCCGTCATACAAGAGGCACAGGATTTTGAAAGATTTCTACAACAAAACACTGAAGAAAAGACGACAACAATGTTTAATCCTATTTATGATACATGTACTCAGCTTAGCAGAATAAAAACTGTAACGATTATTAACGATTGTTTACAAGATCTACATAATTTTACGGATGGCCTGGATAAAGACTTAGCAAATTCTATCAATATTCTTAAGGGAGAATTATTAGCTCTCCAATATAACCTTGCTGACCTTACGGAGCAAAGAGAAAAGATTATCAGACAAAAGATACTTTTATTAGATTCAAAGGATGATAATCTCTGTGTCAATATAAGCTCAGAATCTACGGTAGACCATTCCTTTGAAAGAATCGCATACATTCCAGATACCAATCGCAGTGAAGAACTAGAAAACATTTCTGTTCTGTCACATAAATGTGGTCCCATTACGGAACCAGTTCCAAATAAACAACATTTCCATAATCTGCTAACTTGTTTCCATGGAGAATCTGATGAAAATACACACAATAAAACTGACAGCAAAGCTCTTTCGGAACAGCAGAAGAAATGGAAAAAACTTGATAGACAGTATAGAAAACATTCAGATAAACTGCGGAAACTTTCAGAATTATCATCTAAACAATCAGTTAAATACACACATTCTGTGGAAAAGGGTGAAGAAGAATACACCGATCGAGATTTAGGCAAACGTTTTTCATTAAGATTTAACTTTGACATACCATGGCGTGAAAAGAGTAAACAGATGAAAACAACATGTAAACATTTGAAGCAAGGATTTAAAGAATCTGCCAGAATGGGTTGTAACAACCTACGTAAACTTGGTAAAGATTTAACAAAACATTATGTTTGCAAACCAACCAAGGGCTACGCTACTGCATTAAAGACAGACGTAAGGGAACGCTTTGAACAGCTCAGAGCGTGGCTTAAAGATACGTGTAAAGCCTTGTCGATGAAATGTAAACCAGTGAAATTAAGCTTCAACAAGCGAGGAAAAAGAATAAATGAATACTTTAATTCTCTTAGTAAACGCTATACTGAATTGAAAAGAAATTTCACCCGACAAAAGAAGTCCAATTTTCCCCAAGCAAAGGAAAGCCGCACACAAACAATACGTAGGCATATCCGTGTCTTCTTATATAGGGCTAAACTTGTTTTAAAATTTCGCAACGTGTTAATGTTTGACAGAGAAATTATACTGCCTAAGAAACGTTATAGATTGTTTGAGTGGTACGATCTACCCATAGCAGTAGTGTACGGCACAGACCGCTTTCATCAGATAGAGAATAGGTTTCAGAGACAACTGAACATAACAAACCAAGATGAATGTAGGTATGATATTCGTGTATATGGACCAATGGAATATCAGCTTGGTCGAGCCTTGACATTCAATGAATTGGCGCTTATACAGGAAGAGAAAATCGCCATTTTGCGCGATGCTGTTTATAAGAAGAACCGAAACCGGAAACGGAAGAGTCGCACGCATCTAGCACTAGTGGAATTACGTCACAACATGTGTGTGAGCTGTTTGCGATGTGTGAAGGATTGTGTATTCAGTTGTAAGAAGGAAATCGACTCTGAAACAGGAAGTAATGACTCAGAAGAAAATGTAAACGAATTAGAAAAATCGATCGATGTACGTCCTGATATTGTAGAAGAATTTATAAGACGATCGACATATTATGATCCTAGTTCTGCCAATTTAAGACGTGAAAGTACCACGTTTGGGATCGTCAAGGACAGGCTTGCTGATGATTTAGATGGCTACACGCCATATCGACGCACCTCCTTGTTGAACGACCGAGAGTTACGGAATAGAGCTGCCTCGATATTTCGACCAACAAATGCGAGTGTGAGATTCAATGTATAAAATGGATTTTTTCCTTCAAAATTAATTTCATTTACTACAAATTAAATATATATATTTTTAACAAAATGTGAATTAGAATTAAACAAGATTGAACAAAACTATATCTTTTTTTGTAAAATTTCAGACATATTTACTTACGTGTGCTTTTATATAGACTGCATAAAGAATGTTTTTTATTCTTGCATGGTAAAACATAAAATCTGTCCCTTGTATTTCGATATGGTGTAAAGCGTTTTTCATATAAATATTTCACTCTATTATATAAAAACGACATCCTTGTTTTAAGTAAAACATTTATTTCTTGATTGAATATTAAAAATCAAGTACTACAGCTTAAGCTACGAGGTTTAAGTTACATAACGATGAAATGTGTTAACTTATGCTAAGTTCCTTAATTGTTTTGGCTTTAGGATGTGGTTATATGAACACCTTACTGATTGTTGAATTCACGTTTTTGAAAGCTTCCAATATATGAAAAAAGGAGATAAATCGCCACGATACGCCACGACTAAAGCCTAGTTTACATTTGCCACGGCCGCCGTACCATATCACAGCCTGCGATTTCTGATATCATGATATTTTTGACATCTTACGATTTTATTTTCTACGGCGTATGTGTTCACAAAATCGTGTGATGCCTGCACGGGTTTTCATAAAACTGTCACAAGAAACAAAGAGGTGCCCGTAGGGCGATCGCAAGGTAATCGTACGATCCCCGTATGAAGACCGTACGATTTTACAACTATTTACACTGTAAAGAAGACCGTGCGATTTTACAACTATTGACAATTATAGGCTTACACATGTAACAGCGTACGGGGCCCTTGAGATGTCCATGCGGTGATCGTGCGATGCCTCTACGAAGAGTATACGGGCTAGGTCTCTGTGCGGTCTTGCGATTTTTTTTTTAAAAAAAACTTTGTTTAACTATTTTGATACAAAATCGCAA
The DNA here is from genome assembly GCA_948146395.1 of Fragum whitleyi. Lineage (NCBI taxonomy): Eukaryota > Metazoa > Mollusca > Bivalvia > Cardiida > Cardiidae > Fragum > Fragum whitleyi. Next base: position 53,973,682 of record OX411555.1, read on the forward strand.
GGGTACACGGCATTCGTAAAACCGTGCGATGATCGCGCAGACACAGTATGCTGCCGCATGGGCACCTCACGATTTTTAGGTAACGGCGAATTACGGGCGCCGTACGGGCACCATAAGCAAAAATGTAAACTAGGCTTAAGACACGCTCTGACAGGTGAATTATAATGCAATATATATGTAAATTGTGACTCATAGGGAATGTAATCAAATAACGATGGTTGCAATAATAATAACGATTGCGCTCGTCTTTGTATGCATATGTGACCCGTCATCCGAAAAGGGAACATCTGGGAACTCTGTAAATTAGATATTTGAAAAGTATGGTTCTAGTACAGGCCACCCAAAAGTCGCATTTCAAAAACTCTTTTTGTGGAAGAAAGATTGGTCATTCTAGATTCAGAAAAAGCACGATGCAAAAGGTTTCGACCCTAGTCAGTGTGCAGTCTGAGTAGGGTTGATACTTTACGCATTACCCAGACGGTCCCTTTTCGCGCGATGGGTCACATATATATACGTTTCATCGATTTCAAACACATGTTACTGTTAAATATGGTGAATTTTAAAAATTACAGGTGTCCCGTTTATATGGTAATATTATAAAGACAAATTACATTACCATGTAGACAGACCATGTATTATTTATAAAATTCACTGTATTTAACAATTGTCCGTGACTTCAGAGGTAAATTATTATTTCAAACTTACTGTATAAATCGGGTAAATTTCAAGTCGGTTTCTTTATTTACACTTTCTTATTCGGGTCTGAAAAACGCAATTGCGAATTCATATTTAAGTCCGAGCTTAAAATATTTTTCTATCCAGTACAGAAAAGCCCGAGTTTCAAATATTTTACTATCCAGTACAAAAAATTCGTAAGGGCATTTATCGCAGAGTTTTGACCATAGAAAAAAGCGATACTCTTGATTTCGCATGTTCAATATATAGCAAATGTTGGCGAAATCAAAACTCACGCTAATGGAACACGATTTACACTAAACTGATGTTTACAAATAAAACTGACCGCAAAAGCAAAATTGATGATAAGAAATAAGAAAACACACACTTGAAAAAGAGCAAATTGAAATACGGAATTTATCTGACTTGTCATCTTTAATAGATACAAGCCGAATTTTTCATCTATTTTAGAGCACGAGTAAAATAAATTCGGTCATTTCTGAACACGCATTTGATTTTCTATTAATAAGATGACCCGAAATATCCGCAATAAACCGACAAAATTCGGAAATTTATCGAAAAAAAAAAAAAAAGCCTACAAATGATCATTAAAAAAACCAACAGATTTGTCGAAAGAAAAAAACCCCATAAAACTACAGAGGCGGATTCAGAGGGGGTTCGGGGGTTCAAACGACCCCAGCCCAATTATTTCATTTCATGTAAGATTTCAGATTATCATTCTACTATTCAAGACATAATCCTGTTGTGAACAAAATTTTTGCGGAAAGTATAGACCAAGACCATCCTGCATATTTGTGCAGTCTGATTTTAGCTTTTACTACCTGCCTTCTCGGTTTTAGTGTAAAATATGATCTTAAGGCAGACTAGTTGATTTGTCCAATAAACAGGAAATATGTTTGATTATAACACAATGGGGTTAAACACATTTATGAAATTAGAATAAATTAAATGGAACTTTATTCGCAATAAAGTTCATATGTCATGTGTTTTAACTGTGAACACAGATAGCCCCCCCCCCCCCCCCAATTTTTTACTCAACGTCATCTTTAATAGCGCCAATGTTGATTCTTTTGACGTCATATAACCCACGGGCTAAATGACACGCTTCGCTTTCTGTGAAATTATCCCAACGTTAATAGCATTACTTTTTCCTTATTTTTACACCCAGAAAAATGATTCAATACAATTTTACATCCAGATGAGGGTTAAATACCTGAATTCAGAATTGTGATCGTGTTATACGAGGGGTGTTCCAGAAGTTCGTCGACTGACGTCATACCTCAAACACTGCTGCTAGTATGGAATTATTAATCGTAACATCTTATAGAATTATCTTTGCTTTTCTCACAAACCGAATATGATGAATGTACGTTGAATATTGACCATTTTAGGGGCGATCAAAGACATACACCGTTTACGGAGCGGCGCACACCTCCAGCCTTTAACGTACGTCTTTGACGTCGGAATATTCAAAACATAACCCGTAATTCAATCTTTTTCAATTAAATCACCCCAAAGCTTTAATTTTACTAAAAACAATATACAATATTTGTGCGTTAGGTGTCCATGGGACTCCTTACCCCGAGGAGTTAGTGTGGCCCATGGTAGCCACACTGTGAGGGTGTGAATAATGGAGGCAAAATTATTGCCGAAAAACCATCGCTCCCCTTATACGTGTAATAGCAGTAAAATTTTTCTTTAGAAAATACTTAATTTTTTCTGTCGAAAAAATACTTTTTCATAGTTCTTAAGATTTATTATTTTTAAAGGTACATAGATATCTTTTGTAGTTCAGATACATGACATTTAGAGTAAGTGGATGTAAGTAATAAATTAAGAACAATTATGTTATCTAAACGGAGCGTGATAAGTGACTTCATCATGAACTTTGCATAGCACTCACGTGCAAAATGACGCAAGTTAGGAAAATTTATCAGAAAAGTTTCACATTTTGCCTCATTTTTGCAAAAAAAGAAATTGAATGGTCGTTTGTTTTTCGAGGAAAACCGATTGATTATTCATTGAGTGAAAAACAAAAGCTATGTTTTCACAAGTGGCTCCACCAGCTGTGAAATTATACCTTTTATTGTTCATTCAATGAAATATAATCGTTCCTACACTGAAACAAACAGTTTCTTATGCATAAATTCTGAATCTAGAATGAACATCTCTTCTTCCTTTATAACAAAATTTGAAAAGCGTCTTTCAAATCTCTTTTTTAAACATCAACACCAATACTCAAATCAAAACACAATATATGAAATAAGAAATACAATCTCTTCACGACTAGTCCGGAAAGTGATTTTCTTTTGAAAAACACTATCCTGCGATAACGTAAATCTATGCTAGATCTCTGTTATATATCACACAAAACAGCATTTGGAGATCAAGACCCGATCAAATGTGAAAGGTTTCATCGTATTTATTGGAATATCCCAGAAATTGACATCTGGCAAAGATGTTTTATGCCAGTTCTACGTTCTGTAAATAGAATCGTATTTTGGTGGTGCATTTGCCGCCATATTCATGATTGTCTCATAAGATGGGGGACTCAATGACCCAGCATCCAACTGCTCGTAGCTTGGCAGTAGTTGGTCAATTAGACCCGGACTTCCGGTTTGGCCACTGCATGCAGGATTGGTATTTATAGTTTGTTGAACACCTAATTCCGAATCTAGCGCGCTTAATGACCCAGGATTTAACTGTTCGTAATTTGGCAGTGAATCGTCAGTTGAAACTGGACGTTCTGTCAGACTATTACATTCTGGGTTGGCGTTCCCGGTTCGACGGTCACCGAATTCTGTAGCTAGAGCCATGTTTGTCATGGAATTTACACGCCACTGTTCGTAATGTAATTGGACAGTTGGTACCGAACTTCTATGTGGAGAACTGCATACAGGATTTTCGTTTTCGGTTTGTAGGGAACCAGGCCCTATAAAATATTGAAGACAAAAATCAGTAAAGTATCCATCAGTATCTAGAGCATCTGACGAAAAACCGTCACGGTCTTTTTTATGGCAATACGCCACAAAACTATCCGTAAAAAGGAAATTCACCCATAAGTCATTGCTATTCACATAATTTTGATGTTGAAGTACCGCGGTTAACACTTCAATTTTAATGACAGTTTTCAGTTCTTTTATTATAGGAATGAGTGTCTTTTTCACTGCGTTTGTTGTATTGCATAAAATGTAGTTTTCGGGTATTTAAGAGACCATCAAAATGGTTTAACGCCCTCGTGCTTTACATACGGGCGTTAAACCAATTATCGGTTCTCTGCAAATGTTACCGCCCTCAAAAACGCGATTCAACCCTATATTGCCTAAGCACATGGCGAATAACGCCTGTAGTTTAAGCCATATGCTAAGATAATTGTACTTTATACTCCATTAAACGTAGTGAAAAGGACACTTAGTCCGTATAATTGCAATCCTCTATATCTAAGAAAGTCATAAAATACTCAGCTAAATATTAAAGTTTCAAGTCTACTTTCTGAGCGTAAAAATTACACAATCTATTTTTAAGTGTGTATCTTTTAGCTCCACTGGCCGAATGCCACTAGGGCTATTGTCATGGCGCTGTGTCCGTCGTGCGTCCGTCTGTGCGTCCGGTCGTAAACTTTTTCTTTAAAAATCTTCTCCTCAGAAACTACTAGATCAATTTCAACCAAACTTAAGAGGTAAAACCTTGGGTTACCATCTATCAAAGCTGTTCAAAGATTTTTGATCCAATGAAAAACAAAGCTTTAATGGGCGTGGCTAATTTCCATATATGGTAATATGTCACTATTCTCGGAATCTAACCAATGGATATCATCGAAATTTCAATGGAATGATCCTTGAGTGCCCCTTTATCAGTCTGAAAAAAGTTTTTGTGATCAGATGAAAAAATATGTATTTTATGAGTGGAGGTCATTTCTCTATATGTTGTATCAGAATCTAACGGATGCATATCAACCAAATTTCACTGGAATTATTCTTTAGTGATCCTTTATCAGTAATCAAAAAATATTAAGATCAGATGAAAAAAAATATGTATTTTGTAGGCAGTTGTCATTTCTCTATATGTTGTTCAGTGAAAACCTGGAAAATCATTTTCTCAGAATCTAACTGATGTTATAAACCAAGTTTCACTGGAATGATTTTTTAGTGATCCTTTATCAGTCCACAAAAATTACTGTGATCAGATGAAAAATATGTCTTTTATGGGTAGAAGTAATTTCTTTAGATGTTATATAGTGGAATTTCAAGTATAGGGTTAAACAAACTTTTCTCAAGGTTTAAACAGATGGAATTCAACCAAATACCATGGGACTTACATTTTTGTGAAGCTGGATCAGTCTGCAAAAAATATTTTGATTAGATGAACAGCATGTATTTAACTGGTGGAGGATATTTTAAGATATAAAGTCAATATTTGATCACCGTTTTGGTATCACCTAAATGATGAATTTTTCTAGACTTATGAAATTCAAAAGGTGTAAGCTTTTAGATAGAAGGAACAAACGTTTGTGTTCAAACATTTGGTAAAATAGGTAGCCTGAGAATACCCCCTTAGAATTGGCTAGTTTAGTTGAACGAAGGGTGACTCTGCACAAAGAAGATAAGTAGTGTTAAATGTTTTGACAACTGAGGTTCAGAGTTGGATAGAAAGAGCTGACAACGGAAATGGGCCGAATAAAATGATATATTGGATTGAATATTTAACATCTTATTATCATTAGTTAGAATTTTGTTTTGATGACAAACACTTATTGAAAAATAACACCCTTTAAATAGTGTTTAATGAAAAGCTGAATGATCTGCAATCAAAATTTTGCGGACAATGTACCAGTATATTGTGTAGTAACATTCTCTTAGTGTTGATCTTTTTTTTATTTTCTTTATGTTCTTGACAGTCAGAGGTTAATTTTCAATATGTTATTCATTGATTATGATTCTTATCTTTGCAGAAATATTTCAGCACATGACACTCGCTGTAAAAATCGTCTCAGAATCAGAGCTTTTCGTCGACTCGCTGTTAAAATCGTCTCAGAATCAGAGCTGCTTGCTTTTAATTTCAAATTCTTTCGAAAATATCTTAATTACTTATGTTTTGAATAGCAATGTTACGATTTGGAAGGGGAACGAGGTTTTTTCAAGCTCCTACAACACAGGACTTGTAGATCGGAAGTCGGGGTGGGGTGGGGGATGGGGGGTGTCACGAAAGAGCTATTACATTCTATACAGAAGTAAAGTGCAGTGGATTTCCCCTCGTGATGCGATTTAAACCAATCAAAATTCTTTATTTAAATGGATTGCAATTATTACTTATTGTTTTCTTCAATGTTTTTTTTAAAACAATGGTCAAAGCATCTTTCGAAGACTGTTGGAAAAAATGTTTTAACTTCAATAACTTTCGAGTCCTGTTGATGTGTCATTTCTCGATATAAAGTCTACTTTATATTCCACTAAGCTATCACACATTTCCAAAGGTAATCACGGTTTGATAAAGTATCCAAAACTCTTAATTCCAAAACTTATGATAGCAAAAATGTTCCGTCAAAAGTGGGAGAAAAAAAAAAAGACACCCAACAATAACAACAACAACAACAACAACAACAACAACAAAACAAATAGATTGAAGACGTCGACCTTTTTTTAAACACGATTTGATATTTCATTTGTTTAGCAATGTGCGATCATTTTTCTATCGCTAAATAGCTAGACCCAAAGTGCAATAATAGTTAATTAAGAATGCCGAAGTGTATTATGCGTTGGCTATAAATATTGATAAAAATCTTGAATAATCGGGGGAGGGTTTTCTACGCATTTTCGGTGGTCTTACAAAACATATTAACTACATGTATTTCAAACTAAGGTCATGATGTTTTAATTAGCCTATTCGCAATTTAGAATACTTTTTTCATTCATTGAATCTATTCAGTTATATACAATTACAACAATATTTTCCCAAAGTGGATATGTTCAGTTAAAGAGCTATCAAAAAACCCTATTTAACGCATTAAACTAATACAAACTGACTATATTGATTATACATGTGTGTATATATGTTTGTTGTTACATTGGCTTCACTTTATGTAAAAACATTGTTGTATGAATATGTTTGTAAAGGCCGGTGGTCATTTACCAATAAAACTTTTGAATCTTTGAATCCTGAGCGTAAATATCATTTACAAATTCTAAATGTATATTCGGCAATTACCCGGATTTCTTTCTCTGTAATGTGCACTTTGGAATACAAATTGCGAAAAATAATACATTTATAGAAAGTTGGAAACTAACAAAACAAACGTTAAAGCCGTACGTCGGAAAAAAACGTTGTTTTTGGCGGGGAAGGACATTTCTGTGAACGAAGGAAAAAAATAAATAACTCAAGCAGTTTTCTTTCGATATTGAAAAATCAATAAGATATGGAAATTTTAAAGAAATGTCATATCGATATGAAGCAACACATATCCATGATATCTATTAAAATGTCAATGTATTTATATACGACTAATTTAATCTGATATGGGGCATTTATGTTGACAAAGGACTTTTTAAATAACTTGTTTATTTATAAACAAAACTCTTAGACACGTATATATCTAAAACAAAGAAGTAAAACTTTTTTCTATCAATGTTTCAGACAAATTCGTTAATAAATAAACAAATGTTGACCTCTAACTATTTCCGATTTTTTTTGCGAGTAAGATCTTCAAATCTCTATTCAATTTCAAATTTGCAAATTTGGAAAAATATCTCTATCAAAATCATTCCAAAACGTTCTTATGTAATGAAGTTTCGATTTTACTGTATACGGAAACGTTGTCGTAAGAATGGTAACAGTTTCATAGATAAGTATTTTTAACTTCTTTTGTTCAAATGGATAGAAAATAGTGTTACATCTCTATAGCTGTTTTTAGGTGGAATGTTTTGGTTTTAAATCATTTCATTTTTTAATGAAAAAATAAAATAGTAATGCAAGAGCAATCAAAACGCGTATTTTCCTCCCCTTTTCAATGACGTATACTATTTTGAAGAAATATATAAAAATACTGTTTATTTCAATCCCGCGGTCCGACTAAAAACCAAGATGTTTAGATTTTTTGTTTGAATTTTGAACCAAGTTCCTTTCAGGTCATGTGATTACAAAATATGAAGGTCAGGTCAAGATGTCAGAAAAACGGCAGTTTGATATGACCGAAACAAGAAGACCTTTTGGGTCGAGTTCGATAAGATTGACACCATCGTACAACTTCTCAATGAGAAATATTGAAATCGAGGGAAAAATGAGATAAGACATACATTCTGAAATTTGATATGTTTTGATTTCTATGCTTAATGACATTATCAATGGTATTGTTGTTGTTCTGTTTATTGAATGATGGTTGAAGGAAGTAGATTATACATGTATTTAAGTTCAGTCAATTGACTTGTCTCTTGCAATTTTTATCCACCACTAAAACACTTGTTAATTTTGAAAAATATCAAAAAATGTGGTTTTTTTTAATCGAACATGTGTCTAATTTTGGTAGATTTCTTGGCTATCTTGTCACTATTTCTTGGCTTTTAGATGTCAACAATGCTTCCAAGCGAAGTCTGCGGTTAAGTGGGAGCTTTCGAAAATTGTCCAAATTTCAAAGTGGCTTCGTAAACCGACGATATAAGTCTTTTTAAACAATATCAAGAAATCAAAATTTAAACCATGAATTATATGAACGGTTGATTTACATTACAAAAAAGTTAGTTCAATAGTAAGTTCTCCTATTTGATCATTTTCTGAGATAAAGCGTAAGGTCCGCGAAAAAGGGAGTAACCAGTATACTTCATCTTAGAATATCCCGGGGTCTCCTTATTTGCTACGCTATACCTATATAGCGTAGCAAATAGGAAGACCCAGGGAAATTCGAGACGGTACTTACTGGAAACGGGACGCTGTCTACTTGACCTTTGTGATGCCTGTGACCTTTGTTGACCTCGTGCACACACCCTTCTTCGCAGTATGATACATACCACAGTGATACAGAATCCTACTGCGATGCATATTCCAAACACTAACCACCCTCGACTCCCAAAAGATGCTCTGAAATAGGTGAAGAAACACATGTGTATGGATTCACCGACCCTGCGTTCACGATGGCAAACGGTGGATACATTTTTCCAATTATACCCCGCTTTACATGTGCAATTGCGTGTAAAGCGGGGTATAATTCGAAAACTGTTCGCACTATTTTGTCATCCTGAACGCGGGCCGGGTACGCATATTATAATGAGAACAACTGCTTCTTTCAAGGTAAGACAGATTAATCTTTCATTATGTGAACGAAATATTGTTTTAATATTTTTGTAATTATACAGTTAAACATCAATGTGAAATTGACAATCATTCCGATCAAAATCTTTCTTAATCATTCACTCAGCGATCCATTCATTCATTCCAGACGTAACGTCAGCTACTGCTATCCCCTGACGTTACACGGAACGTCAACTTCTAGACTCTTATGCAATACAAGTTGTCATAAAGATATGTTTTCTGTGCCTATTTTTGGATAAATATATCGAGAATAAATATCTTCAAATCTTTTTTACTATAAACAATCTTTTTTACTATAAACAGATGAAAACAAAAGGAAGAAAAAATAGCATAGCAAGTTTTGAAATTTTTAATTCAGCCGAAAGTTTAAAATTACTTTTATGTTTAAGGGCCCTTTATATGATTTCTAGTGTGTCAATTTCACGCTGTAACCAACTGTTTAAATGGAGAAACTAACCTCGCGCGAAAGGTACCATTTTGAACTCCGAAAAATCGTGCATTACGTTTAATTTAATGTTTTTCGATTTATTTTCGAGAAAAAAAAACCGGTAGAGTATGACTTAGATATCTCCCCGCAAACCGGTGAAAAAAAGTGATCATATCCTGCTAACATTCATTTTATCATTATGACCTTGTTTATGCGGTTCCCAATAAACAAATGACGATGCCTGGTAAAAACGTGCAAATTACTGCGCCCTTAAGAACATTTCAACTGTCGTCTCATTTTTGCATTGAAGGCGTAGAATGATAGTTTCACTCGTTTAATTTCATTCAAAAAACATTCCAAAATAATTCATCTCGCCAATTCAGCGATTATACCTGTACAAAAATCTATCGCAAAGTTCTATAATTATTTTCATTTCTTGTGAAATATTGACAAAACTAGCCAATTAAAATTGATTTTGCCAATACAGTCGATATAGTTCAAGGGACGACGTCTGATAGGCGACCAATTCTATTAAGCGAACAACGCGAAAAGTCCCTTCACTGTAAGCAAAACCTCTGAAAAAGAGGACATTCTTAACGAAAAAATTGTTATAATTGAACCTTATGATGTTGGAGGAACACATAAGAATCGTCTCAACAAGACGATTGTAATGGATTTGAAAATCATAGGATTCAGTACGACTTGAGGACAATCTAAAGATAGAGATAGATTTATTTCTGTATAAAATATTACAACATAAAAAAGCATTATACATGATGTATTAAAATAGCATGATATAATGATGGTTATGCGACTTTACCGATCGTCCTATTTTTTCGTCCAATGAAAGGCCGCTATTTCGTTTGAAATTCAAAAAATATATCCCATAACCTGACGATCCGCTCGAATAAGTGAGCTACGTAACTTTAGGTCATAAAGGGCGGGGACTACATTCAAAACTAGACAGTGACGTCATAATCGTGTCTGATAAAATGTTCCGAAAGACCCTTAACTTGTTATCGAGTATTTATAAAAAAAAAAGTTTTATGAATTTTCTTTTAAATTATGCTTATACACAATTAATTAATCACTTAAAAAGGAGAAAATTCTTGAATAATTTTTCTGTATGTAATCAGAAGACTGAGATTTAGCTGGTAAATCAATGATTCTGATAATAAATATTAATCTACATGGTATACAGCAGTAAGAATGAGATCGACGAGTTTGCTCGAATCAAGCCTTTCTGTTCTCCACATTTTCACATTGACATAGAAGGTAAAGACAACAGGGTTCAAACGATATAAAATCTCACTGAATACTCTGGATCTTTTGAACGACATTTTAATTTAGTGGATCTCAAGGTCCCAATCTTAACAAATTGCAATCAAATGTTCCTATGAAAGGTACATGTATGCAAAACAATTGTAGAAAAAATTGTAAAATGCCTAGATCTACTTCAAGGATTCTACAGATACAAATATTTGCAAAAAAAGTGATTCGAAGTACGTTAGCATGTTAACTATGATAGCTGACCAATATCGAAAGCCAACGTGACCCGTTTAATTGTGACGTATCGGTGGGGAACCCAAACTTTGAAAACTACAGCTTTTCAATACTCTATGAATGTTTTCTACTTACGTCTTGTTGAAAATTTTATGGTATTGATAATGAATATGCCGTGGTTTTTTGTTTGCTTTTTGTTTGTTTGTTACTTTTTGTATTGGGTTTAACACCGCTTTCAACAATCTTTCAGTTGTATCTCTGAGGCTAGAGCAACTAAAAATGAATTCCCGGTATTTCTCAAACCAGCACTACCATTCATTTCCTGGCCTCCAGCTGCTTTCCCACATAGGTCTACGATTATCGATCCATTTGTGGGAGACAAATAGTCGGAAAGGATGTGTGCCGCCGTCGGGGATGTAACCCGGGACCTTTTGAATGATAGTCGAACTCACTACCTCTGCGTGGCTGAATATATGATACAAAATCCAAAAATGGAGACACAATGTCCGCAAAAAATTAACTAAAAAGAATATAAAACCCACTAGCAGCAACCACGAGGTTTTGTTTACCGAACGTTCTCAACTGATTTTGTGTCACCAAATGACAAAATAATTACATAAACTCGATGGAAATTAAATTCGCCCCTCCCACTTTTTGTTTACATCGATTTGATTGAAGAATATATGACGCAACAAAAATGACTGACATCATTAATTGATGCGCAGTTCATTTGACCTAGCGTCATTTGATGAAAAAATAAGTCGATCGGTAAAACAGTTATAGTTCATATTCTGACAATTTACGCGTATAACCTTGCGCTCCGCTAACGCTCCGCTTAGGTTATATCGCGTAAATTGTCAGAAATGAACTATAACTATTACATATTTATATACAAAGGATAACACAAAAAAGGGATTGAAAATCTCTTATTTCCTTTGTGGTCCTTTTCTACAAAAATATAGTGCTACATAGGAAGACGCGATTGAATACTTATTATCGCCTATAAACTTATAAATTATGAAACTATCACAGTAATATGCTTATAAATTAAAGCATTCATAATGGACACTCACATTTATCATGATATTTTGTATTAAGCGACTTTTCCCATAAACGACCTCTTTTTGGTGGTCCCCTTAGTGGTCGCTTAACACAAGTTTAACTGTATTAAAATGAAGCTTGAGAAGCAAGAGACACCCTGTGAAGAGCAAAACAACAACAACAACAACAACAACAACAACAACAACAAAAAGAACATGCTTGTTGAGTTTGGTGATATACAATAAATAACATCGTAAAATTATCTTTCATCTCGATGGAAACCATTTTAAATCGCTCGCTCGGAGCCCTATTCATTCCTTCATTCCAAACACTCACTCAAATCCTTCACAAACGCTCCAAACGCACTGAAAAAATATTATTAACAACGCCATTCAAAATAAATAAAGCTAGAAACGCGATTTCACCGACATGATTGAAATTGTGAGCGTCTGACAGGCTTTTGTAGAAATAGGAAAAACATTTATAGAACTTGCATGGATATTTTGATAAAGGGAGATAATAGATATCGCCAATTTTGTTCATACTGAACAATATTAGCAATATTGAACTACCTCCCTTTAGATTAAATTCACTCAAATCCCGCCCCACTCACTCATTCAATTTCATTCCAAAAATTCATCTTGTCAATTTCACGGTCTTGTTAACCGTATTACTGAAAAACGAGATTATTACATTCTCTTCCTTACTATTTTTAGCCTTTTTATTAAGTTACTACACCATTTCATCTTACTTTTGTAATTGAATTATAAATCTATCATTACACTGAATAAATGAATACAATTTCAAAAACAAACCATTCATACCCAAACTTGTCGATCAAAAACTTTTAAACATTTCTTGCTGAATAAAATAAAGAAAGTAAAATAACATTAAGTTTAAAGCCCTGAAAGCCTTTGACGCTCTTTACTTAATGCGGCTGGGTATTTAATTTATCCTGGTAAAAAAATGCAGAAAATCTAGATCATAAAGACTAAGATCGGATACCTCCTGCCAAAGTAGGAATATTCTGGGGATAGCACGATAAGCTTTAAAATGACGTGAGTTGGTATTTGATTTGAAAATAAACTTTTACTTATACTGGTTTCATACAGAGAAATCTGGTCTAAGGAAAGGTTTAAACCTATTTATTTTACATCGATTGGGAAACAAGTTCTTACAACTTGAACTAATCGCTCTCAATTCTGCTTCCTTGAAAATCCACCAGGACTCGCGACGATTGTTTGGGCCAATGAAAGAACCAAGATCGATAGCCGCTCCCGGGAATCGAGTTTAGGACCTTTGAGTCAAGAGGCCGACGCTCTACCTCTAGACACCACAAGGAATAAGGTCTAAGGAATAAGATAATATTGCATATATGTGCGGGCTGATCTCTGATTCGGGCTAAGCATGGCAAGGTTGTGAGTTGGTATTTGATTTTGAAAATTCAAAAATAATCAGATTGCACATATGAGCATGCTTATCTTTGTCTATACCTCCTGCTATAGCAGGGATATTCCAGGGTTAGCAGGATATGGGTTAAAACGAAGCACTACGCACCGGGGTTTACCATAACAGCAATGAACATGACCCGAACTTAGCCCACAGCAGCCCCATTTACACTGTGCCCATACATATTTGGGATGTCTTTTGATTAAATCGTAGTCTCTGATCAAGCACTTTTTGGACCCGTCAACTTCTGAAATATTCGTACATTCGTTATCATCTTACGATCAATTTTTGCGTAAGTCAAAATTTAAATTTACTTCTACAGTAGTGAATTAATAGGGAATTTTGCAGTGCAATATCTCATTAGAATCGTCTTTCAAAGACGATTCCAATGAGATATTGCAAGGCAGAATCTATCAATGAATAATATCAACATGTACGATTTGTGATTTTGACTTACGATCAATTTTGTCGTAAGAAGTTTAGTAAAATGGCCCCCTTGACCCCTCAACTTCTGAAATATTCATACATGTTAATGGGGCCCGTCAGGCAAAAAGGGTACAATTAAGAACAAAGTGAAATTAAAAAGCTGATTGATATTGGAATGGTTACAGAATGAAATTGAATGAGTGCGCTTAGTGAGTTCTGAATGATATTAAAGGGATGTAATCTAGTATCGATGCTGTTGTTCAGGATAAACAAACTCAGAGAATTTTTTTACATCCCTTTAATAGAATATGCATGCAGGTCCTTTAAATAGTTTTGATGTCTTCTAGAAGGAATCGTACGCTAACAAACTAATAGTCCGTGAAATCGCGTGGTTTTTTGTTTTTTTTTCTACCGATTTTTATGTTGAATGTAGTTTTTGTTCTTGACTTTCCCATTTATGTCGTCATTCAATACCTTCTTGGTTTTCATTTCAATTTCATCCCTAATGTGAAAAGGTGTCCTACGATTTTTCTTGGCTACCGGTTAGACATCTATATTGATATGGATATGCAGTTTAACTGTTTGTCCCTTTAATTGTTCCTATACCTTTTGTATATGCAAGGGTATTTTGTTACGATAGATTCGGACCTATTGACCGGTTGAACAATTTTCACCGCTCCGAGACGTATCCCAATAGAGAGTCGCATTTTCCTTTAACTCTTTACTGTGTAATCCCTGCTTTTCACGTGCCTGTGATTTTATGATTGAGAAAACATTGTGAAAAAAGAAGAAATTGCTTCTGACAAGCTATTTCCTCATTTTCCACACTATTTTATACCCTACTGAATGGTTATTTTTCAAATTAAATCCACTTTAAATTTACGTCTGCAAAACCTTTGAATTTGGGCAGGTCCAAATTTTGTAAAACAGGAAAGGGTTAAATAGGGAGAATATCTCAGCCATGATTTTATCATTCTTCTCTGTCGTGAGTTTGCAACTTCGGATAATTTTGAGATTCATTCGGAACATCACTCGGCCATTTCCGTAAACTACAACACACCTCGGATGTATGTAAGGCGAAATTGTACATTTTGTTATGCAGAAACAGTGTAAGAAAAACTAGCGAACCAGCGCTATCTTTAAATTGATATTTTTACAGTGAATAATGACTGAAAAATCTTAATTTTTGAGAATGACGAATCATTCTCAAAAATTAAGATTTTTCAGCCGTTATTTAAGAATCTTAAGTTATTTATTTATGGATACGAAGGTTTCACGTCAGTGACTTCAAACGAGTAGCGTTGGCGACGTCGAATGTTTTCACTCACAGTTTCGAGGCTTTACGCCATTTTAACTGACGTCATCGAGTTTTTCTAAGGTTTTCCCGTACTTTTTAAAAATAGTACGTCTATGTACATCCGAGGTTGATCGTGAGATTGGCCGAGTGGTGTTCCGAATGTTTTGAGATTATGTCCACCACCGTAAGGGACATTGGGAATACCACTCGGCCAATCTCACGATCAACCTCGGATGCACATAGACGGACTTCAAAAATTACGGCAAAACCTTGGAAAACACGATGCACAATTTTGTTACATACCCATCCGCCTTACATACATCCGAGGTTTGTTGCAGTTTACGGAAATGGCCGAGTGATGTTCCGAATACGTAAGAGATTAGTCTCTGTAAACGTCTTGTTTGCAACTTAGGCATTCCCAGAAAATCAAAAGCTCTTTTATCCATAATATTAACACTCTATCCTAGATCAATTGTTGCCTTAATTTAAGTTTTGTTAAGTTTGATTTCTGTTTTGGGTGAATAAGAATTACAAGCACTAGGCCTATTGACCGAAATGTTTTTACTGAACTCGTCTTCCGAACTTGACCGCAATTCTTGTTCTGTCACCTCGTTTACTTTTTCCCCACGATTCCTGCAACTGCGACCAAAATCAATCATTTTTTTTACACAGGTTGCAGGTTTTCCCTATGGCAGGACAGGGCTCTGTCATGTTCGGGAATTCGTATCCAAAATTTCTACCTAGATTCAAGTGATTTATGTTTAGAAGTTATCCTGTGCCCTTTTTTGGAATTTGGCGTCATTTTACTTTTCGCTAGAGGCTTGAGGAATTTTCCCTTCGAATGACTGAATTTACTGGGTTTCTTTCTGATTCAATTTCTGAGGCATGCATTTCCAACATCCCACCTAGAGTCAACCTTTTCGGGTTCCCTTAACGCCCTTTTCCGTCACTGATTAGATCAACAGGTCTGAATAACTTTCTGTAAAATTTCCTTATCTACATTTTCAAAGTCACATTTTTTTCGCCAAGTTTCTAAAATCCATGGCAAATTCATTTAATGCCTGGTTTATGGCACCTAAACGTGTTAATTTCCATTTGAACATTCTTTTGCGGAGCGAAGTCAGTCGGGAACCCTCGGCGATTCTACGGAATAGACCTCGGGAATAATAAGGGCGCAGCCATGAAAACGCGTCATTTCTCACGTGGGCTTATGTGACGTCACAAACATAACTGTGGATGACGTTGCGAAAAACGAGTTCAACGTAAGGTTAAATTTTGGCATATTATAATTACTGCGTTTTGCTTTCAAATTATACCATGCCAAATACGATCTCCGCAGACGATCGGAACGCAATAAAGGAATTTGCTTTTCGTTAGGGGTATTAACCTAAGAACCACTAGGAGCCGAATAACCTAAAAAATTACTACACTTACGTCCGAGGTACTTTTCAGTTTCGCACCATAGTTAGTCGTGCCGTTGTCCTCGCCCTTCTGAGCTTCTTTTATATAAAATACTTTTTACACCTGCATAGCGTAGCAATTAAGCTGATTTTGTGACCCTTTTGTTATGTTTAATCCAAAAAACAGTTTTCAAGCCTCGAAACCAATTTCTCCCATCTGATTCCGCATTTGACGTATCTTTGTCCACCTCAAATGATGGAAAGTTTGGTAAATTGCTAAGCACCATCACCACTTGCAGGAAGATTCGTAATCCATTCACCTTAATGGGCTTGTCCGTTTCCTTGTTTAAGGTAGTGGAACCGTTATAGTTCTGCAACATTTCGGAACCCATCTTCTTTAACGTTGACTGGGGTTTCCCAATGAAAAAATCATTGAGAAACCTCGCTTAACACCGTAAAAGTTCATTACTTCTGAAACGTTGTGGATCTATAACGCAGGGCTGTGGAAATACGATTTTTTCCTCTTGTCCCTGGACAAGTAAAAGCGGATTTTCTACTTGTCCAGGATCAAAATGAACTTGTCCACTACAGAGTAAATAGAAAAAATTGGAAAAAAAACATTGCTTTTTGATGAAGAAAATGCTGGCATTTTCTTCATTTAAAACAATGTTTTCTACCCTATGATATGAACATTGGGATGATTTCTCTCTTAACTCTTTTAAGTAACATTCAAAGATTTGCCCTGGTGTTTACTTGTCCCTTGGACAAGTGGCTTAGAAAAATTTACTTGTCCGCAAGTACAAAAGCCCGAGTCGGACAAGTCGAGCATGGGAATTCCACACCCCTGTATAACGGATGCACTACCTTAATAATCCAGATATATATTTTTTCCCCGTCGCAAGAAGCTATAACCTTAGGTATAATATAGAACATAACATAAATGTTGCTTACTGCTTTATTTACAAACTCAAACTATAGACCCACAAGTTTAATTGAGTAATCAAAGGTCAAACATGTCAATAAATCTAAAGTCAAAATTGACCTTTGATCACTCACTCTCAATTGTGGAACTATATCATAGAACGGACACAGAATTAATTATGATTACCGGTATACTACGTCATGTCACCGTAAATAGATATAGGTGTAATGCTATTAGTAGAATATAACATATCCTATCATATAAAGTTATTTTGGAGCGTTATTGAATGGTTTGAGTGAATGTTTGACAAAAATGAATGGTGCGCTGAGTGAGCGGTTTAGATCACTTTTGGTCGGAATGACAGACATTTTCACGAGGTTATTAACTGTATCACAAGGCGAATCCGTAAAATCCATATTGTCTGTATTAAAGAAAGGTAGATTTGACTTACCGCATAAAAAGAAAATCAAATTTGTAGCTAGCACTACTACAACGTTTGTCATAGAAGAAATATCCATTTTAAATAAATTATACATCTACTTTCATAATCACCAAACATTATTTGGATATGTTACACAAGTATATACATTGTCAACATCTTTTCGGTTGATGTCGTCTCAAAATAAAACTACTATTTTGCTACCTCTAAGAATAGAATGAATCGCTATTTGCCTTTGGCATGCGTTCAGGGTGCGAAAAAGCCCACAAACGTATACAGGCGGTTTTACGTATTTCTCTCATTAAACTATGTGCTCGCTAAGACATGTAGGAGAGATCGGTCGAGGTGACTAGCATAGCAAACCATGATGAAGAATTACTTAATTCTTTTAGATGATGATATTTGGTTTTTATTTTGAAATCTTATAATGTAAAAAAGTAATGGATCAGTAGGCATTTATGATAATTATCCTTTACTTGATTACACAAATCAGGCAATGTTTTCTGGCAGCATAATCCTATTTGCTTGGTTTAGTTTTTGGTCGAACTTAGCAACCTATCATTTTAATTAAGATTCTTTTGTCGCCAAACAATAAAGCATCCCTTTAACGGCTGGTTTATTTTATATAGTTTTAAAGGAAAATTAAGTGAAATAAGGATGGAAATTTACTTACTTTTCCTTATTAGGAAAACACCTATTTTTACCTGTCTTATCACTTGAGTAATTTTACTTGAAATAAAAAAAAGTGAAATCTTGATTTTGATAGCAGGTAAAACCCGTAACAGGCACGATATTTAACATTTATATGTGATCAAAAATGTATAGCAAAACATTCTATATATATATATATCCAAAAGTAGCATTTTACGTGTTTGAAACTAACAAAGGAAATATACCAAGCGCATGTTTCGCTTCAAATGCATTTATTTACTTACTGCTTGAAACAGACAAGAAACTTAAGGTTGTTGTTATTCCCTTCTTTGCAAACAGAGATGTGACTCACATGCAGAAATGTGTGACCCAACACGCAAAAAGGGACTATCTCGGACCTCTGTAGAATAAATATTCGAAAAAGAGATTGGTTCTAGTTCAAGCCAACCAGAGGTCGCATTCCAAATATTCTTTCACTGGAAGGTAGATTGATCATTCTAGATTCAGAAATTAAGCACGGTACAAAAAGTTTCGACAATAGTCAGTCTGCGCAGTGATCGACACTTTACGCACTATACAGATGGGACTTTTCGCGTGACGGGTCACTTATATCTGTTATGAAAAAAAAATGTTTTCTGTTAATGGTTACGCTTAATATACCGAGTATCCCTCTCAATCAAGTACTTTTATTTTTCTACATTTTAAATCAACAATGAACATCATTCTTTTAAACTGATCACAATCGCTTTAAAGGAAACTTCATCAAAAATTCCCCGCGAAAATATTTTTAATTAAGAGTTTTCTATTTCAATAGAAAAAAATAGTGATATCAAGGGAAAATGCATCTTGTCGAACCAAAGATTACGACGTTTTATTTATATAACGTTATCGAGAAGAAACAAGCTATCGATTCGATACCCCTTGACTCGTGAAGATGTGGAAAATGACGTCTGTCTATAAACGGCATGACTCTTTGTTTGTTTGTTTTTCTTCTATCACCAACCATCTATTCTCTTTTTCTCACATTGATCCCCTTGTATTCTATGACGAAAATACATCAGAGATAACCTTAGGTGCGCTTTTTAGATTAAGATTTTTAAGATATCTTAAGATTTTAAATCAAATATTTCGCGCGATTCAGTTGACATTCTAGGATGCAGCCCGAGATATCCCGACTAAGAATTTTAAGAAATCTTAAAATTCTTTATCCTAAAAAACGCACCTCGGGTCTTACACATGTATAAGATCACTTTCTAAATGACGTCATCTAACGCACGTTTTCGCGGCATATCTGTCGTCAGAGCGTATCCAAAATTAGTTTCAGGGGTTTATAAGGTTGTTATTGTTCGACACAGAATCTCGCCAAGACTAGCTTAATTACATTTTTTTTATAAAATGACCTACGTCGCGGGAGTGAAATAACGTCATTGAATATTTTTGATATTACACGAGTGTTATTACAATAGTGGAATAATTATGCAAATAAGCCTAGAGCGAATAGCAACGCTATTTTTAACCGCAAAAATGACGTCATAATGTATATATATTGTGACGTCAGTTTTAAACGGCGTTATAAGTTTCGCGGAAAATTGAAATGTTGAATTTCTAGAACTTTGACGATTATTCGCTAAATTTCGGGTCATATTTTAAATAGAATATGAAATTTGTGCAACTAAATAAAGAATTTATTAAAATCGTCATCTAAAACATATAAAAACTCGGCACATCCTCGTTTTTATCTGTTAATGGATGACTTGTTTAATAAATTCAGTATTCCATGATCACTCATTCAATATCCTCTATATACTAGACTCGGTTGAGATCAGCTGTCTCAAATAAAATCTCGTGATAGATTCTATATATCTGCACGACTAAATATTTTACTGAAAAATATGGTTTAAATTAGTGTCGTCTGACATGAAGAAGGTTGATGGGCGGGGCCAACGACCCTATGATTGATTCGGTTTGAATGGATTTTAACGCTTTCAACAATCTCTCAGTTATATCACGGCGGCTGGAGCAACTCACAATTGATTCCTGGTATTTCTCACACCTGTACCATCATTACAGCTTCCAGCTACTATCTCACAGAGGTCTACGATTATCGATCCATTGGTGAGAGACAAATTATCGGAAAGGATGAGGCCGCCGATTTAGAGTCTGATTCGCCCTATGATTGAAAGTTAACTATTGGTTATCACGATTAACTTAATCTTTAGCCCAAAAGTTCAATGCCAAGCATGGAGGACTTTCAACCGACATATGATAATCATTGCCACACGAGCCATTTCGGTCTCCTATCAATATACGACTGATTAGTTGGATGAGAAGCTGGTGCCTTTGATAAAATGTGCCGTAACCTGTGTGAGAAACAACAGGAAAGTATTGGTAAGCACAATAGCCTTCGTAATATAACTGCATTTCTGATGAAAAAAAGCGTTTATGTGTCGTTACCTGTTTGAAAAACGACAGAAAACCATTGGTAAGCACAATAAGAATTCGTGATATAACTGCATTTCTGATGAAAAAGGCGTTTATGTGTCGTTACCTGTTTGAAAAACGACAGAAAACCATTGGTAAGCACAATAAGAATTCGTGATATAACTGCATTTCTGATGAAAAGGCGTTTATGTGTCGTTACCTGTTTGAGAAACAACAGGAAACCATTGGTAAGCACAATTAGCATTCGTGATATAACTGCATTTCTGATGAAAAAAGCGTTTATGTGTCGTTACCTGTGTGAGAAACAACCGGAAAACATTGGTAAGCACAATTAGCATTCGTGATATAACTGCATTTCTGATGAAAATAGCGTTACATCCGAAACAAACAAAAAAAAACAAAAAAACAAAACAAAATCAAATACAGATATTCTTAACATTATTAAATCGCAAGTAAGTTTTCTTCCAAAAACACTGGGACTACAGTTTAATATAGATCTTTCGCAATGCGGACTAATACCCCAACCGGCGCTTTGTCCAAGTTCCGTAAGACTTTTCGAACAAAGTTCATGTCGATGGCTCAGCGCAAAACAGTTGTAACTCCCTATATGTTTATAGGGAGTTACAACCGTTTCGCGCTAAGCCCTCATTTTGTGACCTAGACCTTTAGCCTTCATGACCCCCAAAACAATTGGGTACCTTCTTGAGTCATAGGTAACAATTGTGCAAAGTTGCATGATTCTACTTCTCTTTTTTCCGGAGTTGCAGTCCGAAAACGCAAAAAGGTATACAGACGGAAAGATGGACGGATGAAGGGTGGATAGACAGCCAGACGGAATGAAAGCAATATACCCCCTATTTCGTAGGTGGGTGTTAAAAAAAGTGAAGTTACGAGGTTTCGAATAGTATTCCTTCCGCAGTTAAAAAGGAAATAAAATAAACGAAACAGCAACAATTAGAATATTTACTTAGATCACAGCCAAAGTATAATCGTTTGAATTATTGCATGTCCTATTCTTTAGATAGGGGGCGTCGAAGATCGGGCAGGTACAATTTGCAATATCGGTAAATAGACATTCATCTCTTTCTAAAACATTCTAATCCCTTACTTAGCGCTCCATTTATTCATTCTAAACACTTACTCAAATCATTCAAAAACTCTCCAAAATGGCAGAAAAATATACATTACGCAATTACATTAAGAATTGATATTGCAAGAAGAAAATTGCGATTTCAATGACATAAATGAAATTGTAAGCGTCTGAGTGGTTCATGAAGAAATAAAAAGCTATTTATTGAACATATTTTATCAAAGAGAGGTAATGAATATCGCTAATTGTGTTAATCCTGAACATAATCTGCTATATTGGATTAACTCCCTTTAATTTCACTCAAAACTCACTCATCGCACTCATTCTTCTTCATTCCTTAATCATTCCAAAATCATTCAATATGTCATCATTTCACGATGTTGTTAACTGTTGGAAAGTCAACCAAGGTCGTAGCCAATATACCTCTGTGTATTGGAACCGATTGAATTAAAAAAAAAAAAAAAAAAAAAAAAAAAAAAAAAAAAAAAAAAACACTTAAAAATACTTATTAGACCTACTGAGATATTTTTTCAATTACAGAAATATTTCTTGGCGTTCAATACCCTTCGTAGTTCATTCCTGTTAAGGCACGTGCAAAGTCGAGCAGAACGTTTAAGCGACATTGATCAAGTTCTGGTCAAATCAACCAAGGTATACCTCGATATCAAAATTATAATTATATTGTCACACAATATCAACATGGATTTCACTGGTAAACTTAAGAAAAAAACGCCTGTCGATGAACGTTGTCAATCAAAGACTGTATCAAGCATCAAGTATCGAGCCTACGGCGCCGGTGACATCATTTTTTCCAGCCGGGAATAAATCGTCATATACCCCGGCAAGAAACCGAATAACTTATAATGTCATTTTCATAACTCCACTTTACGGAGTATCGAGATGGTCCCTTGTCACGTGACGGGTGACATATTTCATGAAATAGAAACGCATACCTATAAACATGTATTGCACGTTTTAATAAAAGATTCAGGAGCATTTTAAATACTTATTTGTATCACGTTTTATAAATGGAGTCATATTTTGGTGGTGTGTTTGATGGCATGTCCCTAATGGTCTCGTAAGGTGGCGGACTCAATGTACTTGGATTCAACTGTTCCGGACTTTGCTGTGATTGGTCAACTGTAATCGGACTTCCGGGTGGACCACTGTATCCTGGGTTGATATTTCCGGTTCGAAGAACCACAAATTCTGAAATATTAACAAACTTTTGACTACATATTTATTTAAATCTTTGCACAATGCTAAAGTAAACTTGTTCAATGGAACTGTCTTACACCTCTTGCTTTATTCATATTGCAATTGTTTTTTTTTATCACCGAAATGTATTTCAAGAGTAATGCTTTCTTGAGACTCCTTGGTCGATTATTAAGATAAACTTTCTTGTTCTTTTCCGTGTATAATTGAGAAACAACAGCAGAAAATACTTTTTATAAACTCAACGCTTAACCAGTGAAATTATCAAAAACTTATACCTCGCTTTCGTTAATTTCATCCTACCTGACGTAACCTAAACACCCGTTTACACAGTAACGATTTTCTCTACGATTCACCACGATTCACCCAGATTTCTCGTGGTGAGAAAATCGGCATGAATCTTGGCGAAAGTAGTAATATTCAGCGTCACTATGATTTGAGTACGAATGTTCATGATATTAGTACGGTGTCTGTAAGGTATCGATACGAATCAATGACGATTCATGACGGCTACGCTACGGTCAATGAGGATTGACCACGACGGGCGACGAATGCTCATGGTGCTTGTATGGTTCGATACGGTACTAGTTCGATTCACTGCGGTAGCGATACGAGCTCACACGGCCTAGGTCGTGGCCAATCGTGGAGCTCCGTAGCGAAACCGTGGATGATTCGTAGGACAACCGTACACAATTCGTGGTGAACCGTGAGAATTCGTAATGTCAAGGATTCAACAACTGCCTACGATCTCTCACGAATAGCCGCGAATATAGCTATGGTGTCAGTACGAATAAGCACGATTCTGATAAGGTTGTTCTACTAATAAGGCCATACCCAGTAACTACCACGCTTCGCCACGAATGTTTTAAACAGTTTAAAACTTCCGTAGCGCTACCGTGGAGTTTCGCGACTCAACACGATTCAAGCTATGGTCACATTTACGACAATCATTGTAGTAAGTCGTAATCCATTTTACCGTAGGCAAGCTGTGTCACTTATACGATAAACTTAGTTGAAGTTAGACAAAGAACATTTAAGAAAGGTAGTAGCGACCATTCTTCGTAGAAAGGGGTACGCGCGAGTAGGAACAAAATACGAAGAATTGCGTAAAAATAATAAGTTTAAAAAGATTAATTATTAATTTTAATTAATGGAAAATCGCCATTTATTTGTTTCCCAAGCCCTGATATCTCTCGTTTTTCATTCTATAGATAAGAACCAAGATCTTTAAGTCTATCATAAGGTTTAAACCTTAACATTTCAATCAGTCACCTTCGGGTGTTATAATTAAATTGTTGTAAAAACACTTGAGTTTCAAACCATTGCTTCCACGTGCACTTTATGATTAGATTTTACCAATTTCACCGATTCTATTCGTACTCTAAACGTAGTTCAACATCACTGTTTCCCTACTCGGTCGTTGCATTAACTTGGTCAGATGTTTATTAAACGGTTTGTACAGTAACTAGAATAAACGATACGCTCTAATTCGCCGCTTTCAACAATCTCTCAGATATATCGCGGCGACCGGAGCACCTAACAATGGATTCCAGGTATTTCTTTCACCTTTACTACCATTACACCCTTTCCTAGCCTCCGACTGCTATTTCACATAGGTTTACGACCATCTACCCATTGGTGAAAGACAAACGTCGGAAAGGATATTTGCCGCCACCGTGGATCGAACCCACGACTTCCAGATTGGAAGTCTTATGCCTAACCAACTGCGCTATGGTGGCGGCCTAATTCGGCAAGAGTACGATTCAACAAGATACTACATTCAAACTACGACAGAAAGTCCTTTTTCACCGTAGGGATTTTGAACATGCCCAAGATTTGTGCGACCACTACCGTAGGATTATACGGTAGAAGAACATTCAGTCCACGAGCGACTAGGTTAAACTACGTAGTTTACGGTAGGGTACGTTGTAGTACGGCATTCTCTACTACGTCGAGATTAAGTTTACAACGTGAAATGTGGCCTCGATTTTTTACAACGTACTTTTTCCCTACCTAACCGTGGACAAAAATCAGATACACGTACTGCAAGAGTAGTGAATCGCTAGTTCAACCTTGGTTAACAGTAATAACGGGGACAAACGTTTACGATATCATAGCGTGCTACTAGGGTTAATTTACGGATAAGCAGGGACCAACTACTGTGACAGTACGGCAAAATTAGGGACACAATAACGTACTTTACCGTGATTAGACTTCCGAACAATTTTTTCCAATATCCAAGACACTATGGTCAAACTCATGAGTTTGCACTACGTCACTCACTGCGCGTAAGCACGGCTTACTTCGACTTACTGCGCAGTATAAACTCAGCTACATGAATTTTACGGCTGACTACGTTGATGCATAACTACGGCCAACCACCTTTATTAACGTAAATATGACCAGGCCTTCAGCAAGAGTCACCTTGATTCACCACGGTTTTACTACGAATCACCACGGTACTCGCCGATTTTACAAAAAATGGCGAAACGTTGCGGCACCGTAGCTAAAGATCGTGAATGTGTAAACAGGCATTGAGCGGAGCCATACAAGTGACATCATCATGAACGTTGCATAGAAATCACACGCAAAATGACGCGCTTCCAGAAATTTGTCTCATTTTTGTATTAAAGAAGGAAGTAGCGAAATCTCGTAATCGGTTAAAAATAAGATAGATTGATATTTCATTTCGTGAATAACAACAGCTAAATTTTCACTCGTGGCTCTGTCTCTCGTGAACGTACGACTTCGGCTGTTCACCTTTTACCTTTAACCTTTTACCTTACACTAAATCATATTATTATCCTCTATTTCTTTTCGATTGATTATCACTTAGTTATACCAACGTCAATCAAGCGAAACAACTTTTTATTTCATTCTTTTTGATGTTATCAAAGTAAGGCTCATCAAACATATGGCGTCAAGACGTTATACAGTGACGTGCAAAATTACGCTCTCTCAGAGAATATTCATACTAAATTCACATCCCGTTTTTTTTGGCGTAAAAGGAATCTAATAATCGTTTGATTTAATTGTTATATCGTTTTTGTTTTAATTTCGATACATGAATGCTAGATTTTTACTCTCTTTTGCCATCATTATTTCATTTTGATGGACAATGGTGTTCAAATTTACTTCGTATCATTCGAAGCTGATTTCACACCAGTGTTGTAATTCGGGACTGTTATAAATAGTTTTCTTTGATATTTTTGTAAACGTTACCACCTTCAGAAAATGTAAGAAAAAATCAAAATATGCGTGGAAAGCTGTGTTAACATTTTTTGCTATATCAGTGAACATGTATGCCTTAAAACATATTTGTGACTGTGACAAATATGAATACCCCCATAACTTCAACGGCCCACTTTACATGCATTTTATTTACTCTTTTAAGCAACGTTTCTGCCAAGTTTCTTGAAGATCTATGCTCCAATCGAGTAAGTGCAAATAATGTTTATTTTTAGTGAATATCAAAAATTAACAAGGTACAAGTATAAATAGTAAAAATTCAAAGTAATGACTATACCAAAAAGGTCGCGAGGAGTCCGTGGCCATCAAAGCGCAGTTGGTAGCGCGTCGGACTGTCAGACTAGAGGTCCCGGGTTCGATCCCCGACAGGGACACTCATTTTTTCCGACTATTTGTCTCTCACCAATGGGTAGATAAACTTGGACTTATGTGACATAGCAGCTGGAGGCTAGGAAAGGATGTGATGGTTGTACTAGTGAAGGAAATACCAGGAAACCATTGTAAGATGCTCCAGCCGCCGCGATAAAACTGGAAAAATTTGAAATCGGCGTAAAACCAACCAACCAACCAACCAACCAACCAACCAACCAACCAACCAACCAACCAACCAACCAACCAACCAACCAACCAACCAACCAACCAACCAACCAACCAACCAACCAACCAACCAACCAACCAACCAACCAACCAACCAACCAACCAACCAACCAACCAACCAACCAACCAACCAACCAACCAACCAACCAACCAACCAACCAACCAACCAACCAACCAACCAACCAACCAACCAACCAACCAACCAACCAACCAACCAACCAACCAACCAACCAACCAACCAACCAACCAACCAACCAACCAACCAACCAACCAACCAACCAACCAACCAACCAACCAACCAACCAACCAACCAACCAACCAACCAACCAACCAACCAACCAACCAACCAACCAACCAACCAACCAACCAACCAACCAACCAACCAACCAACCAACCAACCAACCAACCAACCAACCAACCAACCAACCAACCAACCAACCAACCAACCAACCAACCAACCAACCAACCAACCAACCAACCAACCAACCAACCAACCAACCAACCAACCAACCAACCAACCAACCAACCAACCAACCAACCAACCAACCAACCAACCAACCAACCAACCAACCAACCAACCAACCAACCAACCAACCAACCAACCAACCAACCAACCAACCAACCAACCAACCAACCAACCAACCAACCAACCAACCAACCAACCAACCAACCAACCAACCAACCAACCAACCAACCAACCAACCAACCAACCAACCAACCAACCAACCAACCAACCAACCAACCAACCAACCAACCAACCAACCAACCAACCAACCAACCAACCAACCAACCAACCAACCAACCAACCAACCAACCAACCAACCAACCAACCAACCAACCAACCAACCAACCAACCAACCAACCAACCAACCAACCAACCAACCAACCAACCAACCAACCAACCAACCAACCAACCAACCAACCAACCAACCAACCAACCAACCAACCAACCAACCAACCAACCAACCAACCAACCAACCAACCAACCAACCAACCAACCAACCAACCAACCAACCAACCAACCAACCAACCAACCAACCAACCAACCAACCAACCAACCAACCAACCAACCAACCAACCAACCAACCAACCAACCAACCAACCAACCAACCAACCAACCAACCAACCAACCAACCAACCAACCAACCAACCAACCTGTATTAAGGGTGGCAAAACGGTATAAACAGTTTTCTAGCTTTACCACGGTTTGAACATGCACTCACGAGCGGGGTTTAATTTAAAACTGTTTGCATCATATTGTCATCTTAAACGCAGGGCCGGTACCTACCCGAAAAAAGATGCCGTCTTAATGCTCTATGTCGATGACTTTGTTGTGCACTCCTTCTTCGTCTGATACACATTATTGCTATGAAAAACCCAACTGCTACGAATATTGATAAAGCTATCCATCCTATAGTTTCAGCAGATAGTCTGAAAAGTATTATATAATGTACAGCTATAGTGCGGTTTTATTGAATTGAATCTGACCCCTGCTATTTGGATGAATAAAACCTGATATTCCTCCGCGGCTTTGCACGTGCTTTCATAGGAATGAAAAACAAACGATATTGACTGTATTACACATTTTGTTCATTGATAAAATATTTTGGTAATTATTATTTTGGCATTTTTTCCACAGAGGTCAAAGTCGGGTCAAATTGACCAGGCTATAATTCAACAATAAGTAAAATGCGTGTTGAACATCGTGAACTTCAACAAGGTGAATGACTTTGGCGTTATCTCGGACTGAAATTGAATGAACGCGGTGAAATTATGGGGATGTAATATAACGCAGTTGGAAAAAAATATCGATATTCTGTTACCTTTCTTTAATGAATCCATGTAATTTACTGCTTGTGTGTCCTCATGGACCAATCAGGGCCCGAGGTTATAAAACTTTTCTCATTCTCAGTTCAAAATTTTCTCAAATTTCAACTTGAGATTAAAGCCGTTATTCAGTTTTGATACTCATTTAAATGTAGTAAAATAAAAGATAATATCAATAAGTTGTTATAAATAACAACTTATTAATATCATACTTTATTTTCATACATTTATCTAAATTTGAAAATTGAGAAAATTCTCATTTGAGCCTGAGAAAAGTGTTATAACCTCGGACCCAGGTGTTATAAGATAAACACCAGCCGATGGAATCGTAGAATGATTTGATCGATTTGAATGAAGTGATTTTAAATATTTTCGGAGTGTATTTGAGTGATTGGAGTGAGGGATTCGAATGCATCAGATTGAGTGCTGAACGATCAATTTAGAAAGGTCTTGATCGAAATAAATGTCAATTTTACGATGTTACTAACTGTATTGACATTTGACAGATGAAGAGAGGATTTTTAAATTTCATTGAGGTATGAAACAAAAAAACTTATCAAACTTTATGAATACGCTAAGCAGATTCATTCCTGAGTGTGATTAGGTCTTTAGTTTCATTTCTCAATAGAATTTAAAAAAAAGTCTCTTCATATCTTATTATTTAATACCATGAAGCCAAACTGGAATAATTTCTCTACAAAAAGGCAGATTTCGCACAAGAATAAAAATAGCTGCACAATCAAATTTGTTTTCATTGTGGAATAAAAACAATTTTACAGTTAATCAAAATGCACGAAACTTGATGTACACAACTACAATAGATGGATGATCTTTAGCTTAATGAATATTAGCTTGACGCTGGCCTGAATGTTCTGATGTAAGAGCATTAGGAATCCTTGGTTTTGTGGTCAAGCTTTCGCGATCTGAATGAAATACTCTAAAGGCACAGTTAACCCCCAAGTCATAATAGTTTGCGTTACGGAACTACATCAACAAACATCGTGTTCAATTCGTAATAATTAAATTTTAGATGATTCCACCAGTTTTCAAGCATTTTGATTAGCTGAACGAATAGCTTCATTTCTCAATGAAAGCAACCTTGAGTACGCATTTATTTTGTAAGCTTCCACAAAAAGTAAGTAGTCCCGAAAGATATGAAAAGAATATTTGTTGATTTTATGAAGATATTCGTGTATTCATACAGTTTGATTAGGTTTTTAGTTTCATACCTCCATAAAGTCAACAAATACTCACTTGACCTCTTAACCAAATCATTAAAATATTATATACTAGCTGTTTTAATAAATTCGTTTGATTATACATTTTGTTACGTATATGTGACCTATCATGCGAAAAGGGACCATATTTGAACTTCTTAAAAAGAATATTTGAAAAAGAGATCGTTTCCCAACATTCACAACAAGATGCGAGCGTATGAAAAACGGAAACAGAAATTTCACCGGACCAATCCAAAAAAAAAAAAAAAATAAATAAATAAATAAAGCTATTTTTTTCGGGCCGCAAAAAAATTGAAACTTTAACTTTAATTCAATTGCATTTTTTCTATCTTTGAATATAAGTATGTACTGATTACACGCCAATGATTACAATTTATCTAGCTTCATTTTGGTGTATTCCATTGAATTGAATAATCTGATATATATGACCACGATAAGCATTTAAGAAAGTCTATAGTCATTGGTGAAAAACGCACGAAATCGTCATTTTAACGACGTCATGATAACGTTAGTTCTAAATCGAACGTTAAAAATATAAACCGGCTGAGACCCGAATAAAACAAGGTTTCGGTAGACATAAATATTTATACACTTATCTAAAAAACAAAACGTTATTGTCCTCTACCAGCTTTACCTACCTCGCACGATGTTAACAACAATATCGTGTTGTTCTTAATCCACAGCACCCGTAATCACATCTCATATTATCTAACTTTCGTTCACCTTAAGTATATATACTTAGTCAAAAAAGTTTAGCAACACTTGATATTTTTTTGCTAAATATTTTTCTGTAGCAGAAATATTGTAGTCAAATGAAGCAAAACATTGACTTCAATCTCTAAGCCATATATTCATGATATTCTTTTGTTCCAGTGGTGACCCTACAGACACAAAACATAGCCAAAACGGCGGGAGCGACTGATATGAAAAGTCACAGCCTGTCATTTTTTGTCCAGATTTCGGTTTCGCAATTCAATATCACGCTGTCCGGAGCAACAAGAATTTTAGCAAATGTTATCTTCGGTCATTGGCTGTCTTTTCATACCAAAACAAATCTTCTGTGTGTTAACGTGTGGTTGACGTTACGCGATTAACGCCTCCCAAAATTCCGAAGCTGTGTTTGACGTGGCAGATTTCAAATGATCAGATCAAATTAAAGTGATCATGGGAAGGTTCATGAATCAATTTTCTCGTCTTTTACACCATTGACGGCATAGAAAATGGACAATACAGAAATGCCGTTATGTGATCATCCTCCATTTATGACCCGGTCAATGTTCTGTTCGGTGATTTGAGCGGCTTTCGTTAAATTGATTTAGTAGGCCTACTAATTCAATGTGATGAAAAGCGGAAATGTCAGACTGACTCTAGCCTGTAAATTTGAACTACCGACGTAAAACGTTTGAACACTCACGGTAAGCCTTAAATGGTAATCTGCAAAATACAAATTGTTGATTCGGATAGCCAATCGATAAGCTCATCGCTCGGGCACCAACTCACTAAATTGATATTTACACAGACTATGTTACAATTCAAAAAAAGTGTTGCAAAACTATTTTGACTATGTAAAGATGACACATCCGAGCTTCAAACTTTACCTCGCACGATGTTTACAAGAATTTCATGGAGATCTCATTCAACAGCACCAATAAATAAAGGATATTGAATGAGTGGTCATTGAATACTGAATTTATTAAGGTAACTGCGGACACATAGAGGGCCATTTTAGGTCCAAATTTTAAATTGTCTGCAAATCATGCCTAATGCGATGAAACTATACTTTGAAGTATCCGCTTTCATATTTCGGTCATAAAAAGGAATTTCATAACGTAGAGTTGACGTCATGACGTCATCAAGGCGCCGACCCCTTTTTTAGGGGTCAAAATCAGTAATTGTCCATTTTTTCGGAAATGATAAACCGATTTTCATCCCGAGAACGCCATTTGCTTCGTTTAAAGACGCCTGATCTTATGTTCTATTGATATGAGGATATGAGTGTAAGAAATACAATTAAGTGTGACGTATTAAATGTTAATGCCTTCTGCAATGCTGTTTTCGAGTACAGTCACTGGAAATATTGCCTTTTTTCTCGAAAATTGGTCCGGTGACCTTTGCTGAAATTTAGATATGTTGCTGCCAAACCATTCCGCTGAAGAAATTTGAAATAAAAAAACACGTATCTTCGGGTTGGATTTTTTGTCAAATTCGATTCCGCGAAGATAACGCAAATCAGAGGAAATTTTCAACGTCGCGTCAAATGTTCACAAAAGCTATCTTTCTAAATGGATAAAAACTTAAGTGATTTTTTTTATTTCTTAAAATCACATTCAGATTTAATACTTTTGAATCCTATATTTTACGATAAACCTAAATTTCAAATATTTTAGAATACCTTATTGCACGGAGATTGGCGCCAAATAAGCATAGTGCCGATGGTTATGTAGCGACGTCGAATTCGACGAAAAATGTTCCAACAACTTCACAAAATGGAACTTAATAGAAAAATCTAACCCGAAGACATATCATTTTTATTTGATTAATGCAAAGCATATTCTTTTCGCTACAAAATAACAAAAAAATCAGCATAGGTCACATGACGAAGTTTTGAGAAATTTCTACTTATTTACAAAAAATGAAATGAAAAAAGGAACGTCAAATCTTAAAATTTGCGAAAAAGTTAGCGTTTCTGGCATATTTTTTCTATTTGAATGTGCATAGAAATTAAACGAATAGCTCGAGCGTTCACTGACTTTCAAAATGAAACTTTTTTCGTGAAAATCGGCCGATTAATTCAGAAAATATTTGCAAATAATGATTTTTGCGGGTCGAAAAGGGGTTGGCCCCTTAATGACGTCACGACGTCAAATGAACGAGCTTCAGACCCTTTTCATTGCGTGTTCGTTAATCCCCGCACTTCAAATATAAATTTCAGAAATTATTCTGAGATTTTAAGAAAATCGAAAATTCGACCATGTTATCTGTCCGCAGTTACCTTAATCGAGTCATCTATAAACAGATAAAAACGAGGATGCGCCGAGTTTAATAAATTCTGTATTTTATGAGCACAAATTTTATATTCTGTTTATAATGACCCAAATTTTTGCGAAAAATCGTCAAAATTCTTGAAATTCAACGTTTCAATTTTCCGCGAAACTTATAACGTCGTTTCAAAATGACGCCACAAAACATAGATTATGACGTCATTTCCGTGGTTACAATATAGCGTTGCTATTCGCTCTGAGCTCATTTGCATAGTTATTCCACTATTGTAATAACACCCGTGTAATTTCAAAAATATTCAACGGGATTATTTCACTCCGGCGACGTCGGTCATATTATAATCACTTCTAATGAAATCTACCTTCCTTTTACCGTTAATGAAGGTGAAGTAGAATGTTCGCCACACATAGTGCGACATGAGGACTCTTCGAGTCGATTAACTTACCTCGCATGTCGTTTACAACAATATCGTCTTGATCTGAATCCACAGCACCCATAGTCACATCTCATGTATTCTACCTTTCGTTCACCGTAATTATAGGTATAGTAGGAACAAATAGACCCGTCAACTTCTGTAATTTAAGGGTAACATTATCTATATGTGTATTTTCAAAACTTAGCTCTGACGTAGGCGTTGAGTCCATTACCATAGGTATATAGGGTATACCTTAAAAAGCATAAGATTGAAATGAACATGTTACATCCTTTGCAACCTTGAAAGAACATGAATGAGTAAACCTTAAGATCTTAGACAAGCAATACGTTTCATTTGAAAGGTAATTTGTATCATTTTTAAGTATTGTTTAACCCTCTTTTTTTTCTCGATTTTTTCAAAGAATTGCACGTGAATTTAACCGTTTAAAGTAGATTTCGCGGCTCATCGTGCAAAATCTACCTAAAGTGACATTGTAAAATTGACATTCATCTCGATCTAAACAATTACACATCACTTGCTCGGCGCCCCATTCATTCAAACACTCACTCAAACCATTCACAAGCGCTCAAACCCATTGAAAATAATGAATTAGTTACGTCATTCAAAAAAATTTTGATAGAGACACTGACATAATTCAAATTATAAGCGTCTAATAGGTTCTTGAAGAAATAGGAAGCTATCTTTAGAACTTGTATGCATATTTTATTAAATGGAGGTAATCAATATCGCAAAAATTGTTCATCATGAACAGAATTTGCAATGTTGATTAATCCCATTTAATTCACTCAAAACTCGCTCCACACACTCGTTCAATTTCATTCCCTAATCATTAAAAAATCATTCACATCGTCAATTTCACGATGTTGTTAACTTTACCGCTCTGTTCCGAGAATTTTCTAAAAGCTGTTACCTTCATCGAGAACTATCAGAACTTACCACAAATGAAGAAAATCAAATTTGTAACTAGCAGCAATATAACATTAATTAAACGCGAAATGTCCATTTTAACAACATTTTATTAACTGACAACATTAATGAATGTAAATACGGGTGAGTTATAACATGATCTGTTACTAAAAATATCTTTTTCGGTTGAAATCCTTTTCTCTTACCTAAAAATGTTATTTAAAACAGGATGTGTTTGTGAAACATAGATTACGTCTGAAATATGTAGTTGAAAATTGATATTGATATACAGTAAAACTTGTGTTAAGCGACCCCTCAAGGGACCAACAAAAAGCGGTCGTTTATGGGATTGGTCGCGTAATACGAAATACTTTGATAAATGTGACTGTTCATTTTGATACCATTTATAGATTGTCGGTCAAGTCGTAATGAATTTTATGATGTTCGAACCCATTAGAATCGTCTTATTGAGACGATTCTAATCGGTTCCAACAACATACAATTCAAATAAACCAATTTTCGTTAAAAATGTCCTCTTTTTCAGAGATTTTGCTTACAATGAAAGGATTTTTTCTGATGGTCGCTTATTAAAATTGGTCGCTTAATACACGTGGTCGCTCGAGCAATTTCGACTGTATGACCTTTTCCGTTTTACATAGCATTGTCTTTGGCCTCTGCTAAAACGTTTAGTTAAGATAAAATGAAACCAACTTCTAATCGGTCACTGCGTGTTTTCCTCTTTTCGACACATTTACAATAAAATGATTGAATTGAACATCACATTCATGCAAAAACAAATCAATCTCAAGGATTTTGGTTAAAAAATTGTGTAAAAAGAAGACACCAACCCTACTTTGAAAAAGTCACAAAATTCGCAAAATGCAAGGAATTTTCAAAATTTCAGTCGAAGAAATAGCGTTATGTTTTTGAAAAATCACTATGATTCCAAAGCCTCAAAGGTAGCTGAATAGAAATAAGCAAAGACAACATTGCTTAAGACGTTCATTTCCGTAAATGAGGTTAATCTGTTAAATTTACCCCACCCACCAATGTTAATTGTGAAATTGAGGGTACCCATGTTCTCATGCAAGTTAAATTGCTTTCGCCGGATAATTTTTTAATGCATTTTGATTTTGCTATCTACCAAACGCATGGGCTATCGGAAATCATCAAACACTTGCATCTTTAACCTTGTTAAGCATTACTTTTCGTGCTTTATTTGAGTGACCGATTAGAAGTTGGTTTAAGTTTACATGTATATCCCCAAGCTAAATATGATTTATTTGTTTAGATATGGTTTTACACCGCTTTCAAATATCAGCTTAATATGAATATTGTGCCATTAATAGGCTTGAATGAATTGACAATTTCAAGTACTTTTTTGAACCAATGGTTAAAGATAAATCCCCGATCTTGAAAATGAGGGGTTGGATTCGTTGAGCCAAATATTGTAATACAAAGTAACAATCTGAAAAGCAGAATTACAAATAGATCTATTCATTATTATCTGACACACGAGTCCCTTTGAAATGTGTCCATAACTAAATATTGTATCTTTTCATTAGGTTAACTTTAAAAAAAGGTAAAAACTCTTTAAAGATTTATTAATTTTGCAAACCCGCTTACCTCAACCCGTAACGTGTTGGACTATCCAGGGGCCACTTTTACTGAACATTTTACGATCACTTTTTGCGTAAGTTCAAAAATGAAAGTTCCTGCTACAGTAGTAACTAGATATGGAATTCTACTATGCATCATCTCATTGGAATTGTCTTCTAAGGACAATTCCAATGAGATATTGCAAGTCAGAATCTAACAATGAATGAAAACACAAGGTTCGTTTAATGTCTGACTTACGTTGTTTTTTTCGTAAGGAGTTAGGAAAAACGGGCCCCAGCATTTGATCGTCAAGCTTACATCCGACATTTAACATCGTTTTCACCCGCCAATAGAGGAATGACATGGGCAATTGGTGGCTTGGACAAAATGTTGATGTTATTAAAGTATGCGAAGCTACTGGAAACCATGAATAGATGCACCAGCCACCGCGATAAAAACTTCACTGATCTTGAAATAAACGTTAATCCCCCAATAAATGAATGAACCAATCAAATATTTCAACACCAACATATACGCAAACATATGTACATGTATCGATTTGACCATAATTCTCATTAATTTTGGAGTAAAGGGAGAAAAGAAGTACTAATGAAACAGATGAAGGTTGGGAAATTCCCATGTTTTCTGATTGAGTCATTCTACGCCAAATTAAATCATTTGGGTAAAATCGTGATTATAAAAGTTGTTAAAAAGGGAAAAGTCGGATACAATTACATGAACATTTACCAGTTTATAAAAAAAGATGCAATTCGAGCAGAATGGATAGTGTCAAGAATAGTTTTTACATGTAACATGACCATCGGTAACTATTTTCATATCAAGGTCGAAATCTGAAAACACGAAATTTCGGCAAAATACGGGGTAGAAGAAGTGTGAATCAATTACGAACAAAGTCGGTCGCCTCCATAGCTTAGTAAGTAGCGCGTCAGTCAGTCATCTAGTGGTCCCGGGCTCTATCTCCGACGGCGACAATCATTCTTTCCGACCATTTTCCTCCAACCAATATGTTGATATCGTAGACCTATATGGGATAGCAGCTGATGGCTATGGAAGAGTCAAAACCGAGGTCATTCGAACGGGCTTCGGGGTAACTTGGATCGATGTAGAGTATCATATGAACTTACCCACTGTTACATGCAAAGATGCAAGATTTACAATCAGGGGCAATAACTATACATTTAACCAGATAATAAAATTCTTTGTCTTTACTTAATTCTTGACAATTTTAGTTCAGCTGAGCACATCGTGCTTAAGGTGAGCTTTTGTGATCATTGAATGTCCGTCGAGCGTCGCCAGGCGTAAACAATGTAAGTGTTTACACTCTAGAGGCCACATATATGGACCAATCATCATGAAATCTTGTCATAATGATTGCCAGAACACAAAGACGAACCCTTATGAAAATGGGAGGGATTCGTGCCATATCACGGGAAAAGGGGCCTTAATGACAGTTTTCTTGTTTACACTCCAGAGGCCACAAATATGATCCATTCTTCGTGAAACTAGTTCAGAATGTTGGCCAGGTCACAAGGATAAACCCAATTGAAAATGGGAAGGATCATGCCATATATCAGGAAAAAGGGATCTTAATGATTTTTCTTATATAACTCTAGTGGCCACAACCCGGCATATACTTCATGAAACTTGGTTTTATGTAAAAATATCCCCTTTATGACATCTGATTAATTGATGTGATATCACAGGGATCAAAGAGTCTCAGGTGAGCGATCTAGAACCATCATGGTCCTCTTTTTAGCTCATTCAGCAGTAAGTACTCAAGGTGAGCTTTTGGGATTGTCCAATGTCCGTCGTCCGTCGTGCGTCTTCCGTCATGCGTCATCCATCTTCCGTTGGCCACAATTTCTTTAAATATCTCCGCCTAACCAGTTAGCCAATCTTGATGAAACTTGGCAGGCATGTTCCATGGGTCAAGCTTTACCAAAGTTATTCAAATAAATGAAATCTACCCTTAACTCTCCCTTTTCCATTAAAAAAAGAGTGAAAGTAGGGAATCTTTTTTTCTTGTAATGTAGAACTGAAAATACAGACACATCAAAACTAAATAAAAACTGATTGCTTATGAAACACTAAAGACGCTGCAGATTTAAAAGATATTTTAAAATTCTTGTGAAATGACATTAACTTAATTCAGAAGCCCTTGGCTTCCACAATTGATAACAATTACATCTGAGCAAATATGGCCATTTTAGACAGTTTTGAAGAAACATTTTGCTTCAAAGTGAAAATTTGAACAAATAGAAAATTTTTCGCCACTTTAATTAGTAGCCTGAAAATATTTATCAAGAAAATTATCAAAATCTTTGCTTTTCATTTTAATTGTTTCTAATAGAGTCTAATTCTAACAAGAAAAAGTATAACATGTAACGACATGTTATACATGGCGTTAGCTAAGTTTGATGAATGTAGGATAGGAGCCTACAGCATGGAAACAATTTCCCATTTAGAAGAATTATCATTGTAAGGAATCGTTACCATAGAAATTATCTAAGTCCATTAAAGTCTGTTTTTTTTTTCATTAGTTCAAGAAAGAGTGTTACCCAATAGATTTTTTTACAACCCAACGAGCTACACATGACATTTGTCTGAAAATATGCCGTCTTTACTCTAATAAACAAAATAGTTCGCAAAATTTCAGCAAATTTCAAATGCAAGTAACGCCTTTTAATAAAAAACAGAGTGCGACTTATTCAACGAGTCCCGGTCTAAAAAGGTCCCATTTCATTTAATTATACTTTAACTATATAAAAAAAATAATTGTTATAATATAAAAATTATACCAACAGATTACCTGGGTATCAATTCAACTTGGGACTTGACGTTATATGAATGTCGACCAAGACTGCTACAATATGGTGATATTTATGACTATATATATTAAAATACGATCTAATACTTTGACTTGGTTACTTCTCCTAATTCTATTAATACATAGGGCTACCAGTTAAACGGTGAACTTTGTCACTCGATTTTTGCTGTATTTACGCGAAAAGGGACAATGAAAAAGTGTTCAAATTAAAATTTACATTACTAAGTATAGAAAATAATTCACATAAGCTAATAGTTTCTGAGACATGCAAAAAATGACGATACTATTTTCGAAGCGAGACCTACTAAGACATTCGCGAAAACTCGTTAATTACTGTCTACCAACAAGATCCTAGATAGACTCGCCCAAATATGGGTCAAATGATTTACATTATTTAAAAACGTGTTCAAAAACATTTTCGCTCATAAATAAATATCAAGAAAAAATAAAGATATCAAGCTAATAAGTGTCTATGATCACGAAATGTCTCTACCTTTTCCAACTGGATCTAGAAACGGATTTCCCTACAACCTGTAACCCCTGAACCTGGAGGAATCCATTTTGGATTTTGAATATAATAATAGCTCTATGAATAACTATTTGTACGAAGGTATTCATTGATTTCGTGTTTTTAGAATAAGTAACGCCGTGAAAAATATAAGTATCTCTAAAATCTCAAGTTTTTAGAATTATATAGGTATGTATCACAAGCAATACCTTCTTTCACGACACTGTTTTCTTTAAAATTTGCTCCTTTAATTGCTAAATAATTAGTATTGTTTTCATGGAGGACCTGTTACCTTCAGGGAGGACCTATTACCTTCAGGGAGGACATGTAAATTTTGTAGCTAACATGTCCTTCAGTCTGATTGCATTGAAAGTATGTGTCGACCCCTGATCTTGTCAGCACATGGACAGCATGCTTCCATTAATCAAACAACCAAATGCCAAGTCATCGTTGTTCGAGAACTAAGACATTGCAACTTCATTAATCTTATTTTACTACAAATTGATTATTTCATCTTGTTATTGCTGACATAGACTCAGGCTATCTTTACCCTATCATTAAATGAAAAAAAAAGGTCAGCTAAAGGGTTGAAATTCATTACAGAAAAAAATTACCTGCATAGTGTGTCTTTATGTAGATAAGCAGATAATGTGTTGGCCTTCTCAAGTATCTAGCACTGAATCTCTGAATGCTGGATATGAACAGGCTACCACTTTTAAAGTCAAAATAAGCTAGTCATCAGCTGATCAAAACATCGAATTAAAAAAATGGTGTCCATTTTCACTTTTCCGCGCGGCTCTTCATTCCAAAGTTATATCTTCAAACATTTCTAATCTAATCGTGGTCGATTTTCATCTAAGATCCATCAGAGTTAATTGTGATTGCGTAAAACTACTTTTCATGTAACAAAAAGGGTGTAAATAGGTATGTAAATTGGAATGCAGCATCATCTAGTGGGCCTCTATCAAGTTTGTCCATATCAAGACCCTTGAGTCATATTTGAGCTCCACCCTGGCACAACACTTTTTCCGTAACATCAAATAGAGAACATTATTTAAGTTTTTTTCTCTGAAACCAGAAGACAGACAGCTTTCATATTTGGTATGTAGCATCATCAAGTGGGTCCCTATCGAGTTTGTTCATACCAAGACCCTAGGGTCATACTGGGGCTCCACCCGGGCGCAACCCTTTTTACAAAGAATCAAAGGGCGCCTTTTTTTTTTTTTCTTTTAAACTTCTTATGTGAAACCAGAAGGCATACATCTTTAATATGTGGCATGTATCATCATACAGTTGACCAATACCAAATTGTTCATATCAAGACCCTTGGGTCATATTTGGGCTCCACTCAGTCGCATCCCTTTTTTCATAAAATCATAGAATAATAATAAGCAAAAATCTTCTCGGAAGTCATATGGCAGACAGCATTCGTATTTGGTATGTAGTATTATTTAGTTATATAAAGTCTTTTCTTTCCACATTCTATGATTATAAGAAAGTAATTGCGAAGAAATTGTTTAGAAATAAAGATAATTTAGACGCAAATTCGATACAAACCGGAAATCTCCGAGTGGCGATATCATAAATTGCGCGACGAGTAACCGGTCAACTTGGCCCCAATATATAGTAAATAGTACTACAGATTATTTTTCCTACAATATGTACACGTTTTGTAGAAAAGATGCTTCCTTACAACCGAATAAAGATCGAATACTTATGTATTTGTAATAAAAAATACTGAATAATCGAAAATAAGGCTTTGGAATGAAATGAAATTGGGGCCGAGTTATACGTAGGGTCGAGTTGCCGAAGGGCCGAGTTTAAAAAAGACGGAGTCGACCAGTCACCAAATCATATATAGGTTTAACCGATATGTTTTATGGGCAATCCGGAAATAGGGAATTTTCAGTGAACAGGACAAAACCAAACATTTAATACTTTGTATTCGTGAAATGTCGTTGTATTTCGAGAAAAGATGACATTTATATACTGAAATAAACTTCTAACGCAAAACTAAGTTCAAAATTGAGTATTTCATTTATTTTTATATAAATCATAACAAAAAATTGGCAAATGCAAAGAATAATCCATCATACTGCCATTAACAATAATGAAAATACTGAAATGCACCGTATCGCACATCCAAAAGCGCCAATACACACAAGGGGTCAATTTTGAGATACTCTAGTTTCAATATCTGGTATGACCACCAGCTGCATTAATAACTGCCACGCTTCGGCGACCCATCGACCTAATGTAAAGGCGGATAACATTAAGTGGCAGGTTGTTCCACTCCTGGATCAGCGCCTGTTCCTGCTGCGGTAACGTTTGAGGTTGAACTGTACGTTGACGTACTCTCCTATTTAATACGTCCCAAACATGTTCAATTGTGGATAGATCAGGTGACATCGAGGGCAAATCCATCACATTGATGTTGTTTGCACGAAGGAATTGGGTCGTTATACGCGCCGTATGTGCGCGGGCGTTATCCTGCTGAAACACCACGCGCCCGTTGTGAGCGTTAACGTACGGGATGACAACAGGTCATAACACGTCATCAATATACCGTTGTGCATATAGATTATTCCGGATGACTACAATGTAAGTTTTTCTATTGTTACTTATGCCTTCCCAAAACATCACCGATGCACGACGATCGACTTCAGTAACGCAAACGTCGGCATAAAGTTCGTTTATATATATATATATGCAAACTTTTTTAGTGGAAAATTAAATCCACAGTACGAGGAGTAAGAAGAATAAGTAAATGCGGTAAAAAAACCCCAAGCCTTTATAAGTTTAAACTGTTTAATAATCCTCTACCGGTTTCACAAACGTTCATCAGGAGGAAGTAAACGTGGTTGCTGTGTGAATAACGCTAAAAGGACGTTAACGACGTCATAACGTTATTTTTTTTTACCACAATTACATATATATATAATCCTAACATTCTCACACTATTT
This sequence comes from Fragum whitleyi, assembly GCA_948146395.1. Classification (NCBI taxonomy): domain Eukaryota; kingdom Metazoa; phylum Mollusca; class Bivalvia; order Cardiida; family Cardiidae; genus Fragum; species Fragum whitleyi. Next base: position 54,016,149 of record OX411555.1, read on the forward strand.
GAGCTCGAAAATATTTCAAGTAGGTAAATTACTCATTCACCATGCAAAATTATTCAAAATAACCACCGGTATAGCTACTTCTTGCATCAGAAACCCTGGCATCTATGGTAACTAGATATAATTAACTACAAAAACTCGTAAATTGAATAACTTTTCCTAACTGGCTCGTTGGAAACGAGACTTGGTTTGTATTTTTATGGTTATGCTCAATCTTTTTCATGAAGCGTAAGGTGATAATCCGTCATTTCTCTGGAATACTAAGGGAGGTATGATAAGCCTAACATTGAAGACTAAGATACCTTTCAGATCAACAAGTCGTTCTGAGAAAAATATGAGAGTGTCTGGTACATTTATTGCTTAGATCTTGGGAGATATCAAATCAAACTTTTACAGGATCAAAATATGTCAAGTTACTGTACAATAGGATTTCAAGTGACAGCACAATTTTCTACGACTAATTTTTAACGATTTTTACAAAGTTCACTCAGAGATTTATGACTGAGAATTGACAAATTTGTCTAAAATATGGACAACGTACGAATACATATAGTTTATTGCTTTAAGGCCGTAGGCCTAATACAAATTACAAATCATACATGTAAAAATAATCTATAACAGTGGTGGTTTTAATTACCTCACTAGAAGAATTAGTCTTGATTTATTGAATTAGTATGTTTTGCTACATATTTCAAGCTAAATGGATCGTGCTATTTCATTAATGTTGAATGAACAGTTCACATTTTTGCAAAATCTTCAGTTCACCTTACCAGCTCAATCTAAAAATCTGTTAAGGGGGATTATGCGTATTTCACTGTATCTGGAATAATCTTATGTTTTCAACAAACTAGCTTTCAATCAGAAAAACCAGAACTTAAATCTGAAAACACATGAAAACAAGAGATTGTCCCATTAGATGACCGTATTCAGATAGACTTTACTTCAAGTGACCAAACTGCCAATGTACATAGCCACACGTTACAATCCTAATAAGCAAACTGTACACTTACGTCTACTCCTGTAATACCATTATATCCTTTCCTTGGTTCAAGCTGCTATGCCATTTAATTCGGAGACGAAGACAGTTTATATTGATTTGCTCATGTCGGTCGGTCCGTTCTTTTGCCCCGAGCATATCCAAAAAAGGTGTGCAAGCTAGAATCACAAAACTTCACAGGTTGATGAATCTCAACGAGGGAAAGTGTAGAGCACAAGGGAAATAACTCTATTTTTGAGTTTTTGCCCTTTGTTAATTGACAAAGAATATGCTATAGTGAGCTGCTCTTATGAACTGTTATATAAATAAATAGAATTGGTTGTCTTTGTAGACCAATCAGACGTTTTAAAACCGTTGTTATACTTGTTTTGAAGAAATTGATCTTTGATCTCTAACTCAATCTTAAAGATCTTTACATTGCAATCAATTTGTGTAGGGTGTAGAAACAAGCAAGATGACCGATTTGAATAACAGTAAGATGTAATTAGATTTTTTAATTGCCAAAATCCAGGTTTTTTCATTGTAAAGCTGCTCCTGCACAGATTGGGAAAATGTGAATTTTAACATTTTTCGTAAAATCAATCGGAATAAACTACCCCATCATGTTGAAGCCTTTAAAATAACAAGATTCAATCTGGTAATGTATCGAAAGCAAGACCGATATACCCGAATTTAGGTTAAATTCATTCTAAAAAATAAAGTGACTACTAACGCTAAAAAAATTGATCTTCAATTTCGAGCCAACTATTTTTGCTTGACATTCGGCATGTTTGTCTTATTCAATCAAAGATTAAGGTTAAAGTATTTGACAGCTAGAAACTTCATATCAATACAGGCAAAAAATGAAAGGTTATTCACGGGAAATAACGATTTTGTAATAAATAGACTAGAAATAAATAGACTGGATGCCTTACTGAGCTTGCCACTTCGAAAAAATAAGTTACAAAATTATTGAAATATGTTGTTTCTAGTGCCAATGCTTTGGGCCATTCTTCAAAGTCTAAAAATACACACATTTCCAAAACTTAGAACAAGTTTTGTATTTTTTCTATGAAAAACTGTGCAAGAGCAGCTTTCGAAATCGATAATTATAATCACTTTTATCTGGAGCAAGCATCAGAATTTTGCCATGAAACCGAATGTATCCGTGAAAGTGGAGTAGATATATCCCAAAAATCCCAAATAGTTGGTAAATCTATTTCGATCGACAGAAAAATTGATAAATACTAAATGGTATGTAGTAAAACAAGGAATAAGAATTTGACGAGTGGAACGAGAATAAGCAGATAGAGAGATTAAACATAGGTATCGTGTTTCAGTAATTCGAGAATATAAACCCTGAAAGTCTGGATCACATGGACTTCGCAGAAACCTTCAAATACAGAAACAATGTTGAGGTTCAAAGTTTGCTTTCGAACTCATTATGAGTGAAACTATATGCAGAATAGCAATTATAAATTGGATGGTTACAATTTATCTTGAGCACAGAAATCTCATTTTTGTCTTTGATGTTACAAATCACAACGCCTCATTTGTTAACTCTATTCTGAAGAATTTTGTAAAGAAATTGATTGAGCTGATACCTGAAAATTAAAAACAAATTACCGGACTGATGGTCCATCGTCACAATACCGCAAAAACATACATCAAAACTGAAATCTTCAATGTTAATGGCAATGAGGATTATTCGAGTCTTGACATCAGGGCTTGTGCTAGCTTTTCAAATTCAGGAATCATTGACCCTTTATCTGTAATTTATCTTGTCACTAGCTATAAATATTGCCTTACAAAAGAGGGTATGATAAAATTGTTGATATCAGGTCAATTGATCACGTGACAGCTTTATCATGTCACGTGGCCTACCGGATCTTCTTTTTGCGGCTATTAGGTATTTTACATTTGAGTGTCTGTTTCTGATAAAAAAATATTTCACTCGATTCTCATATGTTTTTAAAAATCACATCGGGACTATGTCGATGACGTAGTACATGACGTATCTATAAAATTGTGACGAAGCTTATCTCGGGGTTTACATTCGACCCCGAAAACTGTCAGGATTTTAAAACATTTATCTGAATGGATTTAACGCAGAATTATCCGACCGAGGAGGATTTCGGAGATAGTAGCTTTGCATATGATCTCAATCTAAATCCATCCTCTAATTAAGAGCAAGGAAGGCATTGAATTGAGATTTTCTTTTAGCTGCAAGACATCAAAACTTCGATGAGAAACGGACGTTTGAGATTGAGAAAATAACTCGGTTCATATCTTCTTAATCATTAAAGGTATGTACGTATTACTCAAGTTTTCTTTTGTTAAAGATTTACTTGCTACAGCATTAGAAATCCTCTCAATAATCGAATTCTTTTAGCCGAAAGCGATCACCCATTCTCTTCCACCCATTCACCCTCATGATGAGGACTCGCCGAGTAACGGAGCAGTTAATCGGGATCCGATTAAATTTTCGTAAATAAATAACGAATAGACTTAAATAAAGATGTTAAATTCCTACGCCTTGCTCGATATAACTTTTCCATCTCAAGTCACCAACCATCTTTTCTCTATTTTTAGGGGTCGAAACTGTTGTTAAATGGTCAAAAAAGTAAGAAGAGTAGATATTATTGGTAAATATTTTGGGGGTTTGCTGAAGAACTTCTTCAATTACCTCCTTCATATGTTAATAATTTATATATAAGATGTATATAAGATTATATTAATATGAATCTCTTATAAAGATATGCAGTAGACAATTAATTCTTATAAATCTACAATTTGCAGCAGTTTTGAGATGAAATTATTGGGGCTCAGAAACAGATATTTTTTAAATGTTTCAGGGTCAGAACCTTGGACATGTCAAGCCATAAGATGGTTGATTTAGGCGGGGTTGCAAATGGTCAGAGTGGTGAAGCATACAAGCAAGGCGATATAAACTTTTGGTACTGATTTGAATCTACAAGTTACCTTGTTATTAGAATAAAGTATCACATATTTATTCTATTCAGTAGAGGAATAGGATGACACAGTTTCTGAAACTAAGGCGTGCAGTAAAAAAAAAAAAAAAAAAAAAAAAAACCCAAAAAACTGAGAACTATGAAAATACATAGGCTTTGTTTCTAGTAAATAGACTTTTTATTCAGAAGTCTTATATTGTGTTAAGAACACGTAATGGAAGAGAGTCATGCATAAATGGAACAAAGAGTCATGCATAAATGGAACAAAGAGATATTATCAAAGCTTAGTGATAAAGAAGAAAGAAAAAAACACTAAAGAAGTTCCAGACAGTCGAAAGATCAATGTGGAGATAACTGCAAAATAGGATTTAAAGTCCAAATTTTAAGGACGGCTAATTACTATAAAATGTAAAATTTTAAAATCACATTATTACAAATACACCTGTTCGAACATTTCCAACAAAATATCCGAAAAATGTTCCAATTAACTTGAATTAATATTAAAAAAAGGTGAAGATATTTACTTAATTTTGAAATGAATTTGTACGTTCGTCTTATTTTGCACTGACAGGTAGGAGTCTAAATAATAGGTCGTTACAGGTTAAGGAAGGCTAAATCAGTTTATTTGAAACTAACTTTAATTAATGGTCGGCAATATAAACAGGATGCGGTAAATTTTCATAGAATAGCCTTCCTAACCTCAGCTTGAAAAAGGTAGAGTTTAGATGGTTTGGTTAAGCCGGCAAAGAATTGTGTTCCCTTTTGCTAAGTACGTTTATGATTTTTTTTTTGGTAATAAACGCAAGTTTAGGATAATTGCCGAACGACAAACTTTTAGCGGAACCCAAAGTTTTGACAAATGAGCACGCCGAATTACAATAAGATTAAGCCATGTCATAGCAGGTGAATGATGATACAGAATAATACATACTAATCGGTGATGAAAATGTGATGTGCAAGGGTATTTAGTATTATCTTAATCACTTTTCTTACCCAAAGGCATGCTTTTCTCCAATTAAGGTTCGTTAACTCTAATTCGTATCTGCAATCTCGACACTTTCCGCCTCAGCTCGACAATTTTAACGTGATCCGAAGACAGATCGGGAAATCCCGTAAATAAACCGGAAATGGCGTCCTGGTCCCTAGTCTACTCGAATAGGAATCTCAAGCGAGCGGAAACCAAAATTTATCGTCACCTGTCATCTACGATCCAATTTTACCGATTAAAAGGCAATTGTTGTCGAACCGTTTGTTCGGAGGTATTGTCATTCAAAGTCGGAGTCGAATTTTAAGATAGATTTACTGCTTTACGATCCCGAGAAGCCTCTTATCTGTTCCTGTCAATCTCCGATCACGTTCAGAACTTTGACGAAATACTTCTAAAAACGTGTTTTTCCATATGTGATTTGAATCATGACTATGTAAATGGATTTGTTAGCACAGAACATGGAACACTTCAATAAGATTCTGTAACAATCTGAAACAGTCTGACACCTTGTTTTACTCCGAATACCGAATCGAATATTGGTATGCTAGTATTTAAACCACAGTAATTCTTACCGAATCTCAATGAACACACGACCTCTGTAAAAGTCAATAAAAATGTAATCAGATTGTAAAAATATGGAAATCAAAGTCTCGGAGGGTAAGCAAACTTTTTGTAAGTACAGTCTATACACTGAGAAATACACTGAGAAATAAAATAGAATCTACGAGTTTATGTTTTTAGTTAGATCCTACATTAGAAAGTGTTTTGGATATTTTTGAAAATAACAGGCCGCCAGACACCAATACTGATATTCAACAATAGAAAAATGTAATCGAGTAAAAGTAAAATTTTCAAATATTTGCGGCCCGAAAAAACTTAATTTTTCAAAAAAATGGCCCGATGAAATTTGTATGAAATTTGATTTTTGATGTCTCTTTCCTGTTTCCATTTTATATGCTCGCATCTTTTTATGACGTTTCACCGTAAGAAATTCACATAGGGGATCAAAGTATAACGTCGAAATTTTGAAAAGACAAACGCAGTACGTCGAAAAATTCGCTCAATTCTTTTGACAAATTTCACTTTAAGTATTTTTAAGATTTCTGGATATAGAAAAATTAAACGTAGAAAAGTTTCTTCATTTCTTATATACATGCATTGGAATTATTCGATTTTATTTGAAATGATAACACTGTGCCAACAAATAGTCTTACATGTATAACGTGCTAATTAATAGAAACGTCGAAACGTCAAGATAGCGAAATAAACTTTCAAAAATCAGTGTTCATTTATAGCGACGTCGACATAATTCTTACTGAAGTCATACATGAACAACACTTGTGATAGGTAAATCCATGTGTACCGCGAAGTTCTCGGTTTATTGAAATGAAATTTTGAGGGCCTTTTCGTCAAAGGCTGTTGAACACATCTAGAAATTTTGATCCTTTAATACTGATCGATCGCAATTTGATTACAAAGATAGAAAAATAATAGTTGTAATTTGAACATCAATGTCACGGTTTTAACAACAGAATGCCACCCATTAAATGCGGATTATAAAAAATCTGAATGGTGAAAAAAATTAAAACTTCGCCTGCTCACCAAACTTGACTTTGAAAAATTAATATCATAATCTGAACAAATTTCATCGGGCCAATTTTATAAAATTTTGTTGAAAGCGGATTTTTGGAACAGTAAGAAATGTGAATATTGATTTCAATCAACTCACATGTCTATATAATTAGATACAAAGATTTTTATATAGCATTTTGGTTAAGACCATTCATTCAAGCTTCATTTTAGTGCAATTCGCGGAATGAAAACGCCTTGTATTAAATTGCACTGCGCATTTAAATGGGAATAGGGTCGTTTATAGAAAGCGCACCAAATCATTATATGGTATCTTTATATCTATATAAGAAGCAAATAATATACACCGTTGAGATCGCATTAACTCAAAGATCACATGCATACAAAAAAGTATTCGTTTTTCTAAAAAACGCCATTGTCCTCTACTACCTTAAAACAGAGACAGAAGTGTTATAAATCTACATGTGCAGTGTTATTGACTTTTAATTTGCAAGAATCTTTAATTTGCAAGATATGCAAAATTATCGGGGAAAAAAATATTGAGAATTATCTTTGGCTCGATTATCAGTAAATTACCATTTTGAAGTATGCTGATAAAACATTCTTACATAATGGTAATTTATGATCAGAAATATGTTAAAAACGAGTCTACCTTCTTAAAACTTCGCTTTGAGATTCTTTCAACAATTTTTCAGGTGTTGTAACCTTCCAATATTTCTCTTTCAACAATTTTTCAGGTTTTTGCAATACAATGTTCTTATTTGGGCTATGTAAAGGGAGATCTGGTTTTTGGTTTTTTCTCTTACTGCTCATTTTCTCACGGAAAATCCAACCTCTCCCTTCAATGAATATCTTTACACGAGTTGAGTTTCCTATCTTTGAAACCATCCGGGGATTCTAACACTACTTGATTACCGGATTGATTTACCAGTATATGTGGTTGGTGATGAAATGGCGTGATAAGTTTATATTGTTTGTCTTGTTTGATTAACAATTAATTGTTTTGTTCTATCCCTAGTTTTTTTCTCTCTTCTGCTTTCCTCTTACTATCTATATATTGTCTATTTTTCTCATTTTGACACCTCTCTCTCTCTCTCTCTCTCTCTCTCTCTCTCTGACCTGTTCATCATTCAATGTATAAATTGAATTTCTGGCAACTTTGTCCTAATCTTTCTATTAAAAAGCGACTTTGAAATGCTAATTCCTGTTGAACTGCGAGGAGTTGTTCTATAAGCTAATATATATGTCCTTATTTATCTTTTCCAATTCCCCCCCTCTGTTTGAGCTATCTTTAACCTTTTTGTTCTATCGCTCTACTTTTCCATTTACACTTGGACGAAGCAGTGTAGTACGTCAAAAGATAATATCATTATCTGCGAGATATTTTTCAAATTTGTACGAAATAACTTGTCTACCATTATAACTTGTAATGCCTATTGCCAAACCTTGTACTATAAACATCTTCCCAAGACTGTTAATAATTTTCTCAGATGTAATTGTTCGTAAAATATCTATTTCGTAGTAACGACTTCAGTAGTCCACGCACACAAACACGCAATCTCCCGTCGGATCATCTTCACGAGTCAAGGGGTGTCGAATCGATAAGATCTTCTCGAATGTAAGATAAGTAAAACGTTCGTAACCCTTGGTTCGACAAGATGCCGTCGGATATAGTTCCATTAGATCGATGGCTAGATCTTGCCATGGACAAGCAGGTTATTCTGTTGGTTTAAGAGGTTCTGGTTTACGCGGTGATTCTACGACTTGACACCCGGAACAGTTCTTCACATAATTTTCGACATCCGAGTTCATTTTAGGCCACCATACTTTGCATCTCAAATTCAATTTTGTTCCGACTAATCCTCAATGACATTCGTGTGCTAATTAAATATTCTTTGTTCTCAATTTTTTCGGAATAAATAAACGAATTCCTCTAAGAACTAAGTGTCCAATTGTACTTAATTCATATCTGACTGGCATGTGGCTGGCGATTTCTCCCAGCGATCAGTTTGAATAGCCATATGTAATATCTGATATTTCTTCATCTGTAGACGAAAATTTCTCGACATGACTAGTTGACAATGCCGATGGTGTAGCACTCTCTGCAACCAATATCACATTATCTTCGTCATCTTCGCTTGTGTTGATCAAAGTACTTTTTTTATTAGCTGTAACTCTCGACGGAAAATCAGCAATATCGACAGTTCTAGGTTTGTACTTTACTTCGAACGAGTATGGCAATAGATGTAATACCCCTCTCTATATTTCAGCTGACGGCTTAGATTTAGCTGATTTAATCACTTTCATTGACTTGTGATCTGTAATCAACTCCGACTTTGAACCATATAGGTATGAATTGTACTTTTCGCATGATCACACAATACCTAATGCTTCCTTCTCAGTAGTCAAATACCGTTTATCCACATCTGTTATTGTTCTACTGCCGTAAATGTTAATTCTTTCTCATGAACAAGTACTGCTCCGAGTCAAGTATTGCTTGCGTCCGTTTCCAGTTTTGTCTTTTTTTCTAGTTTGAAGAATCCCAGTGTTACCGCCTATGACATACTATCTTGTAACGCATTGAAGGATCTCTCCTGTTCTGGACCCCAATGAAAAATTTCTTTTTAGTCAATTTACGCAATGGTTTTGTCAATGTTGCAACATTTCTAAAATATCTGGAGCTGACATTAACTAACCAAAGAGAACTCCTAACTTCAGGTGCGTTTTTCAGTCTCTCAGTTTGAACAAGATCCTTGACTCGTTCCTCAAGTGGGCCTTTTCTTTTTTCTGAGATGACATGGCCCTTAAAAGAAACTGTATCTAAATTAAACATTGATTTGTCCAAGTTGATAGGTAACTGCTTCTCAACCTATCCGTACAATCTCTAAGATCAATCTTATGACCCTTTTCACCTTACCATGTACAGTTATATCATCCGCAATGTTTGACACTACTTTACATCCATCAAGTACCTGTGATATAATGTGGTGAAAAAATTTTGGTGCTGAATTTACTTCAAAATTTAACATTTTCTAGCTATAGATGCCTTTGTGTGTGACAAAAGTAGTAATTGGACGCGACTCTTTTGACAGAACAATATGATGAAAAACCATATTCAGATCTATATTACTAAAAATAGAACTCTCATTTAATTGAAAAAAAAAATAATCGATTGAAGGTATTGGATGACGTTCTCTGGCTATAGCTTTGTTAGCTTGACTTATATCAACGCATAGACTAGCATCACCTGACGACTTACGAATGACGACTAACGGACCGACCCAAGGTGAAGGACCTTCTGTTTTTTTAATTACATCAAGCTTTTCAACTCATCACGCCGAAATGACTAGTTTCCCTCATCGATAACACACTCTTGACTTATCTTTCTTCCAATCCTTTCCAGGATTTTTCGACTGTAGCTTTGGTTTTGTCGCAGTAACCCGATTAACCTACTCATTCGGTTATCCCGAGACCATTGTCTTAATTTGAATACTCTGTTAATACAATGCTATTTGCGATGGTTCTCAAATCGCTTAGAGTCATATCACTCCCTTTCTCCAATAACTTATGGCGTAACTAAGGCGATTAACACACTCTCTATCACCTGATCATTAATGGCCTCGTCCTGATTTGAAAATTCACAATACACCGACTTACTTCTCGATCGAGTTATGTATTATACAATGGTTTCTGAAGAATCCTGGCTCTGTTGTCTAAAAAGATAACGCTCATTTGTGTTGTTAGTTTTGGGTGTGAATTGTTTCTTCAGTGTTTTGACACATTTTACATAGACATCATCTTCGTCTTCCCCTATCTCTTCCAGTGTAAATATATAATACATACTTAGTGTTTTGTATGAAAAAAAATCAAATGAGGTTGGGAGAATTGATCATTGTCGAGGCTTTGCCGAGACAATAATCAATTCTCACAACCGAGTTTGATATTTTTTTATACAATACACTAAGAATGTATTATATTTATCTTATAACGTATATTTGGCTTGTTTTCCTCGGTGTTTCTACCTGAAATGCAAGTTTCTAAAAATAACCGCATTATATCATGTTCTAAAAATAACTATGTGATATCATAAAAAATATCATATGGGATGTTATCATACGGATATTTGTATAGTTATAAGATAAAAAAGTATATCTTGGACCTTCAAGCCTGTATGATGCAGCAATAATGTCCGTTTTTGTACTGCGTTTGTCATCCCCTTTCCTGTGTCAAACAGTTTAAATACCCAGTGCAAACGACACCAAGCCTGACCAAGGTGGGTACGATTATTGTTCGGGTAAAACCTTTCGTATGAATTTTGATCTACAGGCGTATCCATAACTCTAAAAAGTCGTATCTGCAGCTTGACAAACGAGGCCAATTAAAGCCTTTTTGTCGCGAATTTATCAATAAAAGACCCGGTGTTAAGACCATCCTTTATTAAGCTTCCATTCTACAAATCAATAATCCAAGGGACATAACTCTACTCTACTCTAAATACAATCAATAAGACCGTACGGGTTATCTCCCTAAGACCGTCAGTAATACACCACATTATTGTTATCACTTTTTGTAAATAATAAGTCCTTCGTCTTTTTATCTTATAAGAGATTACAATGTTTTAGACATGTCAGAAATGTTGGTCAAAGCTGAAAGTGGAAAAAGTTAAGATTTATACTTTTTTGACCAGCACAGTGACTTTAAGTTTATCGGAGAAAAACTTGATGAATTTGATTTACCATTTATTTTTTCTTACCATTTGAGATATTGAATTGCATAAGGTCTTATAAATAGTACATGTTCGGAATTTTAATAGTCTGTAACCTCATAGATAAATTATTTTTCAATTTTGGATGGTGACCCCATTATTTTTCAATTCCATTTCATTACAATATTCATAAGGATAATGTTGGCAATCAGTTTTTCATATTTTCACTTAGCATCAGCACATTTATGAACCCCCTATAATTTGTGACACACAGAAATTGAACATGTAGCAAGGATTTAGTTATTTAGTGTTATTTTGTATTCAAACGTTTTATGGTTCTAAATAATATTTATATTGGTCATAACCACTAGATTAATAGCTTTAACCATTGTTTGAAAGTAAAGCAGATTAGAATAAGTTACAGGTAGTTGCGGCCATATTGCATTTTTGAACGTAGGTGGGGTGACAAATTATTTTTACTGCACGGTAAAATCTTATTATATTGCACATTTATATGTCTTATACAATAGTCTTTCATAAAATGATGATACAATTGATGTATTCAAAAGTTTTTATTTGGAGGATTTTACCTGAATCGATTTTCAAAAGATGTCGATATTGAGTTTTTAAGAAATCCGTTCAATGGCTTGACTTTAAGCAATTAAAATCTGTGAGAAAGATGTTTAGATCGTTCGTTCACATTCAATTTGCATCTTTATTGAAATGACAGATCACTTCCAAGATAAAGTATTCGCATGTGGTTGATTTTTCTGAGAATATACTTATTGATATTGTCAACTATGTCTATTTGTCCATTTAGATTTAATAGACTTGAACACGGACCGATCGAATGGCTGGCTCCAATTGCTAACACGGCTAAGTTACCCCTCTTCTACACAATTTATCTTGTGGTAAATATTGTCGAAACGTAACTCCCTTCCTTTCCTTTTTGAAAGTACAATGGCGTGTGTTTAAAAGACCTATTGCTTAACCCTACATTCATATCAGCCTTTTAGGTGAAATCTAGCTGCTACTGACCTATCTTATCCCCATTTACTCAAAACCGAAACTTTCCCCGAGGTTCTATACGACGGCAGATTTAACCCTTTGCTGTTTTATCCCTGCTTTTTACGTGCTTGAGATTTTTTTTATTAAGAAAACATTGTGAAAAAAGAGGAAATTGCTTCTAAGAAGCAATTTCTTCTTTTTCCACACTATTTTCTACCCGACTGAATGGTTATTTTTCAAATTAAATCCATTTTAAATTTCGTCTGCAAAACCTTTGAATTTGGTTTCCTGGTTAAAGCAAGTGCCAAGATCCTGAAATTAAGATCAAATCAGAACGGTAAAATCAAAGGTTTTATGATTATTCAAAAAGGTCATATAATGATATTATTACTTTTATGATTATCGCAACTTTTCTGTCGCTTGTACAGGATACCTCTTCATATCTGTCTCCATGTTTGAAGTTAAAACATGCAGAAAGATAACGAAGTATACAAGTTAGGTTTCATAAGTATGTTAAACACAGACCAATGTGCTGTTTAATATACATAATATATATTTCTTCAAAACTATCCTCACAGTTTCAGCTTAAAAATTATGTCCTTTTACAGAATGATTTAATGACTTCCAGATGGCGTCCTATCTGCTAATTGACAAGGTCAAGCCTGTATTAAAACTTTGGAATTGTTGTGCATGTTTCACGACTAATGTTTATGATTTCCCTTTTGATGGCTTGTTTAAGTTATTCTTAAGTATTTTGACGTTTCATCTGAAAATACATCTTATCGGCAATGTTAGCCATAGTATATTCATCTTGCGAACGAGAAACGTTTGTTTTAGATACTGCCTTAAGGAAACCGTGTAAAGAGTGGGCCAACGTTTTAAATCAACTTGTCTGACATTTGTGGTGTTTCAACAATCAACGATTTAATTTGATTGATTGTTTTATCAGTTCTTAAAGATCTAATACGTCCGGGATTTGGTTTCTCCCGTCTTCATTTAATTTAGAAAAAGGAAAATGATACAATTTGAATAACCTTTAACCTGACTTCTTTATCAGCGATCAAAAATGCAAAAAAAGCTTATATATTTCTATAAGATAATTCGTGTCTTTACTTATCTCTTATTTTGCAAAATGACACAATAGTCAGTTATTTAGGACATAGGACAATATTGCCCATCATACCTCATAATCACAAATGATAAAGAGGATAATCGTTTGTTTCAGTGTAAGTTCGATTTATATTTCATTGAGTGAACAATAAAAGCTATATTTTCACGAGTGGCAGAGCCACGAGTGAAAATATAGTTTTTGTTGTTCACGAAATGAAATATTAATCGATCTTACTCGAAAAACAAACGATTATTCTTTTTCTTTATTGCAAAAATGAAACAAAATGTGAAATTTCTCGGACATATTTTCGTAAAGCGCGTCATTATGCACATTATTGCTATGCAACGTTCATTGTGACGTCACTTATTTTGCCCCGCATAGATGACGTCAGATAGGATGACATGCACAAAAGCAGGGTATAAGTTTTTGATAATTTCACTGCTTTTGCGGTGAGATTATCAAGTGATAATCTACCGTTATTTCCCAATAAACCACCGAAAAGCATTAAAGAAATTGTTGCAACTTCTGAAAGCGTTGTACGTTTGCAAAAAAAAAAGCTATATTTTCACGAGTGGCAGAGCCACGAGTGAAAATATAGTTTTTGTTGTTCACGAAATGAAATATTAATCGATCTTACTCGAAAAACAAACGATTATTCTTTTTCTTTATTGCAAAAATGAGACAAAATGTGAAATTTCTCGGACATATTTTCGTAAAGCGCGTCATTATGCACATGATTGCTATGCAACGTTCATTGTGACGTCACTTATTTTGCCCCGCATAGATGACGTCAGATAGGATGACATGCACAAAAGCAGGGTATAAGTTTTTGATAATTTCACTGCTTTTGCGGTGAGATTATCAAGTGATAATCTACCGTTATTTCCCAATAAACCACCGAAAAGCATTAAAGAAATTGTTGCAACTTCTGAAAGCGTTGTACGTTTGCAAAAAAAAAAAAAAAAAAAAAAAATGAATAAACTTTAATCATTCTGCCGTGAGTGGCATCTTTATGTCAATGTAGACAAAACAAAGATAGTTGTATTTCGTAAGGTCGGTCGATTATCAACCGCAGGAAATGGTACTTTTCAGATGATGTTACATATATGAAATGTGTAGAATGTTTACTTACCTTTGTAATGGCGGCGTCCGTCGTCGGTGCGTCCGTCAGTCAGCCAGTCCGCCCATGCGTATTATTCTATTAACCTCTCTTCCTCCTTAACCAAAGAGCAGATTTTAAGGAAATTTGGTGGAAATGTTCATTGGGTCACCCTCTTCTAAAATTGTTAACGAAAGTTTGATTGAACCCGAAAACACGGGTGCGGCATACTTTTTTCACTTCATTTTTTTGAAAATCTTTTTCTCTGCCATTTGGCCAATTTCAATGAAAGTTGGCATGTTTTGGGTAACCCATTACATAAACTGTGAAAGAAAGTTCAATTTAATCCCAAATATGGGCGTGACAGGGCTAGACTTATTTTCACTATTAAAATCTTTAAAAATTAACTTCTCCCCTACTATTGGGCCTTTGTTAATGAAACTTGGTATGGGTGTTCCGTCAGTGACCTTTCCTTTACATTGTTCAAGATTTTTTGACTGATTTTTTGAAGGGCGGGGTATTTTTTCCCTTTGAAATCTTCAAAGAATCCACTCCATCCAAAACATTGGGCCAATTTAAATGAAACTTGGTATGCATTCCCTTGGGTGACCCTACCCTGAAATCGTTGAAGAAATTTGATTGACCCCTAAATATAGGCGTTGCAGGGCGTGGCATATTTTCGCTATTAAAATCTTAAAAAATCAACTTCTCCCTAAATATTGGGCCAATTTCAATGGAATTCGGTATGGGTGTTCCATGGCCGACCTTTCCTTTACATTGTTCAAGACATTTTGATTGACCACAAAAATGGGCTTTGCAGGGCGGAGCATTTTTTATCGTTTAAAATATTTTAGAAATGAAATTAAATTTAAATGAAAGTTCTTTTGGTGACCCTTTTTCTTCTCCTCACAAACCATTGGGCCGATTTGATTGGAACTTGGCACGGATGTTAATTTGGTGCACTATTCCTTAAATTGGTCATTGAATTTTGATGCAACCATAATTGTGGTTGTGGAAGGGCGTGGTCAGTTTTCACTTTGAAATCTCAAAAATCTTCTCCCTTTGAATTCTACTTATTGCAATGAATCATGGTATGGATGTTCCCTGAATGACCATTTACTTAAATTGTATATGAAAACATGTTCAGGATGGTCTACTTATTGCTATCACCTTTATGTTATCTACATGTATGTGAATGTTGTCTACATTATTTGGCACTTTACCTAGCGGTCTGCTAGGTTTTCTTTTTGAGTTCAGACCAATTAAAGTTAAATTGTCAGGTAATGGGTGAAATAAAAATATCCATGCTGTATTCGGTAAGACTTTAGAAATCCGGGAAAAATTGTGCATGTAAAATTGCTTCCCCGATTTATCTTTTATCCCAATTTGTTGCCGATTTCAGCCAGGAAGCACTAGGACTCTCCCGAAGCACGACGATTCAGCGTCAATCTAAACATTTAGGAATCGGGATCAAGTCGGGGGCCAGTGAGAACGGGGGTCTATATAGAACTGCAACAAAATTCATACGTTATGTGTTTTATTGTGTCCTCCCGCCGCGCTATAGCTGAAATAATGTTGAAAGCGGCGTAAAACTCCATTCAATCAATCAATTATTGTGTCCTTAGATAGCTCCGACCATTTATGACGCCTTGCGTCATCTTTAGCGAAATCATTAGGAAAACCTGGTTACTGCGAAAGATCATTACTTCTGAAATGTTGGGGAACTATACTACTCAAAAGTTCTAAGCGGCCACCTTACATTTCTCAATTTTTCACACATTTTCCGCTTTTATTTTGAAATGCGAATTTTGCCTTTCGAAAGAGTGGTCATTTTGTCAGGATCCAGTCCAATTATTGTGCTAAATCATGCATCAGGGTGTCCTATAGACGGATTCAAACGCCTGTACCCTCAAATTCAAAAGTTACAAAAATGGCAATTTTTAGAGAAAATTGATTTTTTCGGCACATGAAAAACGCAAATCCTATCAATATTTTTCACTGATACCAGTTGTAAATCGCTGATGGAGTTCTAAACAGTAGATTAATTACCATAATTATCTACACATTCCTTATCCTAACAAGAAATGTCAAAAATACCCCACCCACCAATGTTAACTTTGAAATCGAGGGTACTCCTACATTCGTTTAATTTTAAAACATTTCTTTTTTGGGTTTTATGCTGCTTTTTATCTCATTGACTTCATAAATGGTTTAGCTACATTATCCAAGTGAAAACCGATTATAACCATACGCCATTTATAATATATGACCAAAATAGCAAGTGGCCGCTTAGGAGTTTTGATGAGTATATTATGGGTCCATTACCTTAAAGCCTTTTCCTGTTTTAATACAATTTTTCTTCAAAAATATGTTTCTTTAGAACAAGAAATTCAGTCCTACGTACAAATATCAATATCGTGAATTGACCCTAACCGCGATCAATATAATTTCAGCCGCTCACATAGCTCTCCATTCATGGCATACATTGCTCACACAAATTGTTAAAAAAACGAAAATATTTGAAAAAGATATCCTTTGTCGTTCACAAAGCTCTACAACTCCTCCAGCACGACTGGACATAACTTTACTTACTTACTTTACTAAAATCATTCACCTTGTCAATTTTATGATAAATGATATAGTATCTTATTTTGAAGTGGCAACTATATGGTCCATTGAATTTAGGTTGAGTAAATCGGCTGCTGAATAAGATAAAATCAGAACATAATTCAATAGCACGTATAGTTTCTTTATAATGAGAAAGATCTACGCTCAAGATGTTTTAATTGTAGATTTTTCAGTACGTATCGATTAACGAGAGTAGTCCAAGATAAAGATTTGCGATGAAATATCGAAACGTAAGTTAACTTTAATAAAGGGGAACAACATACTAAATGGAGACTAGTACCCTCCCCTTAAAAGCAATACTACTGAGTTAACGCTTTTACAACTTCCACAACAATTTTCCCATGACCGTTTAGAAGGTTGTTGGGCTCGACATGTGTCATTTGATTGATTAAAAGGTTAAGTACCCAGTAAACGATCCAACTTATTGACAACAATTTTGAATAAATCTTTGATATCCTTCACAAATGGCAATAATATTGCCAATTTACGGTGTACCTACAGTTGGTAGCATCGTCAAGTTGACTGTCATTCCGATCGAAATCATTCCAAATACTCACTCAAATCGATCAAAAAGGCTCCGAAATTATGAAAAAAAACACAAAAACTTTACGAAATCGTTCAAGACGATCAACATTTAACTCAAATCGATCAAATTATTCCGCGATTCTTTTGGCTGGTATGCAATTTTAAGTGTCAGATTAGTCCACAAAGACAAACACAAAAAAACGTTTATTTTATTATTTTATTAAAGAGGGGAGGGGGGGTAATAAATATCGCTAATTTTGTTCACCATGAACAAAATTAGCAATATTGAATTACCTCCCTCTACTTTCATTCAAAACTCGCTCCACACACTCATTGAATTTCATTTCGAGATCATTACAAAATCATCGATGCTATTAACTGTATAAGTATTGATCGTGTATGTGCGATACACAGTGTTGAAAATTATGATTATATAGATCACACATGGGTTGCTTTTAATTCGAACGATATGCCAATTAAACAAAGCATCACGTGACTATGCTATTTAACGAGACACGCACTATTTAATTCTCGGCAAATTGGGTAAACTAAGTGTAATTTTGATTATTTTTGAGCTCATTTTATAGGATATATATTCTCTCGGGATGACAACAGGTAAGCCTTTACTCATATTTCTTAAATGCTTTTCGGTGGTTTACCGAGAAATAACGGTAGATTATCACTTGATAATCTCACCGAAAAAGCAGTGAAATTATCAATGTCTTATACCCTGCTTTTGTACATTTCATCCTATCTGACGTCATCTATGCGGGGCGAAATTAGTGACGTCACAATGAACGTTGCGTAGTAATCACGAGCAAAATGACGCGCTTTACGAAAATATGTCCAAGAAATTTCACATTTTGTCTCATTTTTACATTAAAGAAATAGAATGATCGTTTGTTTTCGATTTAGATCGATTAATATTTCATTTCGTGAACAACAATAGCTGTATTTCCACTCATGGCTCTGCCCCTGTGAAAATATAGCTTTTGTTGGTCATTCAATGAAATGAAATCGATCTTACACTGAAACAAACGATTATCCTCTAGATTTCTATATCAAATTAAAATATAACAGATCATTCGTTATCACAGAAAACCTGTCTAAATAACGCCATTTTATACAGTTCACAACATTGTGAAATTGACAAGGTGAATGATTTTGGAATGGTTTTGGAATGAAATCAAATGAATGTATGGAGCGAGTTTTGGGTGAATTTAATGGGATGTAATCCTATTTCGCAAATTTTGTTCAGGATGAACAAAATTAGCGATATTTATTATCTACCTTTGATTAAATATGCATGCAAGTTCTATAGTTAGCTTCCTATTTCTTCGATAACCTATTAGACGCTTAAAATTTAAATTATGTCAGTGAAATCGCAATATTTCTCTATCAAAATTTATTTTGAATGACTTTGTTGAATTTATTTTTAAAATGGGTTTGGGCGTTTTCGAATGGTTTGAGTGAGTGTTTGGAGTGAATGAATGGAGCGCTAAGTGAGTGATCTAGAATGGTTTTGAATGAGATGAATGTCAATTTTACGATGTAACCAACTGTATCTTCATTTGTTTAATTTAGCCACTACAAAATAAAATTTTTCAGACTAATTCAATTTTGAAAAAAAAAGCAAGTATTAATTTACGCGTTCAAATTAAAACTATACAGAAGAAATTTGAATAAACACTTAGAAATATGGAGAAATTGCTTGACCCGAGCAGGTTCTGTTGTTTGGGAAATTGTTACCGGAACAGGTACAATATACAATATATTTGTGACCCGTCACGCAGAAAGAGACCATCTGGGAAGTGCGTATAGTCAACTGCATCGTGAAAGTGACATTCATCTCGATCAAAACCATTCCAAATACTCACTCAAACCCTTCAAAAAACGCCCAAAACTCACTGAAAAGATAGAATCAATAACATCGTTCAAAATAACGAGGGTAGAAAAAACTGACATAATTGTAAGCATCTAATAGGTTCTTGATTAATTGACTGATTGAATGAAGTTTTACACCGCTTTCAACAAATTTTCCATTATATCGCGGGGGCTGGAGCACCTTACAATGGATTCCTGGTATTTTTCGCATCAGTGCTACAATCACATCCTTTCCTATCCTCCAGCTGCTATCTCAAATATTTCTACGATTATCAACCCATTGTGAGAAACAAATAGTCAGAAAGAATGAGTGCCGCCGTCGGGGATCGAACCCGGGACCTTCAGATGGACAGTCCAATGCGGAACCAACTGCGCTATGACTGTGGCCTGATAGGTTCTTGGAGAAATAGGAAGCTATCAATAGAATTTGTATACATCTTTTTTAAAGGAAGGTAATATATATATCCAATTTATTCATCCTGAACATATTTACTGATATTGGATAACCTCATTTTAAATTCACTCAAAACTCGCTCCACGAACTCATTCATTTTCATTTCAAATGTTTAATCCTATACGAAAATACCAGGAATCTAACATAAACTGCACCGTCCGACTGAAGCGCTGTTGAAACAATAAAAAACACACAACTATTTTAAGACGCCAAAGAAATAAAATGTCAACCGGGGTTTGTCTTTATAAGTGGAATATCGAATGCCTGGATATTATAGCCCAACCTCAGGTTTAGGATATCTGCATGGGAGGGATAGGGGTTAAACTTTACAAATAGGGGGGGGGGGGGTCTAAAAATTATGCAATTTTGGTTGAATATCAGAGCTAAAAAGACAATATTAGGCGTGTTGATTGACACCCAACTTCTTTCAGGATCCGGTACTGACGCTCCTGAATCACAGATTATCCAAAAAAATGAAAAATCACCATGGACTAGTAACTAGGAAAACAGAAACTAAATGAAAAAATCATGAACAATAACTTATAATATGACCTACGTCGCGGAAGTGAAATAAACCCATTGAATGTTTTTTTTTTATATTACACGGGTGTTATTACACTAGTGGAATAACTATGAAAATAAGATCAGAGCGAATAGCAACGCTATTTTGTAACCGCGAAAATGACGTCACAATGTATAACGGCGTTTTAAGTTTCGCGGAAAATTGAAGCTTTGAATTTCAAGATTTTTGAGGATTTTTTCGCAAAATTCGGGTTATATTATAAATAGAATATAAAATTTGTGCTCGACGCAACCTCGTTTTTATCTGTTTATAGATGACTCGTTTAATAAATTCGGTATTCCATGACCACTCATTCAATATCCTCTATATGTACGATGAAACACCCTGAAATAGTTCTAAAACTATAACTATCATAATCCGACTGTTTCTGTTTTTTGTGACCTTGGGACGTTTTCCACAGGCTTGAAATCCGACGACATTGCAGTTATAGCGACAAACGTTCAATCCAGCCCGCGCCTAAGCTGATTTGAAATGCTCATCTTATGGAATTTAGTGATCACAGACTGCACAATCCATTCAATATGTTCATCTCGATATCCATTAATTTCCAAAGAATACCGGTCCTTCCAGTTTTACATCGTTGACAAAGTTGTCGTTCCTAAATCTAAACAGTGTAAAATGCGTCGAAAATATTTTCGTTCCTCGTCTAAAAATAGTTTAACGTCCAGAAAATTGACTGTTTGCTTTAAGGTATCTTTATAATTTTTTATATGTTTGCTTCAAAGTATCTTTGTATTTCCTCGAATTTCTACAGTGTAAGCCAAGATGGCGACACGAAATGTATTAGAACGAAAATTTTCTTGGTATCAAAATGCGAAATTCACAAGGGCCGATGGCAATAGAAACTTAAAATACATAATTTTAGGAATAAAATAAGAGTTGAAGAGAATACAATAAATAAAATAATCAACTGGTCATGTCTGATATGACAATATTTCATACTCTTCATATCAAACATAACCAGTTGATTATTTTCTATCTATTCCAATTAGGGTTAATAAATAATTTCACAGAAAGTAAGTGTTCTCTGTTCATAAAATCAACCAAGTGCTTATGGCTTCGACTCGGGCAATCCTTAGAAATCAGAGCAGTTTCACTAGGGTCGACACTTTACTCAATACCCTGGTGGTTCTTTATCGCCTGATGGGTCAGATATCATTATTCCCAAATGCGACCTCAGCCCAACGTTCAGGTTAGCTCCCAGATTATCCCTTTTCGTGTGACTTGCCCACATGCGATTGCTCCATGATACGATTTTTTGTCTGTACGATTAATCTATAAGTCCAAATATATATATAATCCGTATGAGTATATTTATAACTAAACAGAAATATTCTGATCTTAAAAGGTGAAAATTGAGAAAAAAACGAGAACAGTTGCCTTGAATCTTTTGGATAATGTTGCATATTCAATTTCGGCTCGGCATAAATACCGATTAAATACTACGACATTGCAGTTGGACTGACAACGTTTAAATGCGTTTTCATACTCCCGTGAATTAAAAAAAAAACAAAAAACAAAACAAATCACGGCACTTTATATCTAAAAATTGAAATCATTAAGCAAAATTGTAAATATTTCTCCATAACAAACAGGGGTCTGTTTAACTTAAGATCTTACGATCGTTTTTTGCGTAAGTCAAAAATTAAAGTTGCGTCTACAGAAAATATATAACATGGACTTCTGTCATGCATTATCTCATTGGATCCAATGATATATTGCAAGACAGAATCTAATACTAAATAAAAACATCATGCACGATTTGTGATTTTGACTTACGATTATTTTTTCGTAAGAACCTTAGTAAAACGGGCCCCTGGTTTCTAAATAGAATATTTTGAGCGAAAGCACAATAAAAAAAGCCACAACACCAGCCATACTCAGAATTGGTTTCATTGAGAAATGAACACAGTTAATCAACAAATCGAAATACACGCATCTTACATGTAATATACTGTGTACCATATAACAGGTATTTCTTCCTGAAATTCATAACTTTATTGTTTCAAATGAATAGATAACTTCTTTTCATACTTTTTGTCTTGACCAAGCTTGCAGAGAAATGGAATTGAAACCTCCATCCTTTTGGCCGACTTCTTCTTATACTCGTTTCTAAAGTGACCTCATTTTTTTGACAGTTTTGACTAAGCTTCCCGAGAAATGGAAACACCGAGCTAAAGCTGAACTTGGCGAGGACGAGAAGGAGGTCGATGGAGCGATAGAGACCCTGAGATCTTGGGCCGAGCAGGAGCCATGGTTAAAGACACCTACAGGTTTGGGAATATTTTAGTTTTTTTGATGAATTATTATAGTCCTTATAGTTTCAAGGATTGGATATTTTTGTTGATGCTTTGGTTAATGAAAATGCCCAGCGAAATCTCCCGGATCACTGGTCGGATATTTCTTTAACCCTTTCCTATTTAATCCCTGCTTTTTTCGTGCCTGTGATTTTATGATTAAGAAAACATTGTGAAAAAAGAAGAAATTGCTTCTGACAAGCAATTACTTCTATTTCCACACTATTTTCTACCCTACTGAATGGTTATTTTTCAAATCAAATCAACTTTAAATTTTCGTCTGCAAAACCTTTGAATTTAGACAGGTCCAAAATTTTGTAAAACAGGAAAGTGTTAAACTTAAAAGTGCCGTGGGCCCTAGTGAGGCGCTGTCTGTTAATTTTCCAGGGTACATCGGCTTTTGGTTGTACTGTTATGAATATGTTCTAAGTGCTTTTAGAAGCAAATGCTTCATAACTAAACTCAGGTTAGTTGGCAGAGTGGTTAGCGTGCCATACTCGTACTTTGATTCAGGTTCGAGGAGGAAAACATGTATTTGGGCAGGGCACTTCAGAGAGAGCCTCATTCTACCAAGCTGTAAAAATTGGTACACACAACATTCATCTCGATCAAGAGCATTACAAGTCACACGCTCGAAGCTCCATTCATTCATTCCAAACTCTCAATAAAAACGTTCATAAACGCCCTTAAAAGCTAAATCAAAGCTGAAAAATCGCGAAATCACTGAATTAATTGAAACTGTAATGGTTTGGTAGGTTTTTGAAAAAATAGAATTCTATTTGTAGAACTTCTGTACTGTTATCAAATTATTATTAGATATTTCCTGGAGCCGACGAAGGCGGAGCTAGGAATAAAATACTTTCTGAAATTTGGTATTTAGTAGGACCATACAGGGAGGTCTTAGATTGATGGACATTTGTCTTTGTATAAATAGGCTGGTAATACGCCGCCTAGGGGAGAGGAGAGAATTACATCTTTATGTCATGTTGTATCACTTTCTACGAAAATCCACTATACCATCCGGTCATCTATATGGATAATTTACGTTATATTAGATACGAACTGTTATGGTGCCGTGACCAGGATTAGTTTACACAACTAAGTAACGGACTTTGGGTTTTATAAAATACCACTATGTCAAAAGATAACAAGACAACATCACAGAATATAATTCCAGAAACAGAAAACTGGGAAAACGATTACAGTTCCGGGGATAAACGAGCTACATGTTAAGGGGATAAACCAGCTACCAGTTTAAGTCCGCCTTTCAGTAAAATAGAAATTACGTGGGTTAGCTGTGCCAAATGTGGACGGTTTTATTGTAACGGGCCACAGTGCCGTTCCGTGTTTGACTAATTTGCATTGTTAATTTCGTTTATATGGACTATAAAAATTTTCCGAAAACGGTTAGAAAAAATGAACTATTGTTGCTGTATAAACGTTTGGACAATTTTGGTTTCAAGACTTTATATTGAGATTGAGGGAGCGGTTACAGACGTGGTGACGACGTGAATACCGACGCGAATACCGAAAGAGTTTGCCAGAGAATTATTTAAAAATAATTGTGAGTAGCCATTTTTTCGTAAATTGTTGAAATTTGCAAAATGACCAGTCAACCCGATTTAGGTAGTATTTTAAAAGTATTTTCTGATCAGTTAGGGGGTTTAAAAGGACGCTTTTCAGGCTCAGGGGGTTTCACAAATTGTACCAACATTTGCTGGCGACTCAAAAGATTTTTTAAACTTGATAAAGGCTATTGATAAGTATGCATTACTTGCGCGTTTACCGGATGAACATAAACGTTTGAAAGCTCTTCAAGCTTCCAACGGGTAGGTAGCCGATTTCTTACAGAGATTTTTAAATTCTCACCCAAACTGTTCTTGGGATAGGGTCCGACATGAGTTAGGAAGCCGTTTCGCGTTCATCACCGACGCTACACATGCATTAACTCTTTTAGGGCGCATCCTTCAAGGTCGGCAAGAAAATGTTCAAATCTTTGCGTAACGACTGTTAAATCTGGCTGGGCAAGCTTTCAAGGATCAAGGGGGTCCAGTTATGGAGCAATAGTTAATCGGGTTCTTCATAGACGGACTGCTGTCTAACGATATAAAAATGAGGGTATTGCGAGAAAACCCCTCAAAATTCCAAGATGCGGTTAAGATCGCGACGTCGGAGCAAAATCTGTTAAATAGGTTTCATTTAAGAGTGAACAATTCGACATCGGGGCCACAAAAGGTCAGGGAATATGTTCCAATGGAAGTCGACCATTCGAGACCGCTCAAATGTTTCCGTTGTGGGAAAATGAAGCATGTTCAAAAAAGGTGTCGCTCGGGATCCACCAGGTATTCGGGGCCGATCGCGCGCGATAGAAGTACAAAAAACTAAGGAGGTCTGTGTGTGTCGAAGCCGACACACGGACTTCAAAAGCAGTACCGAAATTTCAAATAAATTTATCAGGCAGTCCAAATTCAATTTTGATAAAGTTACGTAAACGGCAATATAGAGCTCTTGTAGATTCGGGGGCTGAATTATCATTAATATGACGCTCAGTATACAATAATTTAGTAATAAACCGAAGCTATTCAGGAAAAATGTTTGTTTACAATCTGTCAACGGCAATGCGCTGAAAATCGATGGGTGTGTAAATATCTATTTTGTAGTAAAAGGGTTAACTCTTTCTCATACTTTTGTGGTTGTACAAGACATGAATCGAAACGTAATTTTAGGACGGGATTGGTTAAAACAAAATGGGGTTAGATTATATTTTGATTTAGGCATGTTAAGAATTGACAAAACATACGTTCAATTACAAGAAGATATACACATTTCTTCAGTAGTTAGGCTACGGAATAAATTGATAATGAAACCTTTAACAAACTACGCCGTAGATTGTCGGCTGCAAAAGAATTTAAGTCTAGACAAAGAGGTATTATGCGAATGGATTGTCAGAGGTTGATAGAGGGTTAATGTCTAACGAACCGGGGGTTAAGTTGGTAAATTCTGTCTCAAGAAGTAAGCATAAGAGATTGCCCATAATGATAGTAAATACTACCCTGAAAACTATTAAACTGCGCAAAAGATGTGTGGTTGCGGTTGCAACCCCTGTTAGTGAGCATTGTTATGTCTCTTGAAAAAGGGAATATACTGCTAACGACCAGAAATCTATTTTATCGGAGTTGAAATGTGCCGACGAGTATAGAGGGCAATTTGTTAAATTACTTTAGAAAAGCACACGAATTTGCAAAAAGCAAGAAAAAACCAAAAACAATTTGCGGACAGGAGATCTGAGAAAGCGAGAAATTTATAACCCCATAGATAGACTAATACAGGAGGTCAAATTAGTTATGCTGTATACTTAAACTAAGAGTTGCGCCGATAGTACCACGTCAGAAGAGGGAAAGGGTAATTCCGTCGATCGCTATAAAATAGCATGGTCGAATTCCAATATCATCTTACTTTATGAACTGTTGATCGATAATGACCTGTCTGACATGGACACTGACCCGCTACCAGACGTGAATAGTATTTCTTTGAGTGAAGAAAAGAAAAACCAAATTATTCAAGTATATATATCCCTGGTTAGGTCATATAAAAGAGAGTATAAGTATGTTCTAATTGAGAACGATGGCTTCAAAACAAAAATGAAAACTACCGATAGTTGCGTGTAAGTGTATATAATCTATGTATATTTATGTATTCCTAGAAGAATCAGATTCACTTAAGGTGAATAGATAGATTTTAAAATATCCGTTAAACTTCAAAGACTGCAATATTTCTAGTCAAAATACTAGAAAGCGTAACATGTCGTGTTATTCCAAAAATAAAACGATTTCCACATAGTAAGCTGGCGAATATACAAGCAAAGATCTATCTTTATCTGTACAAGTCGAAGATACGTTTCTGGCGATAAATTTAGAGAGAAGTAAAAGTGTACTTTTGAGTGGTGGAAATTTCTTTCGAACGTACAGAACGCTTTATTCCTTATTGTACGATTGCCAATACAATTTATTCGAGGAGTACTAACTACTGATGTATCACATCATTATTCGTGACACGACCGTCAGAAATAGACATATACTGTCAAAAATTGATTAATCTTAAGGTCAAATTCCCTTTCATTAAGGAGATTAATTATATGACGCGGGCCGTGAGACAAATAGGAATTGTCCTTTGCTATTAAAATAAAGCAATAACAAAGACGTACTATTTACACCTTCCGACAGGAATAATTGCGGTGAAAACCTAATTTGGCGCTACAAATAATCTGGTAACGTTAATCTCGGGTAATCAAGAAAAAAATGATATATGGTATTTCGGATCCTACCAATGAATAGATTTAGTTCTCATTCAGAGTCGGCCAGTGTTAAACCTATCTTTTTTAGATAAATATGGTTTTTGGGGAATTACGACTGCAGTTATAGTAAAATATAAGAAATAAATCTATGTAAGGTTGACTGGAAATTTGCAGAGTTCAAAATGTAAAATTGGTTCCCATGAGACTGAACTAGAGCTACCTAGTAGAGGTGCGAACCCACAAACGTCGCACTTGCGGATTGAAGAAAAGTCCACTCTTACACAGTCGGGAAACCGGGACAACAGTGTCGCTCATCTTTATCCTCAAAAAGACTTTGCGGAGATGGGTGAAAAAGAACAAAGCGATGAGACATGACTTTAGTATAAGTACAAAATGTACATGTGTTATATTACGATAACTTATATTATGCGTTTAAGATCAAATATTTCTTGATTAAAGCTGTAATAATTTTCAAATGTTGAAAACGCTTTAATGATCTATAGTCTAGGACAATGTCTCTAGACAACGGAATAATGATTATCTAGTAGTATAGGGTAAAATTTGTTAGTCAAACCGTTAGCATATAGACTATAGAGTGTTATTAAGTCTACGTGTTGATATGTCTCTTATGTATTTGTTCTAAGATTGTTCGTAATTTTGTGAGTTTTTATAAGGGTCGTTATCCTCGGAAATGACCGATAACATTACTGTTTTGTCTTGATGATATGCCTAAATGGGCATACATCTTGAGAAAGGGACATGTGTAATGTTATCAAATAATTATTAGATATTTCCTGCAGCCGACGATGGCGGAGCTTGGAATAATGAACTTTTTGAGAATTGGTATTTGGTAGGACCACACAGGGAGGTCTTAGATTGATGGACATTTGTCTTTGCATAAATAGGCTGGTAATACGCCGCCTAGGGGAGAGGAGAGAAATGCATCTTGATGTCATATTGTATCGCTATTGTAATTCGTATTAGTAAAGCTGCAGCGTACAAAATATTTGGAGTTAAGGTTTATATATTTCTACGAAAATCAACAATACGATCCGGTCATCTATATGGCTAAGTTATGTTATATTAGACTTCTATGCATATTTTTCAAAGGAAGGTAATAGATATTGCTTATTTTGTTTATCCAGGATCGAACGCCAAACGCGTTACCAATTTAGCTAACCGGGTTTTACTAAGGTTGATTTTGTTTGTTCGAATGGGGTTTTACGCCGCTTGTAATAATCTTTTTTATTGCGCAGCGGCTGCAGCACATAACAATTGATTCCTGGTATTTCTGACACCAGTACTTCCATTACATACTTTCCTTGTCTCCAGCTGCTATCCGACATAGAGCTACGATTATCATCATTAACATGGCCTTGACCTTGATTACTTCAGTTGCGCATCACTCAGATCTTTCATCATACGCGCGAGAACGGTATCTGAAATAGGCTTGAATAAACTGAATATATTACGTTTTAAAAAGTGTTTAAGAAGTTATTTGACGTTGACTGATGTCCTTGACCTTTGTACATGACCTTAACCTTGATATCTACAGATGTACATCGCTGAGATCTATCATCCTGCAAAATATGAGGCTTTAACCTTGAATAGGCCTGAAGATATTAGCAATGATAAGTTTTCTGATGAAGTTTTTAGCTCCACTGGCCGAAAGACCAGCGGGCCCTTGTCATGGCGTGGTGTCCGTCGTCCGTGCGTGCGTCCGTCATTCCGTAAATTTTTTTTTAAAAATCTTCTCCTCAGAAACTACTGGATTGATTTCAATCAAATTTCACAGGAATGTTCCTTTGCTTGACCCTCTATCAGATTCCTTCAAAGAATTCTAATCGGTTGAAAATCATGGCTGTAGTTGGCGTGCCTAATTTCCATATTTGGTAATAGGTGAGTTTTCTCAGATTCTAATTGATGGATACCAATTAATTTTTCATGAATGATCCTTGAGTGACCCTTTATCAGTCTACCAAAAATTATTGTGATCGGATGGAAAACTTGTATTTTATGGGCGGAGGTCATTTCTCTATATGTTATATAGTGGAAACTTTGAAAATTAATTTCTCAGATTCTAATAGATGGATACCAACCAGATTTCACTGGAATGGTCCTTGGGTGACCTTTTTTCAGTCTACCAAAAAATTTATGTGATCAGATGAAAAATGTGTATTTAATGGGCGGAGGTCATTTCTCTATATGTTATATAGTGGAAACTTTGAAAATCATTTTCTCAGAACCCAACCAATGGATAACAACCAAATTTCATTTGAATGATTCTTTAATGATCCTTTACAAGTCTGTAAATCTATATTGTGATCAGATGAAAAGTAAGTGTGTTATGGACAGATGTCATTTCTCTATATGTTGTATAGTGAAAACTTTGAAAATCATTTTCTGAGAATCCAACTCATGAACAACCAAATTTCACTGGAATGATTCTTTAGTGATCCTTTATCAGTCTTCTAAAAATTATTGTGATCAGATGCATAATATGTTGTTACGAACGAACTGTCCTCAACCGAAGCATAGCTGAAAAATATCCGCTGCGAGCCCGTCTCGAACTCACGCGGACAACAATATTCAAATAAATGGTTTACAAGTCCAATGCTCTACCACTGAGCAAAAGATGATCTTCCCTGACGCAGGTGTCAGGCATTGTATTTAAACCTACGAAGCTATGCAGGACAGTGGTGAGAGTGGTCTCCCATAACAATGTATTTTATTGTCAGAGGTCATTTCTTTTGATATGTTATATGGTGAAATTGTAACCCGCTAATAAATATTCGACTCCGTCGGGATTCGAACCCGGGACCTCTGTGTCCCAAAGCGAGTGCTCTACCACGTCGCTATAAAAGCTAGCTTGTACGGCAAGGCAGTACAAACACCCCTTATAGTCAACCCGGCTACATACACCCCCTCGACAATTAAGATTCTTCCACGAATCTTCTCAAATCAACATCATCAACTACCTAATCACATAACCACCACCTCATGTGGGTTATTTACGGTGGGCGCCAAATGTAACCCGCTAATAAATATTCGACTCCGTCGGGATTCGAACGCGGGACCTCTGTGTCCCAAAGCGAGTGCTCTACCACGTCGCTATAAAAGCTAGCTTGTACGGCAAGGCAGTACAAACACCCCTTATAGTCAACCCGGCTACAAAATATCCAAGATATAGGGTAAAATAAACTTTTTTCTAAGTTAAAACAGATTATTTCAACTAAATATTACGGTAATTTTAAATATGTGAAGTTTTATCAGGCTGCAAAAAATGTCTGATTAGATGAACAGCATGCTTTTTATTGGCAGGGAACATTTCAACATATAAAGTGAATATTTGATCACTTTTGGTATCACCTAAATGATTATTTTTTTAGACTCATTAAATTTAAAAGGTGTAAAGATTGTAGGTTAGAAGGAACATAAGCTTTGTTGGAATCCAAATGTGAAGAAACATTAGGTGAAATAGGGAGCCTAAGATACCCCCTGAGAATTGGTCAGTTTAGTAGAACAAAGGGTGACAGCACAAAGAGGACAATTAAGTAGTGTAAACTGACCTTACTGAGGTTCAGAGTGGGGAATAAAGAGCTGAGTTGACTGCACTCTAAGTCATTGGGCAGAATAAATATGTTGGATTTAATATTTTACTTCTAATTGTCATTAGTTAGAATTTTGTTTTGATGACAAACAATTATTGTGAGGTAACACCCGAATAGTGTTGTTGAAAAGCGCAAAGATCTACAATCAAAATTTTGAATATAAATAACCTGTATATTGTGCAGTAACATTCTGTTAGTGTTGAAATTTTTATTTTTGGATTGCAAACAAATCACACTGGAATGATCCTTGTTTTATACAGCCTTATCATCCTATAATCATTATCAGGACAATCAGGCCTGTGGAGCGAATCAGGCGCTCAAGCGCCTCTAGTCTAATTATCTGACTGTGACAGATGACCTTGACTTTGGTATCACCAGATACATATCAATTCGATCTGTCATCCTGCCAAATATGGGGCTTGTATCTTGAATAGGCTTGAAAACATTGGCAATTTTAA
Organism: Fragum whitleyi; assembly: GCA_948146395.1. Taxonomy (NCBI): domain Eukaryota; kingdom Metazoa; phylum Mollusca; class Bivalvia; order Cardiida; family Cardiidae; genus Fragum; species Fragum whitleyi. Next base: position 54,047,329 of record OX411555.1, read on the forward strand.
TTTTTTTTTGTTAAGTTTTTGAGTTATTTTAACTTGTGCAGATAACCTTTACCTTGGTACATGACCTGACTTGTATCAGCAGATGCGTATTATTTAATGTATCATCCTGCCAAATATGAGGCTTGTATTTTAATATTTTTCGAGCTCAAAGCTCGAACACAAATCTTAGATTTAAAAATGGTCACAACCAACCTGAATAGAGAATATTGACAACTGGCCTGAATTAAAGGGAGCTATACCATGGTTTATTTGACCAGAATTTGACCTCTTTAGAAAAATTGCTTAAAAGCAATTACTAACATATTTTATCAATTAACAAAATATTAATTACATTCAATACAATTTGTTATTTATTCCTATGAAAGCACATGCAAAGCCGAGTAGAAATAATCATAATTTTATTATCTAAATGACGGGGGTCAGATTCGGGTCAATAAAACCGCGCTATACATATAGATATTTCAAGGAATTTGTTTTTAAAGGAAGTTCCCTACATATGCGTGTGAAAAATCAGCTCTGCAAAAGGGAAAAAAGCGCTCTATATTTTAAAGGAAAACACATAAATATGATGCATCAAAAGTGAACAAACCTCTCCGAACCATGAGACTCATTTGACTTTTTTAACAAAAAACGTTAACGCCCTATCTAGCTGACACTAATAAGTGATTTTCGCCCAATATAGACTTGAGAAAAAGATGAGAACGTCAGCGAATCATGTCAACAATATTATAATGTTTTTATTATGTACTCACGCGCGAAGCCGTGTATGAATCTTAAATGGCTAAATTCGACAATGGGCTGTTATTCTCCTAAATCTGGCTATCCGCAATCGAAATACTATTTCCTTATTGTTTTTTGGCTCACCTGAGAATGAAGTACTCAAGTTGAGCTATTGTGATCGTCCAATGTCCGTCGTCAGTCGTCCGTCCTGCGTCATGCGCCGTCTACAATTTCTTAAAACATCTTCTTCTCCTAATCCAGTGGGTCAAACTTGATCACACTTGGCAGAGTTGTTCCTTTAGTCGAGCTCTACCAAAGTTGTTCAAGTAAAAGAAATCCACCCTTAACTCTTCCTTTACCCTTAACAAAAAGGGTGAAAATAGGAAATCTTAAAAAAATCTTCTTCTCTGAAACCAGAAGGCAGAAATCCTTCATATTTGGTATGTAGCATCATCTTGTGGGCCTCTACCAAGTTTGTTCATATCGAGATCATTGTGTCAAATTTGTGCTCCAACCGGGTGCAACCCTTTTTACATAGAATCAAAGAGCGAATTTCTTGAAAAAACTTTTTCTCTGAAACCGTGAGGCAGACTGCTTTCATATATGGTATGTAGCATCATCTAGTGGACCTTAACCAAGTAACTTCATATCAAGACACTTTGGTCATATCTGACACCACCCGGACGTATCCCTTTTTATCTCACATCAGCACAAAGGGTGAAAATAGGATTTCTTTTCTCAAAACTCTACTTTTCTAAAACTAGAAAGCAGATAGCTTTCATATTTGGTATGAAACATTATCTAGTGGGCCTCTACGAAGTTTTGTTCATATCAAGACCCTTGGGTCATATTTGGGCTCCACCCAGGCGCAACCCTTTTAACATAGAATCAAATAGCGAAAATCTTGGTATATAGCATCATCTAGTGGGTCTCTACCAAGTTTCCAGGGTCTTGTTTGGGTTCCACCCGGTTTTACATGGAATCGAAGAGTAAAATTTTTTAAAAATCTACTTCTCTGAAACCAGAAGACAGACAACTTTTCTATTTTCTATGTAGCATCATCTTGTGGACCTCTACCAAGTTTATTTATATCAAGACCCTAGGATTATATTTGGGCTCCGTCCGGATGCATCCCTTTTTACAGGGAATCAAAAAGGGAATATCTGTAAAAATCTTCTTCTCTGAAACCAAAAGGTAGACAGCTTTCATATTTGGTATGTAGACCTCTACAAAATTTGTACATATCAAGAACCTGGGATCATATTTTTGCTTCACTTGGGGCAATCATTTTTACATAGATTCAAAGAGCAAAACACTTCAAAAAATCTTATTTTCTGAAACCAAAAGGCAGACATCTTCCATATTATGTTTATAATATTATATCGTGGAATTCTACTCACTTTTTCATGACATGCCTCTAGGGATCATATTTGGGCTCTGAATGAACCCACCCTATTTTACAGAGACACAAAGGAGGAAATCTTAAAAATTTGGTCTCTGAAACCAGAAGGCAGGGACTTTTCATAATACTCTCATATAAGTGTATTTCATAAAGTTTGTACATTGCATGCCCACATTTTCATGTACGGTCTGTGCCCAGGCATATCCTTTTTACTCTTTGCTGAAAACATTCCATAGTATTTATCCTATTTAAAAACCATCTTTGTTGACATCTGCCTATTTAATTGATGTGATGTCCAAGGGGTCAAAGAGACTCGGATGGATGAGCGATCAAGGACCATCATGGTCCTCTCGTTTCTTTTTTGTACAGATTCTGATTTCCTGCTCCGCTACTTACGAGTAAAGAAATTTTCACAGCTCGAGTCTCGGACTTCATTAGGGAATTTTTGGTTTCACAGAACAAAGAATCCACAATGGTTCAATCCAGACGTACATCCAGAAAACCCAGCAATTATGGAGATAATCAAAACGGGGTAAATGGTTTTAGACAAAATAATGGTCTTTGACACAAACTGTTGTGAAATATCGAATTTGATTGTTCGGTTTGTCCAATATACATCGTAGTACAGTTACCATCATCGTGAAATGGACGAGGTGAATGAAGTTGTAGTGATTTCTTTGTAGGTTCGAATGAAATGTTTAATTGTTATGAACTAGAGGTAATCTTATAAGGCTAATTTCGTCAAAATGGACGAATTTAGTCATGTCTTTTACCCTCCCCCCCCCCTTTATAATAATTGCATCCCTTGGAGTTTGAGTATCTTCACAGACCACTCAGATACTTTTTAACCAACACCAGCCAAAAAGGTATGGGAAAATAGGATCAATTTGAATGCAATATAGATCATATTTGGTTTTTTTTAAGTGTTTCGGATGATTCCGGGCTTTTTCGGGTGATTACACTGAGTGAACGGAGCGCTTAGTGAGCGATTTTAGAATAGTTTTGATCGGGATAAATGTCAATTTTGAATAATTACTAACTGTAAAAACTGACTTATCCTCCAAAATCAACTATGCCCTGTATAAATGTTAAGTATATTCATGTATGTTAATAATTATCAGACGTCAAACAAATGAGAATTTATCACTGTTAAAATTTTGTCAATATTAAACAGATAAAAAGAAATTAATAAAGGGTATTTGAAATCATTGGAGATGTCCAAGGACAATAGTTCGAATCCGTAAAACTATAAACGTTACTATGATGTCGATGTTCTCGATTTACGGAGTTAATGATTGGAACATAACTTAGTAAACATGCAAACCAAATTTGTTTCTCCAGGATTAAAATATATATTTACTATCCAAAGAAAGAAACATGAAAATCTTTTGGAATTACGAGGTGCAGTTAAGAACATCGTGAGAGTTTCTGAAATGGCGATCAAAATTAAAATCGCTATTTCAGCGCTCCATTTATTCATTCCAAACACTCACCTTAATCATTCAAAAAAGCTTCAGAATCAATATAATTATAGGATCAAGAACTACATTCATAGAAAAACCAACAAGTTAACTGACATCATTCAATTTTTTTGTAAGCGTATTATGCGTTCATGAGGGCATACAAAGCTACTCTTAGAACCATAGAACCCGCATGAATATTGTTTTTATTTATTGTAAGGACGGTAATATATATTGCTAGTTTTGTTAATCTTGAACAAAATTAGGGGTTCTCGATTGCCTCCCTTTAATTTCACTCAAAACTCTGTCCACACACTCATTCGATTTCAATCGAAAATGATTACAAAATAATTCATCTTGTCAATTTCACGATGTTCTTAACTGAAGTACTCGTATGGTAAATTCTTGATATGCATGGTTAGGTGCTCAAGCCTCCACATGGTCCACAATATGACATAGATACTGATAAAAACAGCTTTTTACATCAAACTGACACAGTAGCGCCTTTTATAATCTCGTGATCGCGCGAATACATTGGCCTCAACTAAATGGCTGACATAAGATAAGACCACTGGTATAATGTTCAATCCTTTATTTATATATGTTCATGATCATAAACAACAGCATGCAATCAAACCAAAGGCATTGTTTTATTACTTTTGTATAAAAGAAGTATAAGTTTTTGTGAATGCTCAAAATTTGATTTTCTCTATGTACCTGTTGGGAGAGAAATTTCATTGTACCGTTTTCAATTATTTAGTTTGAACATCTTTACAGCAATTTCATTTCGCCATTTTTAAACTTTTAACGTACTCTTTCACAATTAAACGTTTTGTGTTTATGTCAGGTTTTACATCGTAGCGCCCTGTGAAGATAGCGAGGGAAGATTGTTACTAATTGAGAGGATAGGTTCGTATATTAATTTACTAAAACGGTTCTTTTAATGATAAAAGCACAGATTTACACATAAAAATGCCTTTTTAATCTTGTGGAAAATGGGTATAACGAGACATGTTGCATGTCCATGCAAAAGCTTGGTTACTAGTATTACAAAACGTATAGACGTTACGCAAAAAAAATCGTTGCATTACAGATTATTTTGACGTCGGCGTCAAGTAAACGTAATTTTATTTTTACTAAATTATCTTCACGCAAACGTATGAAATCTGTATATTTCGTATATTTCAACACTATTTAATATTTCGCTTGTTACAAGATTTAGATAGTTTGTTAAGTTTTTATGGCACAAAATGGACTCGGATTTCTTAAGAGTCCGACACGTATCCAATGAAATAATGCAGAGTTACAATTTTGAAATACTCATTGAAATTCATTTGAAACGGGCGGCAACAAAATCAATATTTTAAGCAGTTACAGGACCTGTAAAATTGCATATTGTCTTTAAGCGCAAAAAGGAATAAATTATGATTCTGATTTAGCGCAGGTTAATTTATTATTCCTTTTTTACTTAATACTTACACTTAGGTAAAATGAATAATTGAAAGTAAGCGAATTTAAGTTGTGATTGTCTTTTGATTTACTTGTAATATTTCTTTTCAAATTATTGACTGGAACTTAGTATTCAAATAGAGGACTTTTAATTGAGATTCATAAAAGTACCAACAAAATCGCGTGAAACTGTAATGATTGCATCAGGCTTTTGCGATTTTATATTACCATATCCTCTTCTATATTTCGTGCTTGAACTTAGCGCATTTTAAGTTATTTGCTTATTTTACTTATTATAATTATTATGTTAATTATTATAATTATAATTATTATTATATCTATCAAGTGACATTAAATCAAAAGTACAAATTAGTCAACTCAAGAAGGTAAAATGCTTATACTATATATCATACTTATTCTGTTCAGTGACGTGGAAAATCAACGTCGCGTTCTGAAAAACAACGTAGGTGGGGCAATTTTTGAGACTTTTGCTCTAATCAATAAAATCATTGTTGTTATGCCGAGAATAAAAAGAAGATTAATATATTTATTTTCAGAAAGGGATATTTTATACAGAAAATTCAAGTGAATGCAACCAGTAAACGACATCAAGAAAATTATTTGATGAAAAGCTTGATGCACTCATATATTTTATTAATTTCCGTCGAAAAATATAATACTTATATCGCGATTACTGGCTAACAATGGCAAGTTTTCTGTAAAGTGTTATCAGTATCTTCTATTCAAATTTATAGCAATGTTAAAGTATATAATATAATTGAAACAGCGCTTGTTTTGAAGTAATTTTTGAAAAAAAGATATCTCTTCCTTATATTCACGTGCAAAGGTTTAAAGTCAAGATCATTTGCTAATATAAGAGATATTATCATGGTAACAAATGCCAATGAGAAAATCAATGAGGCCAAGTTGATGACGAAATATCGGCTTTAAGGCACAAAACGGCGAAGCTAAAAGGTCATGTGCTCAGGATTACAAAACGGTGCAACTTGTTTGCAAATTATACCCTGCTTTGTACGCAAATACGCGTGCAAAGCGGGGTATAATTTGCAAACTATTTGTACTAGTTTGTCGACCTGACCGCAGGACAGAATTTTGTCTATTTTCAGCTACACTGAATATGTCTGATATAGAGAAGAAATACGGGACATTAGACGTGGTTGTACAAGCTATAATGTGTGTACAGGATATGTTACACATGGATGAGCGAGTTCAGGTCAATGGTCACAAAGTCTTAAGTGACGCGTCGTCAGCTAGTATGGACACCATGAAACTGATAAATCCGTCAACATTAAAGAAACTGCAACCTATTGTAGAGGTGAGGTCAAGGAAAAAGATAAGGAAATGTTTAAGCTCACCTTAGCACGAATTCAAAGTTAGTTATTGTGATCGTTCAATGTTGGTCGTGCGACGTGCGTCGATCACAATTTCTTTAAACATTTTCTGCTAAAAAACCGGTAGACCACTCTTTACAAAACTTGACAGAAATGTCTTTGTTTGAAACTCCACCATAGTTGTTTAAAAACTGAAATCCACCCTTAACCCTGGATACCCTGGCAACTAAAATGGTGAACTTATCTTCTCTCTGAAACCAGACGGTAGGCACCTCGTATATTTGATATATTAATTGTATTAAGGTTCGTATAAAGGGTATTTGACCTTCCACAAAAGTGATGAATTTGACAACGAAAAGCAGTATGTTGGGCGAATATAATTTATCAAAATAAAGATCAAGATGAGCAAAAGCAGTTAGGAGATATACGCCTACACTTGCTATACCGGCAGAGCCAAAATGTTGTGGAAAGGGTTGATTTGATAAAAGACAGCAACTGCGTGGCGTTCGGATAAAATTAGCTCTTATTTAAACAATATGAAGTCAAAAGTGCTAATAGGTACTATTCCGTAGGTATAGAACACAAATGAAAAATTTAGTTATTCAAGCCATTTACTTTGACTTATTTTTACCCGTTGTTCTACTTTTGTAAACGTGTACCTACATGTAAAGTAAGGTGTCTGTTATCATTAAGAACGCATTGCATAACGAAATGCGAAGTGTGTAGATGAGGAAGACTACAGACATTGTTTTCGGTTTATAAATTTTTTAAATAATCGCCGCGATTATAGGTGAAATCGAGTCGCTATCCAGATAAGAGTATTCATTCCACCAGATTTGAAAGTTTTATTAGCATTACGCTTAACGCTACGTTTTTTTTTCATAGGGTGAGTGGGAATTTGATCAGAGTAAATATAGTTTCGGCGTCAAGAATAGTAAAAAAAGTATCAATTGTTATTTTTGAAAAGGAATAAACCTCATTATTAGCTTTTAAGCACGAGAGAACAGTTCTAGTGAAGAGAGATTTTTATAATAAATAGAATTTCACATTTTCCTGGCGTTATTGGAGCAATAGACTGTACGCACATTCTAATTATCAACCCTTGAGGTCCCTATGGCGCATGGTATGTTAATAAACAATAGGAACAAGATGGTCCTAGATCGCTCACCTGAGTCTCTATGACCCCTGGGACATCACATTGAATAGATAGGCAGATGTCAAAAAGAAGATAATTGCCTAAGATCAAAAGCATGGAACGTTTTCAGCGAAGAGCAAGACAGATATGCCTTTTTGCTCTTTGATTCTATGTAAAAAGGGATGCACCCGGGTGGACCCCAAAAGTGACCTTAGGGTCTTGATATGAACAAACTTGGAAGAGGTCCATAAGATGATGCTACATTCTAAATATGAAAGCTGTCTGCCTTCTGGTTTCAGAGAAGAAGATTTTTGAAGGTTTTCCCATTTCCACCCATCATGCTTAGATGAGCTGAAAGGGATGCGCCCGGGTGGAGCCCAAATATGACCCAAGGGTCTTGATATGAACAAACTTGGTAGGGTCCCACAAGCTGATGCTACATACCAAAAATGAAAGCAGTGTGCCCTCTGGTTTCGATTGAAGAAGATTTTAAAAGATTTCGCTCTTTGATTCTATGTAAAAAGGGTTGCGCCCGGGTGGAGCCCAAATATGATCCTAGGGTCTTGATATGAACGAACATGGTAGAGGTCCACTAGATGATGCTACATACCAAATATGAAAGCTGTCTGCCTTCTGGTTTCATAGAAGAAGATTTTTGAAGATTTTTATTTTTTTACCCTTCATGCTCATAAGAGATAAAGGGATGCACCCGTACAAAGCCCAAATATGACCCAAGGGTCTTGTTATGAACAAACTTGGTAGAGGCCCACTAGGTGATGCTACACACCAAATATCAAAGCTGTCTGCCATTTGGTTACAGAGAAGAAGATTTTTAAAGATTTTCGCTCTTTGATTCTATGCAAAAAGGGTTGGGCCCGGGCAAATCCCAAACATGACCCAAGGGTCTTGATATGAACGAACTTGGTAGAGGTCCACTAGTTGATGCTACTAACCAAATATGAAAGCTGTCTGCCTTCTGGTTTCAGAGAAGAAGATTTTTAAAGATTTTCATATTTTCACCCTTTTTGTATAGGGTAAAGGGAAAGTTAAGGGTGGATTTCATTTATTTGAACAACTTTGGTAGAGCTTGACCCAAGGAATATCCCTGCCAAGTTTCATCAAGATTGGCCCACTGGTTTAGGAGGAGAAGATGTTTAAAGAAATTGTGGACGACGCACGACGGACGACGCACGACGCACGACTGACGACGGACGACGGACATTCTACGATCCCAATAGCTCACCTTGAGCACTTTGTGCTCAGGTGAGCTAAAAAGGAGTTTACTCCATCTTCATAAAAACCAAGGTAGTATGTGATGTTACAATAACAGTCATCAACATATTTGCTAGCTTGCCCGGAGCAACGCAGTGCAGTCGTTTATTTATGAACAGTCGTTTTGTGAAGAGAACTACAGAGAATGCCACATTTTGGACATTTTCTTGGTCATTCGGAACATTACTCGGCCATTTCCATAAACTGCAACAGACCTCGGATGTATGTAATGCGGATGAGTATGTAACAAAATTGTTAGGCGGAAATAGTGTAAGAAAATCTAGAGCGGAAGCAACCGGCGCTATCTTTAGATTTACAATCTTTTACAGTAAATAAACGCTGAAAAATCGTTATTTTTGAGAATGACGAATCATTTTTTAAAAAATCAGATTTTTCAAGCCGTTATTTAAAAATATAAAGATATTTATAAAAGGATACGATAGTTTCACGTCAGTGACTTAAGGTAACTGCGGACAGATAACATGGACGAATTTTCGACTTTCTTAAAATCTCACAATAATTTCTGAGATTTATATTTGAAGTGCAGGAATTAGCGAACAAGCAATGAAAAGGGTCTGAAGCACGTTCATTTGACGTCGTGACGTCATTAAGGGGCCATCCCCTTTTCGACCCGCCAAAATCATTATTTACAAATATTTTCTCAATCAATCGGCCGATTTCAAGTAAAAGGTTTCATTTTGAAAGTCCAAGAACACCCGAGCTATTCGTTTAATTTCTGCGAAAATTAAAATAGAAAAAATAAGCCCGAAACGCTAACTTTTTCGCGAATTTTAAGATTTGACGTTCCTTTTTTCATTCATTTTTTAAATAAGTAGAAATTTCTCAAAATTTCGTCCGGTGACCTATGCTGATTTTTTGTTATTTTGTAGCGAAAAGAATATGCTTTGCATTAATCAAATAAAAATGATATGTCTTCGGGTTAGATTTTGTGAATTGGTTGGAACAGTTTTCGTCGAATTCGATGTCGCACCAAAACCACCGACACTATGCTTATTTGGCGCCAACCTCCGTGCGATAACGTATTCTTAAATATTTGAAATTTAGGCTTGTCGTAAAATATAGGATTCAAAAGTATTTAATCTGAATGTGATTTTAAGAAATACTAAAATTCATTTAAGTTTTTTCCATCTTAAAAGACAGCTTTTGTGAAGATTTGACGCGACGTTGAAAAATCCCTTGAGTTGTGATATCTTTTTGCAAAAAATCTGACCCGATGGCACATGGCTTTTATTTCAAATTTCTTCAGCGTAATGGGATGGCAGCAACATATCTAAATTTCAGCATAGGTCACCGGACAAATTTTCGAGAAAAAGGCAATATTTCCATTGACTGTACTAGAAAACAGCAACGCAGAAGGTAATAACATTAAATACGCAATCAGTAATTGTATTTCTTACACTTATATCTTCATATCAATAAAACATAACATCAGGTGTCTTTGAACGAAGCAGATGGCGTTTTCGGGATGAAAATCGGTTTATTATTTCCGAGAAAAATGCACTATTAGTAATTTTGGTCCCTAAAAAGGGGTCGGCCCCTTGATGACGTCATGGCGTCAACTCTACGTTATGAAATTCCTTTTTATGACCGAAATATGAAAGCGGGTACTTCAAAGTTCAGTTTTATCGCATTAGGCATGATTTGCAGACAATTTAAAATTTGGACCTAAAATGGCCCTCTATGTGTCCGCAGTTACGTTGAACGAGTTTCGTTGACGACGTCGAATGTTTTCATTCAAAGTTTAGAGGGCTAACACCATTTAAACTGACGTCATCGAGTTTGTCCAAGGTTTTCACGTAATTAATAAAAATAGTCCGTCTATGTACATCCGAGGTTGATCGTGAGATTGGCCGAGTGGTGTTCCGAATGTTTGTAATTGGTTTGCATTTTTTCATTCCATATTAATGCCACTCCTACGCACAGGCAATGCAGATCACAAAATAAATAATGTTAAACACAAATTACGAGAGGTATAGTAGAGAGACTCGTTTGTGTTGTTTAACGAATATTTATCGTTTACATATTCCACTGAGAACGAAGCTTATTACACTACTGACCATCATAATTGAGAGCTATGTGAAGTTATCACCGTTTAATATTCTTTCGGAAGAACATCAATCAAAACAGCATACGAGCATTTCCATATGATCGAAGGAAGTTCCTTATAGGAGGATATGTCATATTTAATGTATTGGTTCAAATGATTGACACCGTTGACTAATATAAAGTATCTACCGCCAATTGAATTAGATTTGAAAAGAAAACAAAAGAAAAAAAAATTCTTCTACAGAAAATGATTTTCATTGTACTATGACACAGAAAAACACGAATTAAATAGTCGCCTTAGAAACCACCAATAAACCGTCGTCTAAGGGAATGGTCACTTAGGAACCTGTTTGGTCAAATTTTGATTTCATATGAAGCTTATTATCAATGAATCCCAAACGTTTGTTTTTATTGAACTCGTTAGAATCGTCTACATACGGCGGTTCCAATGAATTCAGCAACTTTCGGAAATATGTATGATAGCTCTTGATTAAAATGCCTTTTTCTCAAGAAACCATTTTGTAAATGAAGCTACTTTCAACAGATGCATACTTAAAAAGGTCGTTTAATAGATTTTTGTTTGAGCAAGTTTGACTTTCGGAAGTACGAACATATGTACATGTAATTTGCCGTGCATTCAGGATTTAAAAAAAACGTTTGCAGTCATTTACACCATGCACGTACATGTAACTTCACGTGGAAGCGGGTAAGCATTTCTTATCGTTTTAAGTTTTGATCTCGATCGAAGTGCTGGTTTCAAAATTTCAGAATATACCTGGTAAAGTCTAGTGGTTGCCAAGCACTCTAGATCTACACATAGCGTTGGTGATATATTAAGGTGTTTTGAAGGTCTTTTCAAATCTTCGAGGCGATATTGAGAAATATGTTAAAAAACATAAAGACATTTAGCCTTTTTTGGTTAACAAACGCTCTTTTAAATGGCCGAACGAGAGAATATCAAAGTGTTCATTTTAAAGATTTTTTTCTTTTCTCTACTAAAGTCTACTTGAGCAGCCTGATTTTGCTTTTGAGTTCAATCAGTTCGATTGCTCTTTTCTGTTGAATCATCAGTTATTTCTTTTCACGTAGTTATTCCATTCGAAATGAATGTTCTTCTTCGTCGTAAACTTTAATTTCAATTAAAGACTAGTCTAGCAGGACCTCCTTCTTGATTGATATTTATTCTGAATTGGTGTGACTTTCTGAGAACTGTTTACTGGTTGTTTTTGACCAGTTGGCGAGCTTGTAGAAGGGGGTTTTCAGCTGGAAATCAGTAACGGGGAATTGCTTAGTAAATGCTTTTTCTTTTCGTGGAATTTCCGAGTTACACCGCTATCGGTGTTTCTGAAATATATTTTCAAATTCCATTAAAAGGATGAAGACAGCTCGATTTTTTTTGTAAATGCCGCGCTTTAAGAAAAGTTATCTCAAACTTGAGCTTCAGGGCCCGAGGTTGTAAAACTTTTCTCAGGCTCATTTCAAAATTTTCTCAAATTTCAATTTGAGATTAAAGCCGTAATTCTGTTTTAATTACTCATTTTGATGTATTAATAACAACTTATTACTATTATCTTTTATTTTCATACATTAATTTTAATTTAAAATTTAGTGAAAATTATGCCTGAGCCTGAGAAAACTTTTATAACCTTGGGCCCATGTTTCCATAATTCAAATTCAATAAAGTATGTTAACGATTTGAATACCCCTGTTTTGGTGATATAATGATCTTTTCATCATCATCGAATCTGTTTCTACAGGGCTCAAATCTAGTGGTAGTAGTTTAAATACCTGCTTCGACAACTTAACGAGGTTTGTGGGTCTGTCTCCTATCCAGTAGCTCGCGCTTTCTTTTTAAATTCAGTGAACTGTTTCTTTGATTCAATCTAAAGCCTTTAATAGATGTCCTTTAAATCAAATGTTGTACGCTACACTCTCACAGCTGCATCATTGTTGTCGGAATCTGTTTTATTGTCCCATTACTTTGCTCTGTTCTGTGACGTTTTAAAAAAAACCAAAAATCTTCGACTCCATTATGCTTTTAATTCCAATGCTCTAATAAACAATAACGTTTGATCATATTCTAATACATTTCTTTCCTTTCACGCGCCTTTTTAGCCTTCCATCATTCAGTCAAATAATTATTATCTTTTTTGGAGTACAATAAATTAAGGAATTCATTTTCGACCATTTTAAATTTAAGTATTATTCACATATCAAGATTTTCAAATAGCAGAATCAACTCGCGAATCATTTTCCTTTAGGATTATATTCAAATCAACATATTCTACGTTTTAAAAGACAAGTTACTAAAACGAACAGAGGGGTCTTTGCAAGAAAAAATATCATCGATGCAGTGGCTTTCATTGTGTTCCTAAAAAGCTAAACTCTCAGCTCTTTCTCAGCCTCCTGGTAAGTGGCAACCTGTGATTTTATCTGGATTTTTCTTCTAAACATTATTGCTGTAATCATTCTTTTTACAATGTAAAAATGAACGGACCCATAATAAACGCCGATAAGCTACATTGACGTCAGTTATATTCGAGCATACAGAAAGTTAGCACCGATTCTCATGGTACATATCCAAGTCATAACTATATACTCTCGATTTCTGTGCACTCACGAGGGACGATATCATTATACAGACACACACGAAAGTTTTCGGGGTATACCGGAATAAGCCTGTTTGACTGTCTGTGTGTCTGTCTGTCTCTCTGCCTGTCCGTCCGTCTATGGACATAATACTGCTAATTTTGTGTCGCAAACTACTTCAGTTTTCATTCAATAGTAATGAAACTTTAAACAAACATTGGTCACAAGTTGAAGTTTTGCAAGACTTAATTCCTAAGTCTCATTGTAACGTCTGTCTTTTGAAAGACTTTTCGAGTCATGTATGTTTCAATCCCAAAGATGGTTCATTGCTATGGGACTCTGGTTAATTAACGACCTGTATATTTGTCATCTCTGTTTAAAATAACGGACAATATGTACACAATTTTTTTCCAAATGTCGGCTTAAGAGCGATTGCCATTCGCTTTCACTGGATTTGAACGATCAATAAATTTCTTGACATAGACAAAATGAGTTTATTCAAAATGTAGCGAACAGGAATCTTGACTCATGTACTTAACGCCACTTTACTTATACTGACAGGGCAGCGCCACAAATGATCAAATTACTCAAAATCGTTACGCAAAACAAAACCTGTGCTTCGACAAGGGTGAGTGTTTGAACAAATGACACGAAATACGGTGAAAGTGGTCGAAGAGTGGAAAGTATATGTAATTGACGATTAAACTTACGATAACAACGTATCTGCAACATAAACTTTCAATACTTACGACATTTTCGAATAGTTATTGAAATACCACGTACGCATGTGTTTTTGCTAGGACAACAACGAAGAGAGAAAGTCATCATCGCAGATACATTATATTTAACAATTTTGAACATACAAAATTAAGTTTACATATCAAGATTAAGGAAAAAACTAGAAAAAATACGAAAGAATTGACTCAGTTTTAAGTATTCAAAACATTGTTACGAATGAACATTTTTTACTTTAATTTATTTTAAGGACTTTTTTCACGAAATGAGATTATAGCAATGAATTTTTAATTTCAAAGCAAAGCTTTATGACCAATTTTGTTTATTTGAGGTGTTTAGTCTTTAATTATGTGAAAATATTCCAGTTCTTACCTTTTTTCATTCATAACAAAGTCTCTGGCGTCAAGAATCTTAAGCGACTTTGGGAACTCACTTTTTACCACCGAGTGTACATGTGTAAGATCGAGTGCGTAGTTTGTCGTTTATTTCCTCTTATCTACGGAAGGTTACTCATGAATACTTAGCGTATGGAAATACTGTACTGGTTGTTCTGAAAATGCTACGTGTATATGTCGTGCCCGATCTCGGGAATACTTAATCTCAAGAACGGGCAAGTGATGACAGGGGGTCGTTGCTCATTCTTAAGAATGGTCAAACCAACGTTTATATCAACACAACATGTCATAAAAGTATGATTCTTGCATTTAAATATTCCATTTTATTCATTTAATGATTCCAAAATAAAGTTTATTCGATTAATTGTTCGATCTCAACTTTCGACAAACTGACAGACCAACTTTCGGTTGAATATCCCGGCTCACTTATCTATGAGACCTATCGTTATTAATTAAATTGTTGTTCGCATTATTTTGAGTTTGTAATCTATATTAATTAAAGATTGTCTGGACATTCATGAAACATCGGGAAACGAGATATAATAGATTGTTAACTGTCAGAGTCTGTACAACCCGGATAACTATTCTGAATGATAATTCATCCCAATGAAAACACCTGGAACAGTGCATCAGATGTTCTACCGGTCTGTATAGGCTCTTCCGAATTTTATCCAACAAAATACCCAGTTATTTTCAAAACAGACAGCAAATGAAACGCACACGAAAAAAAATTCCCTGTCAATGGTGGTCATGAAAGAAGCCTATAGGGCAGCTAATGCTTTACAAAACGGGCTTTCAACTATACACCTCACCCCTCACATAATATGGGGTTGTCTTGGAACTGTAAAATCAATAGTTGATATGTGTGTTTGAATGGGGTTGTACATCCCTTCTGACAATCTTTCAGCAATAGCCTGGTGGAGTACCTAATAATTGATCCCTGGTATTTCTCACACCAGTTCCTCCATCACATCCTTTCCAAGTCTCCAGCTGCTATCCCACATATGTCTACTGTTATCGCCCATTGTTGGAAGACAAATAGTCAGAAAGAATGAAAGCCCCCATCAGGAATCAAACTCAAAATCTCTAGATTGACAGTCCAAAGCTCTACCGACTGCATTATAAAGGCGGCTTAATCTGTATTTGAAAAATCTTTGATTTCATTAGAGGTTAGCCGGATTTGATATGTCAACATGGTGACAAATTGTCACGAGATAGGCCTGTTGCTGTGCTGGATGCCCAAGTATTAAAAACAACAAAGGGACATAACTCAAAAATTAAGCAAGTTAGAGTTACTTTTCTTGCCTACTGCACTTTTTAAGACCTCTTTACACCTTCTCGATTTCCTCTCTTATTCACCAAGATTTCTCATGGTCAGAAAAATTGGAATGGATCGGGTTGATTCATGGCAAGAAGTAGAAATATTCAGTATCACTATGTTTCCAGTAAGAATGTACACAATATAAGTACGGTGTCTGTAAGGTATTTATACGAATGAATGACGATTCTTGACGGCAACGCTACAGTCAATGAGGATTGACTGCAGTGGCACAACGAATGCTCACAGTGCTTGTAAGGTTCAATACGGTACAAGTCTGATTCTAAGCGGCATTGGTCATGGCCAATCATGAAGCTCCGCAGCGAAACCTTGGATGATTTTTACGACAACTGTACCCATTTCATGGTGAATCGTGAGAATTCATAATGTTGGATTCCACGACTGGCTACGATCTCTCATGAATTGTCGCGAATAAAGCTTCAGTGTGAGTACGAATCAGCACGATTTCACTACGGTTGTGCTATAAATTAGGCCATGCCCAATAACCACCACAATTTGCCACGAATGTTTTAAACAGTTTAAAACTTCTGTAGCACCAACATAGAATTTCCTGAATTATCACAAAACATGAGTGTCACCACAGTTGTACTACAAATCACCATGGTAAATGACAATTTTACAAATTGTTGCGAATCGTAGGGGCACCGTAGCCAAAAATCGTGAATGTGTAAATCAACCTTTAATCATGAAAGGAATGAATTGCCTAGGTTCAAGTCAATCAGACATAAGGGGACAAAGTTATGCTTCTGACACAGAAAGATCCACCCGCCAGTTGGATATTGGCACCACAACCCATCCAATATTACATCCTTTCTTTTAAGGGGCATTTGCAGAAAGGTGAAATGACCATACAAGATTAAACAAGTGCATGTCATATTGCGATGCAATACAGGAGTCCCCCACCGGATAACAAAAGATCCTTTCTTATGATATATCTCCTACTTGCCACTTGTCCTCAATGAGATCTATAAGTGTACCAAGTTTGAAGTTGCTGGCACTGATGGCTCAGGAGATATGGTCCGGACAAAAATGTCAGGATAAAAAACAACAACGGACAATCACTAAAAAAGTGGATGTGGCAGAGTAACAGTTCTTGTGCATTACACTTCTTCTCAATGAGATCTACCAGAGTACAAACTTTGAAGTTGCTGGGGCTTATAGTTTAGATGATAAGTACGGGACAAAAATGTCAGGATAGAAACAACAAAGGGCAATAACCTTAAAAAGTGGACAGGGCAGAGTGACACTTCTTGTACATGACACTTGTCCTCAATGATATCTATAAGTGTAGCACGTTTGAAGTTTCTAGCACTTATGGTTTAGAAGATATGGTCCGGACAAAAATGTAAAGGTAAAAACAACAAAGGGCAATAACTCAAAAAGTGGGTGTGGCAGAGTAACAGTTCTTAAACATGACACTTGTCCTCAATGAGATCTATACGTGTACAAAGTCTAAAGGTGCTAGCACTTATAGTTTAGGAGATATGATCCAGACAAGAATGTAAGACTAAAAACAACAAAGGGCAATAACTCAAAAAGTGGACATGGCAGAATAACAATTCTTGTACATGACACTGGTCGTTGATAAGATCTATCAGTGTACAAAGTTTGAAGTTGCTAGCACACATACTTTAGGAGATATGTTCCAGACAAGAATGTAAGGGTAAAACAACAAAGGGCAATAACTCAAAAAGTGGGCATGGCAGAGTAAAGGTTCTTGAACATGACACTTCTCCTCAATGAGATCTATAAGTGTACCAAGTTTGAAGTTGCTAGCACATATGATTTAGAGGATATAGCCCGGACAAAAGTGTGACAGACAGACAGACGACGGACGGACAGACGGAATCGAGCAAACCTATAGTCCCCCAACCGGTAACTGGTGGGGTACTAATAAGGTGGCAAATTGTCACAAGATAAGCCAATTACACAGCTGGATGTGGAAGTTTGAAAAACATCAAAGGGAAATACCTAAAAAACATTAAGCTAGGTAGAGTTGTTGTTCTTGTGCTCTGCTATCAATTATCATAAAAGGAACATAACTTTAAAGTTTCCGCGGACTAAGCAGTGGAAGCCAAAGGTGATCCCCCCCCCCCCTCTCCACAGAAAGTCCACAGCTAGATTTGTGTCGACAATTTAATCACTATCTGGAATATTTAACTATATAAGCCTATAAGAAACAATACGAAGTTTTATACTTGAGTCAAAAATAGCTTTTTCAACCTACATGTACATGTTTATCAGAAGTTTCATCCTAAAAAATACTTAGTTTTTTAGCCTGGGAATTAAACATGTGACCCGTCATGCAAAAAGGGACCATCTGGGAACTCTGTCAAATAAATATTTGAAAAGAGACTGGGTCCAGCATAGGTCAAGCACAGGTCGCAATTCAAAAATCCTTTTACAGGAAGGTAGATTGTTCATTCTATATTGGAAAATAAAAAAAGTGCAAAAATTTGACCCTAGTCAGTCTGCGCAATCCGCAGTCAGACTGGGATCGCCACTTTATGCACTGCCAGGATGGTTCCTTTTCTCGTGGCAGGTCACATATGATAACATATATTTTGATTTGAAGTAAGAAGCTTTACCAACTGATTTTGTTTGAATAGGGTTTTACGACACTTTAAACTATCTTTCATTTATATTGTGGAGTTTTGAGCACCTAACAATAAATTCCTGGTAATTCTAACACCAGTACTTACATTAGCGGTACATCTTTTTCTAGCCTACAGCAGGTATCCCTCTTAGGTCTAGGATTATCAACCAATTTATGGAAGACAAAAAGTCAGAAAGGATGAGTGCTGCTGTCAGGAATCAAACTCTACTGATTGAACACATGAGACTGTTGCTTGCAGGGGTGTGGAATTCCCATGCTCGACTTGTACAACTTGGGTTTTTTTAGCCTGTGGCTGAGAAGATTTTCCTTGAAAACTTGTCCAAGAACAAGTTGGTCTTATATCAATAACTAAATTGCAGACTTTTGAAAGTGGTTTCGTGTTGCAGTTTAAGGCATCTTCAGTAAAGGTATTATTTTAAAATCAAAAACATTGTAGATAAGGAAAAAAAGCAGTTTCTCCATTCATCACAATGTTTTCTATATTCATTTGTTTCCAGGTTGAACAAGGTATCAAATTGTCACAAGATACGCCCATCACACAGCTTCATGTAACATTGGGCTTAGAGTAGAATTGAGGTGATTTTGAATGAATATCTTTGGACAATTTTTGTGTAGACAGACAGAGAAATAATTGTAGTAGGAGTATATCATTGTTCATGTTGTCGGACCGAGGGTTATGAACGTTTTACATATCTTACCTGGTAATCGAGAAGAATCTATGGATTTCATACCCCTTGACTAGTGAAGATGATCATTATTATGATCAAAGCTAATGCACTATTAGAGATAAGCTTTGGACAAGATCCAATCATGAAAAAACTCAAAGGGCAATAACTCAAAAATTAAGCTAGGTAAGAGTTATGGTTCCTTTGTACTGCACTTCTCCTTGATGAGATCTATCTACCCATGAAGTTCATGATCATAACTCAAATACTCTTAGAGATGTGCTCTGGACAAGATTCAAGTATGAAAAAAAAACAAAGGGCAATAACTAAAGGAATAACCAAGGTAAAGTTATGGTTCTTTTGCACTGCAATTTCCCTTAAAATGATA
The DNA here is from genome assembly GCA_948146395.1 of Fragum whitleyi. NCBI lineage: Eukaryota > Metazoa > Mollusca > Bivalvia > Cardiida > Cardiidae > Fragum > Fragum whitleyi. Next base: position 54,066,914 of record OX411555.1, read on the forward strand.
TATCTACCTATCAATTTTCATTATCATAGCTCCTATACTTTAAGAGATATGCCAAGGACAAGATCCAAGTATGAAAAACAACAAAGGGCAAAAACTAAAAATAACAACCCAGGTAAAGGTATTTTTTTGCATTGCACTTCCCATAATGAGATCTATCTACCCATCAAGTTTCATCATCATAGCTCCTATAATTTGAGTGATATGCACTGGACAAGACCAAAGTATAAAAAACAACAAAGGGCAATAAGAAGCCAAGTTGAGTCATGTTTTCTTTTTTGTTTTTTTTTTGCATTGCACTTTTCCTTGATGAGTTGTATCAGATTTGCAATGACTCAAAAATAGGCCAGATAGAGTAATGGTTCTTGTTCTTGCACTGAGAACATCACTTCCAAGTTTTAAGAAATCGGACATAAGGTTTTAGAGTTACGCTCTGGACAGAGAAGTGCACGCCCCAGGATGGCCGTACACCACGGGTGATCCCATAATACTATCCTTCTTTGACAGGGGTATAAGATGGTAATATTTTCAACCCATATGAAGTATCCTTAGTTCAAAGAAAGAATAGATAAAACTTTAACAAGCAATTTTCAAGTTGGATGAGTGAAATTCAGCTACCAACTTGTCCAAGGACAAGTGAGAAAATTTCAACACCCATGTACAAATCCATGCTTCATGTGTGACATTTTCAACAACTTCTAAAGCTAAATAGTTGTCACAAATGCACTAATTACATCTTCTCTCTTAAAAATACTTGAGATGCCCAGTACTGAGGAGAAATCAGTTGGCTGGACTGCATATCATTTTCTGCAAACATCCTACAAACTCCTTGAATAAACAAGAGGACCATTGGCCCTTAAGCGCTCACCTAATACATGGATTTACAAAAGTCAGATATCAAGAGGTTAACATTTCAGACAAATATGTTGCCTCTAAAGTACTGTAAAAAGATTTTGAATCACTATCACACTTGTGCAAGATTTCAAGACACACATTCTGACCAAGATACAGAATTTTTAATCAAAGAGTGCACACAAAGATTTCAATAAATTTGACCCCTTGACCTCATTTTTGACCCCACTTGACCCATATTGTCTAGACTCTTGACCTAGATATCTTATCAACAAATCAAACTCCTCATTTGGGGACACTTGAATCTCATTGGTTATTGACTTAAAAATGCTTTTCCACAATGGAAATGTCTCAGGCCGATCATCAAAATTCATTAGTCTTTGAAGGTATAAGTCTTTCTTAATCAAGAAATTTGATAACTGATGATAATTATCACCCGGAATAAAGGGACTCACTAGACGGTTAAGCCTGGTTTGTCGAACTTGAGGTTCCGACTGAACTTGAGGTTCAGACCGAGCTTGAGGTTCCTACCAAATTTGAGGTTCAGACTTCATCGGAGGTTCATTGTCAAAATTGAAGTCTAGTTGTATCACCGGTTTTGGTCTTTCATGGTATGGTGTCGCGAAATATTTCGATTCAAATTTATCAGGCTCTGGTGCTTGAGGAAAACTATTTAACAAATCATTCTCAAAATTAAGTTCCAATTCTGACAGTTCCAATTCCTTCTGTTTGCTTGAAAGTTCAAGTTTGCTTTCTATCTCAACTTTTTGCCTCCTTAATTTGGCCTTCATTATAGTCTCATTTTCTTCCAAAAGTGCCTTATTTTGTTTCAATTCCATCTCTCTCTCCACATAAGCCAAAGTCAATTTTGATCTTCTTAACTTAGACACAGAGTCCTGAATACTATTTTGATCTGCATTAACCTGCATTTTCTCTGTGTCAGACATCATAGTTCTTCTATTTATATAAGCTTCTTCTTCAATTGTTCGCAGTCTTTTACTGTCATGCCTCCAAATTAAGAACAACCTTTAATTTCTTGCATGAAGTTTAATACCATTATGAAGTGTGTGGTAAAAGCTGTAAATACACAAAGGAAATTCTTATTAAGCTATTCTTTGAAGAGAAATATTCCAGGAAGTATATACCATGATCAATTACACATATCAAAGGTTGCAGTGTGCCTATGCTAATAAATGTGCAAACTGATCAGGGTCTACACTGTATTTTGAGACAAATTCTACATGACTTGCAAGTACAGTGCTGTCGGCTAACCCTGCGCACTTAAGAAAGTCAAGTACAAAATTCGTGTAAAGATATCGGCTGTACAAAAAAATCAATACACGACTGTACTCGTTTACCATTTTGGCTATGTAAAAGACATTTTATCTAGAAAAAAATGTCACTACAATTACACAATCCAGTTATGAACAGAGGCACCGTCCCGTATTATCGCCACAGTTTTCATCGGCTAAACCTGCGCGGTCGAGGAAAGCACCTAAAATTAATGTCCGTAATCTATTAATATTAAACTGGAAAATACTTGAGACAAAGCGGGAATCTTTTTGCTTTAAAATATACACATGAACTGTGTTGTTTAAAATGGTGGAATTGATCGAATTTTGAGTATGAAAAATAGCTTGTTCTGCTTTTATGTTCAGCGGCCATTTTCTTAGTTTACATGAAGTCATATAGCTGCGCAGCTTTAGACGACGCGCAGGATTACCCGACATGAGTGTACCTTTATGTTCTACTTTCGCTTTTATAAAAGCTGCATATTATTGTCAAAACTAAAATTCTGAGTGTGAATATAGGCCATAAAAGGCATTGATTAATAAAATGATAATAATTACTATGACAGTCTGAAATATTGTTCTTACAATGCATTCAAGCAAAAGTGAAAGTAAACAGAATTTGCGTGACAAGGGAGACAACTTGTGCAAATCATTGCTGCAAACAGGTCATGGAAGCGTATTTAAAGCCTCCGAAATGGCAAATAATCTTAAATGGTGAATTAAAAAGCCTTGTCTTTATTGCATACATACACAGGTGGTGGAAGAAAGCTGCAAATTTTGAAAAACGTCGTGACGAAACCGAACAATCTAGCATGGCGTCGCCGAACTGATCACGTGAGAAAAACCTGGAAACAAAACAGCTAGTTTCGTTCCAACAATCTTTCGCAGGCACTAAGAAAATTGGACATAAGTGTGCTAACATGACAGTGACTTTCCCTTGTCATACTGAATAAATTTTGGCTAAAAATTTTCATCAAAATCAAAGGGCAAAAAGCACTGAAAGTACCAACTGTAGGTCAATTTTTAATTTGAAAAACTAATCTATTGACAATTCTGGTTTGAAAGTGAGAAACAGGTGGTGTAGATTAACATCAGACGGCACATATGTGCAGGCTGATGTTGGTCTATACTCCTGCCAAAGCAGGAATATTCCGGGCTCAGCATAAGGGTTAACAAGTTCTGGTCCACCTGTTTGGGGTTTGTCTCAAAATGGAAAAGAAATATTCAAAAATCATCTTTGGAATAATACTTTTGAAGACTTGAGATATTTGTAGCATGGTATGGGCTAAAATTCATTGAAGAAGTATCTCTAGAGATTTCTCAAATGATTTTGTTTCAAAACTCAATCCTTGTGCAAGTATCATTCATATTCTCAAAATTGATATTATTCATATTGAAATGCAATCGTTCTGAGGAACCGAGTAAAAATCATTATTAAAATTATTCTAACTTTACAAAAAAATTTCAATACCACAAGTGATCATCAATGAATAGCATTTCTCAGATAAAAAAGTATTTTGAATCTTTCCCTGGCAGTGGTAATCCATACACCCCTGGTTCTTTGCTATGTTCACAGCGTAAACAACGGTTCAAATCTATGATTTCAATGTCGAAATGCATCATGAAAGGCAGAAACTGCCTACCTCCGAGGTCTAGGATGGTAAGAAATGGTAAGAAATTCTAAACTGGTTGAATTGGACCAGAATTGGTTAAATTTTGTCACTATATTTAAGGCAATTTATTTATATCACACTTATTGTAGTGCAATTAACTATGGCTTATTTTGAAGAACAATATGATACAAGAAAATTGAGTCAAGCAGAGCTTTCAAAGGGAAAGTGGACCTGAACTGGTTAATTGACTGTATTTTCTGCAAGGCCCTTAAAATTCTATACCTAGTTTTAGTACATGTCTACTACATATTGACTGTTGATGACTGATTTAGAATGTTATGTACATGTAGTTCTAATTTGTCAACGCCGTCTGCATGAAGAGAATGTTGATGTTGTTGTTGTTGCTGTTGTTATTGTTATAGACTGGAAAGTCTATTCTGAGTCTATCATCATTTTTTCCATTCATTTGCCAGCTTTGATTGTTTGTTGTCATTTTTATTATCTTTAATAGATATATATCATATTTTATATTAAAAAAACTGTAGCAAAACTGGCAATTTATTGAATCTTAACAGTTTCAAGCACAATTTGCTCAAATGTTTTCAAGTGAATTATGCAGGCTATCAATCCTGGGTTTTTAAAGTTTAAAGTGACTCAAGCACCTTTCACCTGAAACTTATCAAAAATGTCTTTATGGCACTTAATAAGTCTTGTAGGCCCCCTACATTGTACATAGTCTAAAAAAAAAGATAAAATGACAAGTTCTTTACCCAAGTTGAATGGAAGCTAGGGTTATATTATGTGACCCGTCACGCAAAAAGGGACCATCCAGGAATTCTGTAAAATGAATTATTGAAAAAGAGTTTTGATCCAGCATAGGTCAACCAGAAGTCTCATTTCTAATATTTCTTCACTGGAAGGTAGATTCAATATTCTAGATTCAGAAAATAAGCATGGTGCAATAAGTTTTGACCCTAGTCAGTCTGCTCAGTACGGGAGGTCTGACTAGGGTCGACACTTTACGCATAACTCAGATGTTCCCTTTTTGTGTGACAGGTCATATATATATTTATATATATGGTTGTACTATATAGAAAGATAGGCTCAACATTCATCACAATAAATACAAGTGCCCAAACCCCATGTAAATGACAAATAAATGAACACTAAAAGATGCAAAAAAAGAGAAAAATGTTGAATTTAATTAAAATGATAAATTGGTATTTTAACCTTCATTTTGAAAAGTTTCAGAGGATTCTGCTTTAAACTGATAATAACCTCATTTAGCTTGTTTTCTATGCTTTATCCTTGACCTGTAATAACTCAAGTGATCACAAGTGCAACTACCATGATATCCTATTTAACGATTCAACTTCTTACCATAAAAATTCTAATAGAGCCCATGCTCTTATAAACCCCCATCCTTCTCATCTGAGGTTGAAATTGTTATTCAACCTTTTTTATGTGATTTTTCAAAATACTGAAGCCTATCTAACAAAAGCACATGTCCACAAAATCAATGTCACTAAAATTTCAACAGATGTTTTTTTGCGCCTTTCCCTCAATCAAATGTTACTATTTTGAGAAAATTATGTTTATTTTTGGCAATTTTTCACTGTTGTAATAGAAAAGTATATAGGGTAGACTCCAATAAAAGCCCATCCTTTTTTAATGGAAATACAATGATTCTTATAGAACCCTGAGGTTCTTATAAAGCTTTGTACAGTATCCCCCATTGGTTAATGACTACCAATCCAATTTGTAAGAACAAATACATGTCAGAAAGAATGTGTGCGGCTGGAGCATCTATCAATGGATTCCTTGTATTTCTCTTACCCTTACTTCCATAACATCCTTTCCTTGCCTTCAGCTGCTATCCCACAAAGGCATATGATTATCAACCCATTTGCGGAAGACAAATATCAGCTGATGATCCAAATCAGGCACACTTATTTCCATTTTTTTTATTGGTGGAAGACAAATTCATTTAATCAAGTGTCGCATGAAAAAGGAGATCAAAATTTAGATTAACATGAAACTTTCCAATGAAAAGTATTTTATGTGTGGACGGAATGCTTAAATTTGTATGACTGCTTTTTGATGTCATGGTGGTTTCTGATTTTTTGAAGAAAAAAAAAATCCTGGAAATCTAATGTCTGTCCATTGAGGACTGTTAAGCCACCATGTCTTGTATTATAAAACAATGGGGCTAGCAACTTCCTTTTTATAAGGCTGTCAGAAGACAGGACATATTATTATGTGATCATCCATGATGTCCCAGCATCCCAGTGCCTGTTGTCTGTTAATCTGTCCAGAGTTTATCTCTTTCTACCTATATCCAATTGACTTGTAACTAAGCGGTTATTTTTCTCTATTTTCCATGATTACGGAGTAAAGTGCACAAGAATCGTAACTTTACATAGCTTTATCTCTCATGATTATGGAGTGTAGTGCATAAGAATTGTAACTCTACATATTTTTCAATTTCTGAGCTATTTTCCTTTGTTGATTTTCATATAAGGAAATCCAACAGTTTAAAGGATGTATTTTGTGATTATTTACCACCTTTTTCCATATGATATCCAATATGAGAAGACTTAAAAAAGGGCAGAGGTGTACTTATTGAATAAGTTGTAGTCACAATACTTTCATATAACAGGGTTGACATATGAATCAAAGATGTAGGAAATGTAGTCATCTTTTATTCAAGTACGCAAACTTATGGTTCCTGAGCTTGATTGTCTCTTCAGAAGAGATTATATATAGACATGTTGAATTGATGTCTCGCTCACCATCACATAAATGACTACTTACCACATAAAAAAGGTGCCTCTGAAATGTTGTTGCCTTCTTCATGTTATACTGGTCCTCAAATGCATGAAAATTAAGGTAACAGGTCCATTTACAATCTTTACACTGTGTTTTGCCCTGGGTTTATTAAATGGATTTACCAAAAGGTGAGGCGATTCTGGGTCTTGATAATCACCCCGGGACACAACGGGCCACCCCGGGACATTTCATAACTAAAAAATAAGCTAACTAAAATCATTAGGCAATATGAAATTGATTATATAAATGTACACTTGGTAAAATAAAAATAAGAATTCAAACCATCCCGGGACTCATGTAAAATTACCTTTTGTGCGTGTTTAACAAACCTCGGGACAAGCCGTTTTATCAGTGTAATGACATATCTCATTATATGATGTGTTCCGGGATGCCTCATTAAGTCCTGGGGTGTCCTGGTGCGTCCCGGGATGAATTTTAAGACCGGTCGATTCCCTCTATTTGTTTCTGCCCAACCAATTGAGTTTATCAGACCACATGTTCTACACATTTTGTCGAAGTATTGTGACCAAAATGAACATCATCTTAGTAGTTTTTGCTTGTTTACCTTGTATCTGATAGATTAATTTTGCCATTTCTATCTGCTATCAAATGTCAAAATTTAAAAGAAATTGAATATTTTATTATTTTTTTACTTCATTCAATCTGTGTATGTTGGATTAACTATTATTTGATTAAATTTATTAAATACATATGTTTTATTATTATTTTTATTATTATTTATCAACTTAAGAAAACAGAGAGTACATTCTTATGACATGACCCCCCCCCCCAAAAAAAAGCTTTGAATTAATATAGAATACCTATAATAATTTATTTTTTCTTTTTATCAAATGAATTATCCTAAGACTTGCCTCATTTTTACTTGAACCTAAAAAATGTGTGGAGAATTTCTTAACAGAGAAACAAGGATCTTGTTGATATCCTTTCTATTATGAAAATAATTAACATAAGAATTAACAAAACACCGCTAAGCAATTTATATTTTACTGAAAAGAGGGGTCGAACGGGATTTTCGGCGAACGACCCGGGGCGAACAGGAATTATTGCGAAATGGATGTGGGGCGGACGGACCGAGATTCATAATTAACAAAACTAGATAATACATACTCTGCGATGTCATTTACGAAAGATCCTGAAATAATAGATCTGTATCATTTTTTTCGTTTTTGTTGCCGAACTTGATTTCACAGAACGCAGGGAAAAGTGTTCATTTTATCGTTATCAAAGTGGGTAATTTAAACTTTTTTTGTTAATCGAATAAACATTTCTCCTTGTTAATTTATGTTCGTATGATAAAAGCAGTTTTTATTATGTATTTCAATTGTAAACGAAGATATAAATATATTTGCTCAATCTTAAGATTTAGCAACCATTCTTAAGAACGGGCAAACAACGGTTGCTCAATCATGAGAATGGCCAATTTCCCAAGAACGGGCACAACATATACATATGCCGTATATACAAGGATGGCCAGTTCATGGAAATATCGGAATTCACATGAATACCGATACAAGGCTATCAGGGTAATAATTGCTGTGAAGTCGTGTGAAAAAGGTTAATCCAATGGGTTTTTGCATTACTTTTCATTATTCGAAAGCCAATTTTGATATGGGTATTTTGCACATGTGTTTTTATCAACACTTACCATTTGTTTTGAAATGAGATTAAAAATCGCGGAACAACTGATTGATATCTAATCATTGAGTTTTTCAAGCGGACAACAACAGAATTTCAAAGGTGACAATGAAGATTCGAAAAGTGTTACAAAAAAAAAAAAGAATAAAACCTAGACAAACTCGAATTTTCTTTTATTTTATACACAATGGGATCAGAAAAACACTCTGATAAAGAAAAACTTATTTAAGGAATGAAAACAAGCAGAAGTGTGTATCGCAATTCAAAAAAATACATTAATTAAAATGATTCTAGATATAACATTCGAAACCTTTAAAAAAAATTTGAATACAAGCCGATGTGGTATTTTAGTACAAGAAGTACAGCATTGACACTCAGTGCATGTATAAATAATGACTGAAAATGATTTAAACTGACTGAAAATGATTCAAATATTTAGCCAACAATGCCAAATTTAATTTGTAATATGAACTTTGCTCGCGATTTAGGCTTGTTGTAGAGATAATCAAACTTATAGCATGCATCCGGCACTTATATAGTTTATACTTGTAAGGCTGTAAAGCAAAATATTTTGCTCTGTCAAAAACCAAATCATATATTTATTTTTTCATTATAGTACATGCATTTCAACAAATCATAATTTGAGAAAAAGCTAAGAAAAGAATTCAATTATCATAATACACCACACTTAACATCTATTTAAAAAAGGAGCTTTTTTATGCAGGTAGTCAGATTAAATGGAAGTCGTTGTGTACAAAAGGGCATTTCAGTCTGAGTTATATATCAACGGTTGTAGTAGTAGCGAGCTTGTCACAAATTACATGCAAATTTTGTGTATCATCTCATAACCTTAGCGGACTCCTACCGGTACAGAATTGTACGAGTAAATCGATCAACAATTGATGAGATCTATATTTTTTTTCAATTTTCCTTATTGGTACCTAAACAATAAATGTAGTTACTTTTTTCTTGCTGCTTATCGACAGGTTACATATTTCTCATCTCAATTTTCTGCTGAAACAATAAATATGCCAGAAAATAGCATTACATCGCTTTTGTTAATAGGTTATCACTAAAACGACTATGAATAAAGTGTGGTATCTTGTATCTTTTTTCAGGATGAACGAGTATCATTGTTGTTTTCAAGCTCTTCTGTATATAAAATAATGTAATGCTTTTTCATGCCACGATACTTACTAAACAATTGTCCTAAACTAAGCGAATCATACTTATACATGCATTACTAGGTTCTTTAGTATTTTCAGTTGCATTTGGAATGCAATAATCATGTAAATAAAAGGATAAGCAGATATCGGGAAGTGGTAACGTTTGAAACATGATAAAAAGAGAGAGCTAGCAGCCAATTCTACAATCGATAGTATTTATTTATTTTAAAAAATATTGGCAAGCTACAAAAAGTGCAAACAAAATCTTAAATGTTCTATGCTAAAGTTTCATTCTTAATCCAAGTAATTTAGGTTCCTCTTAATTGCCGAAGAATATCGTGAATTATCCAAACTTTGAAAGTCAATGTTTCAAAACATCACACATATCTTTAGAAATCAAACAAGTCTCTCAGTTCTAAGAAAAGAATAAAACTGAGGACATCGTGGAAATTGAAATTATCCCAAATCAAAATCGCTAACTCCGTGCTCCATTCATTCCAAACACTTACCCAAACCATTCAAAAAGGCTCTGAAATTACTAGAAAAATAAGATAACATTAGAAATAAAATTAATTACATATTAAATGGTTCTTGTAAGGCGTCGGGTTGAGCCAATATAAAGGACTTCACGTTTGCTATCAAAGAGCATTATTTCCATCTATCTCATGTATCAAAATGAAGCTTCATATGAGCACAAACCTTTATAAATGTGTTGAGTTCACGACAAGCGATTTCTTCGGTTTTTCGGTGCATAAAAGCAAAGTTAAAATGAATGTTAGAAATTTTCAATTTAACAAAATAGAACTGCTGTGAAGCAAAACGGGTTCCGCATAAAAGGTTGTAGCTAAATATGTGGAGGAGTTTAAAAAGGTATTTAAATCAAATTATATGAGATTGCCAAAACGTTTTGTTAATTAACTGCTATTTGTTTTGATTTTTTAAGTGCATGAACTTCGTAAGTGATAGGAAATCGAATATTTCTTGTCTAAAGGTTAAGTAAAACTTTTGCCAATTTTAGTAAGATATGATACTAGGGAATAATTAAACAAAACAAGATCTTGATAAGAATATTAGTAGATGTGAAAAAAAAGGGAAATAGCCTTAAATCTTTCGTGATTCACAGAACGCGGGAATAATATCTTTGTTCGAATATGCAATAAAACTTTACACGCTATTTTCGAACGAGACTGACTTAAGGCTCTTTTTGTTAGTTTGTTATCTTATTCCTGTCTACTCATGAATACTTGGCAGATTGAAAAACTGTTTGGGGAAAGTCAGTTTATATTTATTACCCAGGGTTCACCCTGCCTTAGCCAATTTAGCTATTGGCTAAAACTCCGAAAAATTGGATAAGAACTTTTCTGAAAGTTTCATCGGAATTGGTCTACAAATCTAGTAAAAGATGTCGTTTTGAGATGTCTTAGTAATATAATGCTACGCCCTGTCACACCAATGTTTATTGGTCAAACAAAAGTCCGGGAACAATTCTAAAAGAGGGCCACCTAAGAAATATTCTAACAAGGCAAAGTAATATTGAAATTGGTCAAGCGGTTCAGTAGGAAATGTCGTTAAAATATTTTTAAGGGAGAATGCCAGATCAATATTTAGTGGCCATTCAGTATTTCGAGTGCAATTATCAAAGGGATATTGGGACTAAGTTTCGTTGACACTGACCCGTTTTTTTTTTTTCAGGAGAAGAAGAAATTTAAAGATTGTTGACAACGAACGGCGCTGAATGATTCTAAAAGCTTTGCCCCTTATGCTTAGTAGAGCTAAAAAGGAGAAAAGTGAAAATGAATTTTGTGTCAATGCTTAAAAATCATTGCTGCTCTGCAAAATGATAAACATATTTAGCAATATTTTCATACGTTTCAAGTGTTTTCATACGTTTCCAGTGATCCGAAACAATTGATGAAATGTTTAATTCATAGATCCTTTGGATTATTTTCTCCAGTTAAATAGTCGATTTATAATTCTTATTATTGTTGTTTTTAGCTAATCGAGCACGAGCTGCTCAATGTGAGCTTTTGTGGTCACTTGATGTCCGACGTCCGTCGACCACATTTACCTTGTAGACACTCCAGAGGCCATGTTTTTGCTCAACCAACCTGAAAATTTGTCAGACTGATAATCTTGATAAAATCTCGCTCAAGTTCAAAATTGGGTCAAGATGGGTAAAAAATAAGGTCACGGGGTCAAATTTTAGGAAAACCTTGTAGACCCTCTAGAAGCCATATTTTTTGCTCAATCATCCAGAAAACTTGTTAGAATCAATGTCTTGATGAAATGTAAGTCAAGATCGAAATTAGACAAGTAAAGTCAAAAATTAGGTCACATGGCCAAATCTAAGAAACACCTTTAAGACACCCTTGAAGCCATATTTTTGCTCAATCAAACTGAAAATTGGTCGAATTGAATATCTTGGTGAAATGTCGGTCAATATAGAAATTGGGTCAAGTAAGGTAAAAAATGAGGGTACGGGGTCAAATTTTAGAAAAACCTTATAGACACACTAGAAGCCATATTTTTTCTACTCAATTAAATTAAAAATTGGCCAGAATGATAACCGTGAAAAAAAGTTCGGTCAATTTCAAATTTGGGTTAAGTAGGGTCAAAAATGAGGTCATGGGGTCAAATTCCAGGAAAACCTTGTAGACACCATAGAAGCCACATTTTAGGCCCAATCATCCTGAAAATTGGTCAGAATCAATGTCTTGAAGGAAATCTAGATCATGTTCAAAATCAAAATTGGATCAAGTGGGGTAAAAAATGAGGTCACAGGGTCGAATCTTAGAAAAACTTGTAGACACTGTAGAAGCCATAGTTTATGCTAAATCAACCTTAAAATTGGTCAGAATGGTCAGAATCAATGTCAAGTGGGGTCAAAAATGAGGTCACGGGGTCAAATTTTATAAAAAACCATGTAGACACTCTAGAAGCCATATTTTCTGCCGAATCAACCTAAAATTGATCAGAATGACAATCATTATATAATCTTGGTAGTTGAGTGACTGCATTCAACTCATTTGATGCAAATAAATAAAAAAGACTAGACATATAACTCGTATACGGGTGTTTAAGGATCTGTATTTTTGATAGGTTCAGCTAGGGTCTGAATGGATATAAAGAACATGAAAACACACACACACACAAACACACACACACACACTCACACACACGCACGGAGAGACATTTTTGAAAAAAAACAACATGTAGACACTCTAGAAGCCATATTTTTTGCTCAATCAACCTCAAAATTGGTTTGAATGATAATCGTGACATATTCTCGGTCGTATTCAAAATTTGGTCAAGTTTGGTCAAAAATGAGGTCACGGGGTCAAATTTTAGAAAAACTTTGAAGACACTCTAGAAGCCATGTTATTGCTCAAGAAACCTCAAAATTGGTCAGAATGATAATCATTATTTATTCTCGGTCAAATTCAAAATTTGGTCAAGCTGGGTCAAAAAATGATGTCACGGGGTCAAATTTTAGGAAAACCTTGAAGACACTCTAGAAGCCATTTTTTTGCTCAATCAATTTAAAAATTGGTCAAAATCAATGTCTTGATGAAATCTAGGTCAAGTTAAAATTGGGTCAAGTGGGGTCAAAAATGTGGTAACCAGTCAAATTTTAGCAAAACCTTGATGGCACTCTAGAAGCCATTTTTTAGCTCAATTATTTTTTTAAATAGCTTAGATTGTTTGTCTTCATGAAATCTCAGTCTGGTTTGAATTTGGGTCAAGTTGGATGTAACCTCAGGTTGAGAGGTCAGATCTTTAGACAGTTAACTCAGGTGAGCGATTTAGGGCCACTATGGCCCTCTTGTTAATCATTTAAAAAAACTGAATTGAATTGAATGGAATTGAATTTTTTTTTTTTCAGAAAAGCATGCCAAACAGAATGAAAGGTTTGAATATATACGGGTTGCCTTCTTTCTTAGTGTCCCTGTTACAGTTTGCAAAATCACTGATGAAACCCAAAACAAGGGATAGAGTAAGTAAACAAAAATTCATCACTCTAACAAAGAAAATTGTTTCCACCAGAAGTTTTGTAATCCTAGGCTTGGTTTGATTACGTTGCTAAAAATTTATATTGAGTGTACATGTAAGTTCTTAACTATAGCAAATTTGTCTCATACATTCGGAACATCACTCGGCCATTTCCGTAAACTACAACAGACCTCGAATGTATATAGGGCATCTTGTCGAACCAAGGGTCACGAACCTTTTACTTATCTTACTGGTAATCTAGAAGAAGCTATTGATTCGATACCCCTTGACTCGTGAAGATGTATATAAGGCGGATGGGTAATTAACAAAATTAATCATTTTGTGAGGCAGAAACCGTGTAAGAAAAACTAGCGCGGAAGCAACCGGCGCTATCTCTAGATTTATATTTTTACAGTAAATAACGGCTGAAAAATCTTAATTTTTGAGAATGAAGAATCATTCTCAATTTTTTTTCCAGCCATTATTTAAGAATCTAAAGCTATTTATAAAAGGATGATATGGTTTCACGTCAGTGACTTAAACGAGTAGCGTTGGCGACGACGAATGTTTTCACTCCATTCTAACTGACGTCATCGAGTTATTCAAGGGTTTCCCGTAGTTTACAAAAAAGTCCGTCTATGTACATCCGAGGTTGATCTTGAGATTGGCTGAGTTGTGTTCTGAATGATGTCTCATTATCAGCATGTTATCAACACATTTATATTGCTGACACATTAACAGATTAACTTATTCTATATTAACATTATACACATTGTAACTATAGTTCCGCAAGAAAGAATGAGGTTCGAGAAACCGTTATCTCCTGTCATTTTCAACGTAAAATTGATCTTTGATCACTCACTTGAAATTGATGGACTATAGAAGACCGTTTAAAATACAAGAAACGCCGTTGTTGTTTTCGACTTCCACAAGTAAAAGCGTAAATATGGTCTGTCATTTTTTTCAGTTATTTCTCCACAGTAAAATGGTTACCGTATATGACCAGATAGAACAACATATGTTACCAAAGGAGTATCTACCCGATGATTATACGGCAGAAGGTGGTTACACAATACAAGACGCGATAGGTAAGCTTCAACATAAGTTTACATATCAGATAGAACAACATATGTTACCAAAGGAGTATATACCCGATGATTATACGGCAGAAGGTGGTTACAAAATACAAGACGCGATAGGTAAGCTTCAACATAAGTTTACATATCAGATAGAACAACATATGTTACCAAAGGAGTATCTACCCGATGGTTATACCGGAGATAGAATTTATACTATACTAGACGCTATAGGTATGTTTAAATACTGTTTGTTACTAATTAGATACAATTATTTATGTTTCCAAGTGAATATTTGCCCGATGATTATGGATGATTATACCGGATATTGTGTTTATACAAAACAAGATGCTAAAGATAGGTTTTAGCCTAATCATTGACTTTCCCCTTATGACTAATCAGGGCTGAGATCGTCGCCATGTCTGTATGCAGCTTACTTAACTGTGTTTGAGAGATCTGCTATTTTTTGTCACGATTTATAAACACGATATCCGAAATAGTAAATGTGCACATGTTTGTACGTAAATTCTACCTACCTTTACTCTAATCGGTCTGATGCATTCCAATACGTAGGCAAAGCAAAACAGTAAAATTGTAAACACGTTCATTCACAGGACATTTGACCTGGGTAGAATAATCCGCAGAAAGCGTGAAGCCTAGATCACATGACCTGCATAATGAACTATTATTGGTCGATAAGTTTGGGAAAACACGTATGTCACGAGGCGCTTGATGGGGAACTGACCAAAACCGCATATTACACGCAATGATGAAAAGGGATGTTATTTACAAGTAATACCCCTCGAGAACCCCTACGTTTATTGTTTGTAAATAGGATGGCCGTCAGGTCATTATATTTACAAACGATTGGAATGTGATTTACTTATGAAAACATGATCTACGTCGAACGATAGGATTGTGTATTCAACAGATATTTAACCTATTAACTGACGACAAAATTCTCTGACTGGTCCAGATGAAAAGGCTGACAATATTCAAATTCTAATTTATTCTACTTTTATTTAATATAGTTAATATCGACCCCTAGTAGAGTATCTGTTATACATGGAGTATTAGAACAATATTTTTTTAGCCGTATTATTGATGCTTGTAAAATGCAACATCCCCAGTTTCCAACCTTGTTTTTTCGTTTCTAACAAGGTCGGAAAAACGGGGATACAGCCAATATGACAAACAATGACAAAAATCATTTCTGTTGTTTTTATTTTAGTCAAAAAGCAAGAAAAAGTGAAAAATCTGTAACACATTTGCGACCAAATAGCGGAACCACAGCTTAATTAGGCTGTGATTGCGATGTTTGGAACGCACACCAAAATATCATGAACTAAATTTCTGAAATTCCGACACCATCCGAATAATCATTTACAGTAAACAAAAGAAAAATTTACTCAATTATCTGGTTTCCCATTAGATTAACTTTAACTTCTAGATAAATTACTTTTTTTTCCTTTCATTTATCTTATCTCGATCCAATCATAACTGTTTTTGATCTTGTCTTATATAACCATATTGTATGTTTATACCATACGTGGTTTTGAATAAAGAGTTGTATAGCATTGCTGTAATACTTATCAAATACAACATTTATTACCAAAAGATTATTTAGCCAATGATTATGCCTGAAATGGTGTTTATTCAAAACAAATCTCAATCTCACACTGTTTTTTTACTTATAAGATATACATATTTAACCTAAGGAGTATCTACCTGACGATTATTCTTGAGATAGTCTTTATTCAATACAAGTCGCTATAGGTAGGCGTTTCTACCCGATTATTTACCTAAATACTGTGTTGACATAGCGCAAGATGCAATATAGCTTTACTGTTAAGATAACGCAAATGATGCCTAAGATATGTCGACCCGCTGGTTTTACAGTCGACAGTGAATATACAAAGCAAGATGCGATAGACAAGATTATCTTTAATGATTAATTAATAAAATGCTGCAACAAATCTGCACTAAGATGAATCTACCTGGTGATTTTGCATCTACACAGGTTCTTTCAATGCAAAATACTATAGATGAAATATCTTCGACCAGATTTTTAGGAATCAGATGGGACAATAAATGGTACCTAGGAAGTATCCACCGATGACTGCACTGGGGACAGTAGTAACATAATACAAGTTGCAACATGTATGCTCTTATTGAGTGTTTTACTCATTACAAATATGCTAGACCAAGACTCTTCCCGCCAATTTTACTGGTAATAATATTTTTTTTGCTAGATGATGCTATAGGAATGCTTAACTTAAAGAATCTGATTTATAAGAACAACACATTTTGGCGTATACGTATTTTCCCAATGAACACTCGGGTGTCACTTCGTGTGGTCACTGAAGTCATTATAAATTAATGAAAGGTTAAGTCTTTAATTAGTATCAATAAAAAACAACACAAGTTGGCAAATCTGTGTACTTTTTCATATCTATAGCAGCAGCCCTTTACCACACGCTTGTCTTATCAAAAGTATTTCATATTCTTGTTTTTGTACTGAGTTTTGATAACAAGTTTTCTATGTTAAAAATGTTTTGTTAATGTATGAATAAAAATCGAATAACGTATGTGCAATACCTACATAGGTGCATTTTCAGTATTGAGCTCTGAACCGAGTCCAATTAAGTAAAATCTGAATGAATTTGGATAAATATAATTACTATTATTTAAAAAGAACGTAAAACTTAGATGTAACTTCGTTGTAAACGACTAATTCATATATGTTCTAAAAATTCATATCACAAAAATGAACAAACAAAAAATTTGAAAGGTGCCTCGATTGCTTAGTGATTAGATCGTCGGTCTCCTGGTCCTAAGGTCGGGGGTTTGAGTCCTAGTAACAAACTTAATATTCACCGCCTCGGTCCACCAACTGTAAATGGATAGCAGCGGATAAAAACCCTTTAAAAATGATTCCACTGCCTCTCGAATTTTTCACGTAAAATTTATAACATCCAGAATGAGTACCCGCACCTATCAGTAATACCCAGACGGGGAGCTTGGCAGTATATATAGATAGATACAGTTAATAACATCGTGAAAACTCACTTAAAAAGATAGAATCAACATTGTCATTCAAAATAAATAAAGCTAGAAAAATAGCATTCTCACTGACATATTCGCAGGACAGGAAAGATACTGTTAACAACATCATGGAATTGACGTGGTAAATGATTTTGGAATGAAATTGAATGAGTGGGAGGGGCGAGCTTTGCATGCTTTTCACGGTATGTAAGTCATAATCGATAATTTCGTCCATTTGATTTCGTTCATATGAACATGAAAATATATCTTTTCGACAAGATTTTTATACCACAAACCACATGATAAAGCAAACCATTGAAGCGTAACACCGTTAGAATCTTGAAAGGGTCAATAACTCTTGATAACATGGAACGGTAGGTAGGTCAACTTTTTGCGTTGCCTTATTTTCTCTATGTTTTTTGTTGCTATTCTTGTTTATAACTCCTTTTGAATCGGATGAAAAACAATCCCACGAAAGCTTATTTTTTACAACCCAAAACGACTTTTCAACCAAGTACATGATGTACCTAGCGCAATCGGTGTAAAATACCTAAGATGACTCTGATCCACGTCTATGACGAAATATTATTATTTAAAAAAGATATGCCACTTGATAACCACAATATTATACCCCACCTATACCAAAACTGAGTTCCTGTCACTCGGCCAGGGTTGGGCTTGGAATAGCATGAATACTCTTTTTCGTAGATCTTCCTACCCAATGAGACTTTTTGTTGTGTTCAAAAAAATCTTGATCCATCAGTGACCAGAAATGCAATCTTGCTTTTTGGAGTTTGAGTGACGATTCAGTATAGATTTATCCGAAATTTGAATTTTGCAGGTCTGTCAATAAAACCGATACATCAAGTGAATCCCAGCAAGAAGCAGACTTTTAGATAATGGGCCATCCAGAAAAGTCCATAGACCAAAATTCGGTTGAATATGTCTCCGTAATATTGCATACTGCTATTGAAGCACACAATCTGGTGAAAGAAATAGACTCATTTCAAATGTGATGCCTTTCAAATTTTGAGTAGTATTTTTAGAGTAACAATTGGTCAGACTATCATAGTTTCACCTCTGAGAATGAAATTGATGTATATTTTTAACTTTCGGTGAACATATTTTTCATTTTTTCAGTTATGAAGCTTGATCTAATGCTTGCGATTTTTTAAAGAAAGTACAGGGTGTTAGAGTTTCATTTATTTAAATGCGATCGATTGAGAAATGATCCTGTGCTTGATATTTCCAACAATTTGACATGTGCGTGAGATGAATGCATTTAACAGCCTAGACAGCAACATAGTGCAATCTGAAGATTATCTTACTGTCGCACTTTGAGACCTTATTTATCTAAAAAAAACGCAAAATGAAGACTCTGACAAGACTGTGCAGATGCACAGACTGGCAAGGGTCTTTGCTTTGCGCACATTTGAAATTGTTTGAAATTTCACGCACAGGCTCAAAAGTCATAAGATATAAAACAGTAATTCAGTAATTCAGTTAGATTTGGAAAGAAATGTAATAATTGATAGTGAGAATGTCTAGAGTACTTATTACAGGCAATGTTAAGGAGATACAAAAATTACACGAGAAACGACGTTCTTAAATCGACGTCACTTAATTATCTGTTCTGGTAGGGGTAAAACTGTTTTGAAATTTATCAAGGAAATTAGAGTTTTGATCAATATGTTTGCATTTCTTTTATTTCTAGCATTTTGAATGAATTTTATAATTTTGTGAAAATTTGAATCAAACAGTTCCGCCAGTTTCCTATAACTTCATGACTTTCACTTCTACACATAGAACTAAGAATAAAGTAAGATGAAAATCCCGAAGAAAAACATTAACAGATCTAAATTAAGCGTAAGCGTCTCTATTTTGTACTACCTTCATACTGTTGTCTATAAAAACGGCTCTAAACGTTGCTCTAAGGTCCTTTTCGTCGCTTTTTAAGAGTGGGTTAATGATAAACATGTAGGATATAGCACTTCCTTTATTATGACCATTTATCCCCTCTGGGAATTGATGCCATTACATATAATTAATCTCTACGAACAAAATGGTCAAACCATTACATACAGTTAGTAGTATCGTTAAATTGACATTCACCTACGTCAAAACATTTATAAATCGGCCTTTTAGAGCCCTTTCCATAGCCTTATTTACAGTGTCCCCACTGCTTCCTCAAATTGGGGGTAAAATGGTTATTTTGTAGCATGCATGTACCCCCTCTATATGAGACAAAGAAGGCTGCTTGCAATACTTAGGGGGTACAAGATTCCGTTTGAGACTAAATCATCCCCATATCGGGGTTTATGGGAACCCTGCAGCCTTGCAATAAACAAAATCGTCAAATTGACAAGGCGAATGATTTTTGTATGAAATTGAATAAGTGCGATGAGCAAGCATTTGAAACTAAAGGTAGGTAACCCAATATCGCTTATTTTGTTCAAGACGAACAAAATTAGCGGTATTTGTTACCTCCCTTTGATGAAATGTGTATGCGATTTCTATATTTAGCTTCCTATTTCTTCAAAAACCAATGACATGCTTAAAATTTCAATTATTTCAGTGCATCGCCATTTTTTCTTTTTGTATTTATTTTGAATGAAGCTGTTGATTTTATTTTTCAAGTTATTTTAGAGCATTTTTTTTTCATAAATACCTTCCAATTTCTTCTAGAACCAATCAGACACTAATAATTTTAATAATGTTCATGAAATCTAGCTTAAGTCATTTAGAAAACAGTTGTTGACCTTATCTTTTTTAGTGATTTTGGAGCGTTTTGAGAAGATTGAGTGATCGTTTCGAATGAATGAATGAATGAATGAATGAATGAATGTATAAATGGAGCGCTGAGTGAGCAATTATGAATGACTTTGATTGAGACAAATGTCAATTCCTCGATATAACTTCAGTATTATTCAACACCTTAAAGCGTTTAGAAATTTTGTGATATTTTTCAAACATTTTTTTTAATTTCTTTTTAATCATTTTGATTAAATCATCACATTATTCTATTGACTGGAGTACACTTTTAAGCGTCGCATTGGTCCAAGAGAAAACAAATATCTGTTTATATAACAGGAGTAGATTTTACACAAGTTTGTCAGTCGCATTAGCTCAGGCAGTGGAGCACCTTGCTTGAATTGAAGGTCGATCACGTGGGTTCGATCCCCGGGATAGCAAACTAATAATTAAATTGGCCTACGAGTGAGACGTTAAGCTGAGGTCCGTGTGAGGTTGTTTGACATCGAACACTTAAAAGAACCATGGCGACGGTTCTCAGCACCGGTATTTCGTCATGAATCTTTGCACTATCCCCCCGTAACAAGTTATCGTCTTCTAGGGGCCTCGCTCATATGTGCATTTGCTACGGTAGCAACGATGAATAAAAAGGGAGGTGATGAAATAAAGCTAATTCGTCCAAAATGATCGAAAACATCCTTCTATATTTACTCCGTTTACCGTAATTAAAAAATCGATCATTTCGTGCATTCATTTTCATTTTGCAATTGCTCCAAAAGCTTATTCTGGGTCAATTTTACGATGTTGTTATCTGTATCAATGATGTTCCACGGTGAATAACCGTTAAGAACTTGCTGTGGAAACTCTTTCCAATCCCTGGAAAATTTTGAATGCTAGTAATCTAACGACCAGATCTTCATACATTTAGTTACATATTGATCCAGTCATTCATTACATCCACTCAACCCAATTACTCAAAAACGCTCCGAAATTGTTCATAAATGGTTCAAAATCGATCAAAATCATCAACATTTCAATCAAATCGATCAAATAACTATTGGCTGATGTTTTTTTTCGCGTTTGGTTTGGACGTGAAGACACATAATCAGATAAATACGTAGATTTTAACAAACGGAGGTATATATAATACATACTTAGTGTTTTGTATGAGAAAAAATATCTAATGAGGTTCTGAGAATTGATCATTGTCGAGGCTCTGCCGAGACAATGATCAATTCTCACAACCGAGTTAGATATTTTTTTATACAATACAATTAGTATGTATTATATTTATCTTATAACCTCTATTTTTCTTGTTTTCGTCGATGTTTCTAACTGAAATGCAAATTTCTAAAAATAACCGCATTATATCATTGTTCTAAAAATAACTATGTGATATCATAAAAAATATCATACGGGATGTTATCACACGGATATTTGTATAGTTATAAGATAAAAAAAATAACGCTTATTTCGTCGATTATATCTTACATCCCTTGAAATCATTCCAAGCTCGCTCCAAACCCTCGTTCAATTTCATTCCAAAGTCATTCCAAATTATTCAACTTGTCAATTTCACGATGTTTCTAAATATAGAACAAATATATAAAAGCTTAATTTTGAGTAGAATACTTTGTGTCCATAGTGTTGGGAGGGTAAACACAGAATATCAGAATATGTGTTTCTTGAAAGACAAATCGAAATTGAACATTATTTTTCTGTGTTTAAAGTACAATAAGACTTTACAATAAGGCTTCGTCCAAACAACAGTTTTCAACAAAGAAAAAAAAATCAGTAAAGGTATGTTTATCATGATATCATGATATACAATAACTATAAAAAAAAAGACAGAGACACTTTACATTTCAATTTTTCGAAAATAGAATGGAACCGAGTAAATTCTAGAAAAACCTACATACACACAAAGTTGTGTCTGTCTGGGCAAATTCTAGTGATATTTTTGGTATCATTTCAGACTCAATGGTACGAAATATTACAAGACCAGAAGTAATAGCACATATCAAAGATTTGAACTCAGGAAAATATGGCGTCGATTTGAAACTAAGGGAGACAACTGAGACACCTGCAGAATCCTTCAAGAAGTTCAATTTAGACTAAATAAAGTAACAGCCAAATAACAAATGTAAAAGAGCCAACTCAATGAAAAGGGCTCATGGTGTATTTTAATGAAGCTATTTGGATGAGCAACATTTTTTTCTGAAATAAGACTTGACTTTTTTGGAATAAAGTAATGTATGTTTGGCAACGGGAAACGTAGTAGTTATACCTGTAATATGGGGGTGAGTTGGTTTTAGGTCACAATTTGGACTTACGGGGTGCGTGTCAATTCATTTCAAGCAGAGCTGTGTCGCTCGGATAAGACGAACATCATTTTTTGTACGGTTAATGTTTTGCTCCACTGGCCGTAAGCCAGCGAGCTTTTGTCATGGCGGAGTGTCCGTCGTGCGTCCGTCCGTCCGTCCGTCAGTGCGTAAACTTTTTCTTTAAACATCTTCTCCTCCCAAACCAATGGGCTGATTTTAACGAAACTTGGTAGAAATGATCCTTGGGTGGCCCTCTTCTTAAATTGTTCAAAGAATTTGGATTGGCCCCCAAATATGGGCGTGGCAGGGCGTTGCATTTTTTCACTTTGAAATCTTTAAAAATCTTCTCCTCCCAAACCATTGGGCCGATTTCAATAACCTTGGAATGGATGTTCCTTGGGTGACCCTTTACTTAAATTGTTCAAGAAATTTTGATTGGTCCATAAATATGGGCGTGGCAGGGCGGGGCTTTTTTGAGCCCGAAATCTTTGAACGACATCTCCTTCTGAACCTAATATTTTAATAAGATGGGTAAAGGGTTGCAGGTTCATTGTGATTGAGTATTATGGTGCAATATGGACCAGAACCAGTTAATCATTATAAAATATGTATTAGGAGATTTCGGAGTGTTAATGTATTCATTTAAAGTAAGCTGTATTTAATGAAAGTCTAAAGATTTTAAAGCCAGTGGAGCGATACATGCCCTATTGGGCCTCTTGTTTGGAAAAGATATCGTCCACAATGATTCTATACTAAGCAGTGTACATTATATGTTCTGAAGTTGAAGTTCAAGATACGAGACTTTGGTAACCAAGCGATGAAATATGCTCTTTTTTTAGGCAGTACATCCTATTTTTTCTAGGATATAATTATTTGCATGCATTAATGATAATTGACGGCTTAGTTTTGATATAAATATTGAAAAGTAAACTCGCCAAGTTACGTCACGACTAAGCCACGCCCTGTCAGTTAAATAAAAACACAGTTTGTATTGCCTTGGTTGGAATCACTTTATGCTTTAGTAATTACAGTTTGTGTGATCTGGGATCTGTTCTACTATACTTGGTTACATCGTGTAACTGACATTCATCTTAATCAAAACCCTTCTAAATCGCTCACTCAGCGCTCCATTCATTCATTCGAAACACTCAAACTATTGAAAAACGCTCAAATCCATTTAAAAATATAGAATCAACAACGCTATTCAAAGTAAAATTAATAGAGACAAATCGCGGTTTCAATGACATAATTCAAATTGTTTGCGTCCAATAGGTTTTGAAGATATAGGTAGCTGTCTATAAAACATGTATGCATATTTTTTTAAAGGGAGGTAATCGATATCGCTAATTTTGTTCATCCTGAACAAAATTTGCGGAACAAAAATTGCGATATAGGATTACCTCCCATTAATTTCACTCAAAACTCGCTCCCAACACTCATTCAATTTAATTCCAAAATCATGTTAAAATCATTCACCTTGTCAATTTCACGATTTTGTTAACTGTACATGTATCTTATTTTGTTTAACTTATAGACGATGAAATAATCTTTACTGAAAACAATTACATTGTGTCACTTTTTTCTGAAACATCGACGTTTCGATGCCGCTTTGAATGCACTTCATCGCTTTTCATCATTATTCCTAATCACCTAAATATGTTGTTCCATACTTGTTTGAATTTGACTAGCTTGTGGTGTACAATTGAATCGCTGAGGGTCTTAAGGAATATTTGCAATCGCCTTAGCACAAGGCTTAGCATTACGTCAAGTGGACGTTACTAGCAGTTTATTCTTCCATAAATGCAAACAAAATGTCATTCAATTGGCGTTCTAATAAAAGGCTAACCTAACGGTATCTAAACGCATTCGATCTTGCGACTGTTTGTTTGTTTGTTTTTCAAGCACTCAATTGAGAAATCATCTTTGGGATACAACTTTAAAACAAATTACGAAAAATAAGTAATTTTAATAGCAAAATGGCAATGATAAAAGTAAAGTACGTTTACCCTTCTAATGCTGTTTACGACATACAGTAAACAAAATCGTGAAATTGAAGGTGAACGATTTTTGAATGATTTTAGAATGAAATTGAATGAGTGTGATGGGCGAGTTAAATTAAAGGAAGGTAATCCAATACCGCAAATTTTGTTCAGAATGAACAAAATTAGTGATTTTTATTACCCCCTTTTAATAAAATATGTATACAAGCTCTATAAATAGCTTCCTATTTCTTAAAAAACTATCAGATGCTTACAATTTCAATTATGTCAGTGATACGGTTTTTTTTATTTATATTTTTTTAATGTAGCTGTTGGTTTTTTTTTAAAGTCATTTAAGAGCGTTTTGGAGTGAGTAAAGTGAGTGTTCGGAATGAATAAATTGAGCGCTGAGTGAGCGATTTCCAATGGTTTTAATTGAGATGAATGTCACTTTCACGATGTTATTAACTGTACACCTGCTGTACACAAACCCTTGGCAGACAGTATCAACTAAGATCAGTCTGCCCAACTATGAAGTCAGATCTCAATTAACACTGTGTGCTTTCTACTTCATTTATTTCGAAAGAACTGGTAGAAGTACAGGGCCCGTGCTAGCGTTTGTAATAAGGGAGTCATTGACCCCTTAACCATTAGATTCAGGGGTTCAAAGCCGAATTGAAAGGGTTCAACAACAAGAAAGAGCTAACCATGAGTAAGAATTGTATATAAAAGAGTCATTTAACCCTTTATTTCAAAGATGTTAAGTTAGCAATTGATTGGTAAAATTTTAGATAGTATATCATTCTTATGCAACTTAAAAGGTTTTGGCCCTAAGAAATTTCTCACAAGGGGGTCACAATGACCCCCTTGAAAGAAATATCTAAGAGTCAAAATAAGATACTATCAAATAATTAGGGGCCAAAACCCTGGTTTAAGGGTCAAACACGAGCCCTGAAGTAGCCCCCAAAATTGTCAATTCGTTTACAACAAAATTCATTTAAGATCAAGCTGGATAAAGGTAAGAATAATTGAAACATGTTCGATGGAAAAGTATTCCTAGAAATTAAGTTGACAGGTGTCAAAAGAATCCGATATTGTGTTCAAAGGTAATTAAATGTACTAATCTCATTTGAATCGGGGGTCGTGAAGTTGGCAATCACTCGACTATATTTCATATTTCATTGCCTCGCACGCGATATGTTTACACCTATTTATTCCCCTGCTTTGTTTTGCATGGTGTGATACTGAGTGTGTGGTATTTCATTTTCATCTCTTGCCAGTTGGATATCGGGATCCCTCGGCGATCTACGGAATATATCGCGGAAATGATAAGGTTGCAGTCCATTCGGAACATCGCTAAGACTTTTCCGTAAACTGAAAAGTAACCCGGACGTAAGTGAAGAAATTTTGGGTCATTTTTAGGTAATTCGGTTCTCGTACGAAATGACGTGCTTTCAAGGCTGAGCGCGTATTGTTCCCGAGGTATGTGTCGTAGAAACGCCGACGGTTTCCGATTGGGTTGCAGACATCAAAGTGGGTCGTTTCCCACGTGAGTTACATGACGTCAAACCATCTACGTTTCCTCTCCGGATGACCCAGAGCAAAACAAATTAAAATATTGGGCTGTTAAAATCATAATAAAATGCCCAAACGCAGCGTTTTTCCGCATTTTCACCATATTATAATATGATCAAAAGATTTTCATAAAACGACCGGAAAGTATCAAAGAAATTTTATTTTTCTTCATGCCCATTTAGAGCAAAGCACAACCTGAAGCCAAACTACCTTACAAAAGTGCCGTTGACAGAAGATACACAGCCGAAAGGATTATCATTAAATTGTAGACCCCTTTTACTGTGATGTTGAATCTTAAGAATAAAAATAGAATTATGCTCCTGTTCACACAAATAAAGAATAACCTTTAAAATGACATTAATAGAGGATAATCATTTGTTTCAGTGAACGATCGATTTTTATTTCATTGACTGAAAAACAAAAGCTATATTTTCACGAGTAGCAGAGCCACGAGTGAAAATTATAGCTTCTGTTTTTCACGAAATGAACTATTAATCGATCTTTCTCGAAAAACAAACGATTATTCCATTTCTTTAATGCGAAAAAAAAAAGAGACAAAATGTGAAATTTCTAGGACATAATTTCGCGAAGCGCGTCATTTTGCACGTGATTGCAATGCAACGTTCATTGTGAGGTCACTTATTTCCCCCGCAGAGATGACGTCAGCTGGGATGAAATGCACAAAAGCAGGGTTAAAGTTTTTTGATAATTTCACTGCTTTTGTGGTGAGATTATCAAGTGAAAATCTATCGTTATTTCTCGATAAACCACCTAAAAGAATTAAAGAAATCAAACAAATCAATACTTAGATGCAAAGTTGTTCCATTTCATCTCGAATGAACAAGTTGTGTTATAAATATTATACATACTAAGTGTTTTGTATGAGACAAATATCTAATGAGGTTGGGAGAATTGATCACTGTCGAGGCTCAGCCAAGACAACTATCAATTCCCACAACCGAGTTAGATATTTTTCATACAAAACACTAGTATGTATTATATTTATCTTCTAACCTCTTTTTGTCTACTTCTCATCGATGTTTCTAACTGAAATGCAAGCCTCTAAAAATAACTGCGTAATAACATTGTTATAAAAATAACTATGTGATATGATGAAAAATATAAGGATGTTATCACACAGATATTTGTATAGTTATAAGATAAAACATAGTTTACAATTAGGCAACTTTTTGCTTAACAGGGAATAGTTCACAAAAATCAGAACAATATGCACATGCCCATATGATAACAATATATGCACGGTTCTTTGATAATTAATTGTATGTGAAAGTTCCGTGGAAATCCATGATCTATTGTTAAAAGATGACGTGCTTTTACAAAATCATTTTCTATCACAGTCCCTTTTTGTGTGACATAAAAGATTATCAACAAGTATGTGCAACACCAGGTGACTAGGAACATACCGATGGTATATAAGTACAGATATACAAACAATTTGACATGAATGCCCATTTATCTCAGTCAGGGCAGAATCTCACAAAACCCTGGCAATATGCGCAAGATCAGGTGAACAGGAACATTTTGTATTAGTTTAATCCAAATTGGTAATACTAAATAAAGGGGGGTGTTGCGTTCATTGCTTCATTTTCCATGAGGCGGCTGGAATTCTCCAAACGGGGACAACCGATGATATAAAAGTACAGATATACAAATAATTTGACATGAATGCCTCTTTATCTCAGCCAGGACAGAATTTCACAAAACCCTGACAACATGCGCAAGATCATACGTTTTGCATTATTTTAATCCAAATTTGGTCAATGAATAAAGGTGGTGTTGCGTTTATTGCTACATTTTCATGAGGCGGCTGGAATTCTCCAAACGGGGACAATATGAAAAAGGGCTAGTGTCTTAAAACATTTATTAAAAGTTTCAAAGCGTTCACAAGATTGTTACGTTCACATGGACATATGTACGTTAAAACGTTGGACGGAAAGACAGGCAGAAAAGAGGGTAGCAGTAAGAATAAAAATGATCCTGTACTGCACGTACGTCCGCGGCATTTCTAGTAACGAATTTATGTGGAATAGAACAACCGATTTTATTTCCGCCGCTATATCACTATATTATTCGTTTTACATATGTATTTCTTTTGTCTTAAAATACCATTTATCGAAACTAAAAACAAACATAAACCTTAATGGACACCTAAGCATGGCATTTGTACTGGTTTAAATATGCATCATTTGATCATTCAGAAATGATAGCTGTAATTCTGAGGAAAAATAATAAATACGAAGGTTTCATTATGATAAAAAAACACTAGACATTGATTGTATTTCTTGAAAATGTACATATATACAACAACAATTCGTGAAAAAACAAATCGCAGTAAATCCAGAAAACTTTACAATTGAACAATTATATCTGGATGATGGATTGGCCGAACCTTATTGTTAAACATTTTCTTCGGCTCAACCAACACAATGTTGAAAATTTCCATTCTCATCTTTTCAAGCTTACCAGCGAGTCTAGGGCTAACACATACAAACATTTTTAAAACCTCATAACGGCATTCTCGAAACCAGAGCACATATAAACACGGGTCAAGAATACATGACGTCATGTTTGTGACGTCAACTGATATACGCGTCAAATACTGATTGGATTTTAGTAACAATAAAATACAGGCGTACGAAATAGTCGTTATGAGAATAGAAACTATGTACAAAAACACAATACTTGTAGTTTTATATTTCATTAAAGCTCGAAATGTAGCCAGGACGCCTTTCGGTTTTTCGACTTTATTTCCATCCTTTTCGATGAGAAAAATCCGGATGTAGCAGGCGGCAGATATAATACAGGCCGTTATCAAGAAAAAGGCATAGAAGGGATATGTGATTGAGTTACATTTGCCAATGACGTCAAGCATCGTGGCGTCTGAATACAGTGCGAAACACAAACCGTAACGCACGAAAAAATACGCCAGAAACATACTGACCCATACCGACATTACGACCTTCTTAACCGTGATTGGTGTGACACGTTGAAGGTAAAAGTGAGGTGAGTAAAAGATTATAAACCTTTCTAAGGACATCATTCCGACAGTAATGTATGCTAGAAATACTGAATTGACGCCCATGACTTGAATGAAAATGTTTAAATTCCCCATGGCAACGAATCTTCTGAGAGTAAAACTAATAGTCCCTGTGATGTCAAAAAAGAGTAATCCACTAGATAAAAATCTTGCCGTCTCTGGTGTACATTTTGTTCTCCTCAAGGCCACGGTAGCGATGATCGTAAATATGAGAAGTACGATGCTGATCGTTGTCATGACGATTACATACAGTTGGTCCTTCTCCTCAAACCCTCTGTCCAACGCAGTTTCTGTTATGTTGTCTCCCATGGTAACAGCCTGCGATTCTCAGTTAATTCACAGCGTGCACTCTTTTTAATCGGTAGAATTCTTTCACTATAGTAAAAAAGAACATTTATCATTACTTTTGTCAAAATTTCTTTTTCTATATTATCAGTTAATGACAAAGTCACATATATGATCACATATGTAACATGTGTTATATATATGACTCGGAAATCATATTTTGTGACGAATATGATCGATGCCGGTTTTTGATGTGACATGAAATCACAAATGTCACAGGTCAATTTTGATTTAAAAACAGTACATATTACTACCACACATGCCTGCAAGTCTGCCAACTTAAAGCCACTAGGCTGTCACCTTCACGCCACTAAACTGGCAACTTCGCAAACATTATCAAGACGGGACATGATCAATTTTCACTGATCTCCTACTACTGCAGATGCGCAGGCTGATCTATATGATGTGTGTTTTGCCTTGAGTTCCAATCTGCAGATCAATTTTCTTGCTGTTTGGATGTTGCTGGACACACTCACGAGCGCGCTCGAGATGCACTGGTACCTTAGGCAAAAATCATTATTTCATACGTTCTCTCTCTCTCTCTCTCTCTCTCTCTCTCTCTCTCTCTCTCTCTCTCTCTCTCTCTCTCTCTCTCTCTCTCTCTCTCTCTCTCTCTCTCTCTCTCTCTCTCCGAGGTTGATTCAAGTTGGAGTGAGTCTCAATCGCTCTGATGTGCTAACTTTTGTTTTGATTTGATTTGATTTGAATTGGGGTTTTACGTCGCTTTCAACAATCTCTCAGTTATATCGCGACGACTGGAGCACCTAAGATGGATTCCTGGTATTTCTCACACCAGTACTACCACCACATCCCTTTCCTAGCCCCCAGTTGCTATTCCACATAGGTTTACGATTATCTACCCATTTGTGGAAGACAAATGTCGGAAAGGATAAGTGCCGTGGCAGGGGATCGAACCCGTGCGAATATGGACCTCTGGATTAGAAGTCCGGCGCGCTACCAACTGCGCTATTGCCGCGGCTAACTTTTGTTTTGCAATCGAGAATAGAATCATTAGTGTAAAGAATATAATGATGTTGCTATTGCTGTTAATTGTTTGACTACAAATAGACAACTAAACCTGTTACATATATGCTTCTCATGTCAACCTCCATTTCGGACAAACACTTTTGTAACACACTTTATCTGTTACGAATGTGATCATGTACGTAACAAATGTGTTACATATATGATTTGTTACAAATATGACCCAACATAGCATTGACACCAGAAGCGTCTTACATGATAACTGTTCAGGGCTAATTCTCTTCGTCTATGAAAATTGGAATGAAAAATCTTCGAAAGAGAGAAATATCATAAGGCATGTATTTTGTATTTTTGTACATTTAAGATCAGTCAAATAAATTCTATCATCACAATGAGATCAACTTGTGATACTACATCATTTAAAAAAATATCGGTACTCGAAAAAAGGAACCTTCCTTTAACACCAAAGTTAAAAAATAATTATCAAATGTTTTGTATTTTCCCTTGAATTATCTTGTCTGGCTCGTTGGCCGAATTGTTAGCGCGCTCGACTCTTAACCTGGTGGTTGGAGGTTCGAGCCCCACCGGAGGCGGGTAGTGTATTTGGGCAGGAAACTTTACAGACAGGGCCCCAGTCCACCAAGCTGTAAAAGTGGGTAGCAGTGGGTGGAAACCATTACCTCTCTCTCTATGTGTAGGATAAGATCTGGAATGAGTTAGTGAGTTAGGACCACGATGGAAATAAGAGTCATACGACCCTTTATCGTGTTATCTCAGAGTAAAAAAAAAATGTACTTAAACTAAAATGTAGCTTTTATATTAAAAAAGGAAAGCAATTAGAATCGTCGGCCCATATCTGTTTTTTCACCGTTTTATTTCTTAAAACTCATGGTAAAATAACATTTACTTTATAAATATCCATGGATTCTAAAAAATCACATCACCTATTTGCTTTTATTTTAAATGTACTCCCATGAATTCAATGGTGAATTCTTTTGTAATAGGTTCATATTACCAATCTTACATTGGATTCTTACATCAACTTTCATCCTTATTATTATTGCTTCGCAGAGAATACACCAGTGCTCTCGTGGAATGCGTATGTTGGCTAAGAATAAATAAAATTGTTGATGGTTGTATCTGTCTTTAGCGCTCTCGACTATTATGTCATTTGCTAGAAATGTACCCTCCTCAGCCATAGAAATACATTTCTACCAAAGGCAAAATTGACACGGAGGAAACTGAGAGCAGCAGTTTTGCCGAAAAGAAAGGACGTATAATTATTATTGTTATTTATTGTTTTGTAAAAAGAATTACTTCAAAAAGATATATCTAGGGACATATTCTTTTTGATTAGTTTGTTTTTCATCGTTTTTAAAGGGAACAACATTTAAAAGTAATTTTGCACTTACTTGGATTTTTCCGTACAAGTTTGATGCTATACTTATACGAGAAAGTCTATTCATATTTGAAAATGAAAATCTGGCAAAAAGAAAATATCATAATTTTCGACAATGTCATTCGCCATTTAGTGGATCAACTATCGCATTCAAAAAATAGATAT
Organism: Fragum whitleyi; assembly: GCA_948146395.1. Classification (NCBI taxonomy): domain Eukaryota; kingdom Metazoa; phylum Mollusca; class Bivalvia; order Cardiida; family Cardiidae; genus Fragum; species Fragum whitleyi. The sequence continues at coordinate 54,099,010 of OX411555.1, forward strand.
ATGTTTTTTGTGTTGTGTTATATTTTCTTATAAAGGCTGCCATTCTGTGAACTTCACTTAACTTTCACAATCCATGAGACTTTTTTAAGCTATACAGGGTGTTTCATAATATCTATCCTAATTCTAAACCATTGTTGTTCTGGTAGTACTAAGCAAATAACGATTGGAAATCTTCGTTGGTTTCGCAGACAAAATACAATTTTGATTGATATTTTATTTGTATTAGTTTCTCTGGTGGTGGAATCCTGTTTGGCGTCAAACTTTTTAAGTCATTTTCAACATGTCGTCAATTTTAGTCAATAATGACGTCTGGTCTTTATCTTGAATTGATAAATCATCGTGTCTCCTAAATAAATTGAATGGCCATTTATCTCTCTTAATAACACTTTTTAGTCTTGTACAGGTGCTAGTCAGTGACTATATATCATACTTTTTTGAAAGTTACACCAAAAGAAAAGGTCAAATAGTCTCAGATAAGACGATTGTGGCAGACATTTCTGATTAGTCTTGAGAGGGATACAGTTTCTAAAGATTGTCAGCGATTCCTGAAAATGTACAGCGTTGTTTAAAGTAATTTTTACCTTGCTGAATCTATAAACATATTATGTAATAGTGAACTCTCATGCTTCAAAATTAATCAGATACTAAAAGCACTAATGATGTTTGATCTAAACACGTTTACACATGCGCAATTGACTTAAATAGTCTCAAGACTGAATAGGCACGTCTGTCACAATTGCCTTATCCGGGTCTCTTTGACCCTTCATTTTGGAGTAACTTTCAAGAATTATGGTAAAAGACTTTCACCTGCATATATTGTACAAAAGAATTTAAGAGAGTCAACTAAGGAGAGAGCTAGCCAATCTATTTGCCAGGAGCATGATGAATGATATTGATAATTTAAGAAAAAAACATGACGTCATTATATCCTAAAATTGACGTCACATAAAATATCCCCCCAAAAGTTTGACGTCATACAGGATTGACACCACCCGAGAAACTAATACAAATTATATATTAATCAAAATGTTATCTTTTCTGTGAAACAGATGAGTATTTAAACAAGTAATCTGATTAGTTTTATAAGAACCAAAATGGTTTAGAATAAGGACAGATATTATGAAATACCCTTTATTATGTTACAAATTTTGATAAATGCTACCAATGCGTGGACCAACACTAACTTTCAAAATAATTGGTTATCTTTTTATTATTCAGTCATATTTTTCTAATGGCCGCAATTTTGTTGACTTACAATCACATTCTAAATGCATGGGTGGATTTTTTTTAATTATGCTATCTTTAACTTTAGCCAAGCCTGTTGTAAAACTCAGAGACATTAACCATGAGGTCACCTTTTTACTCAATCTAAGATACTCTAGACCAATTTAGTCAATATTTAAAAAAAAACAAACTGGCTGCTGCCTCGTGGAATTTAGGAGACTGTCAAGTAAGTTTATTCGTTTAAGAATTATTATTATTTCTATTAATTCCTGAGCATCATTTCATACTTGTATCGCTGGCATTAACAATTTCAGATATATTCAAAATACATGGAACTTGGATTTTATTTATCATGCTTAAGAACTTCAATAATCATAACTGGTATTTCCCAACAAAAACACCATAGAAGCTGTAATAAATTCAGTGCGAGTAAAAATGCATGGTTTACATAATTCTTTCTCTGAAAATTGTGTTGTAAACTTTCAGATGAATTTCAGTGCATTTTTAAAACGGGTATCATCAATACAAAATTTGTAGGGGTAAAAAAAACAGCAGGGGCTTCCATCTCCTGGATACATTATCATACCTTTATCACCCGTTTTATATGATAGTTTCGTCTAGTTTTGTTAGGAACTATATTTGTAACAAGAAAAATACAAGACTTGCCATCGATATTTCAATTAATCCATCCATTGCCGAAGTGTCAAAATACGCTAATTTAGAGTGACATGGCGGTCATCTTGGACAATGGCCGTCATATTAGGATTTTGCGGTGGCTTCCGGCTTTATATCAAAACATCGATTTATTGTATACTCTTGAGAAGTTTTATGCTTACATCACCTAATGCAAGATTTTTGATGAAAAATTGGGTCAATCTGCAGAGCTATTATAAAACCTTTTTATGTAAAAGACACGCATAAATCGGTATAAATAAGACGGTATAAATCACACATAAAGTTCATTTCTTCCGTTAAATTTCTACTTGTAGAAGTTTTACCGTAAATATACCTTGTAGCATTCCAAAGTTGTCGTTTTATAAACAACCCATGTCAATACCATCTATTGATGAACAAGATATAGTCCATGTATATAGCAGATATAATGGGCTTCCGTAATAATCATGATATATATATCCGATAAGCATGTCAAGCCTATTGTCACCTCTCGATAAGATTCTCTCTATTATTGGTTAAAATAAGAAATGAAGTGAGATATCAACTAGCTAATATGCAGGTAATAGAACCTACCTTTAATTAACACTCCAATACTCTTCAGCGTCATTCACAATAAATATACAGTTCTGCAAATATACTTTTGGATTTTTGATTGGCTTAAAAGTCGGGACATAATTTCATTTACGACAAAAACTTCGGCTTACGGTAAACATACATGTTTTCCCTGCATCTGGCAGCATCGACAAATTGACAAGTTGGTGATTCTTGAATGAATAAAAATGAAATTCGAAATTGGGGTGAGCTAGTTTTTAATGAAATTAAAGGGAGGTGATATATCGCTAGTTTCGTCCAATTGTACGAAACTTATACACCCCACCCCTTAAATATATAATACGTACTTAGTGTATTATATGGAAAAAAAATATCTAACGAGGTTGGGAGAATTGATCATTGTCGAGGCTCTGCCGAGACAATTGTCAATTCTCACAACCGAGTTAGATATTTGTTTCATACAATACACTAAGTATGTATTATATTTATCTTATAACCTCTTTTTGTCTTGTTTTCGTCGATGTTTCTTACTGAAATACAAGTTTCTAAAAATAACTGTATGATATTATTGTTCTAAAAATAACTATATGATATCATAAAAAATATCATACGGGATGTTATCACTTGGATATTTGTATGGTTATAAGATAAATTAGAAATACACATTGTTCTGTGTTTAAATGTTTACGGACAAATGGACACTTTAAAATCCACTCCAACCAATTAAAATGTAGAATGATTGGATTGTTTTAATAAAGCTGCTGATCTTTTTTAAACGATTTCAGAGCGTTTTTGAGTAAGTGTTTGGAATGAATGAACGAGGAGCAGAATGAATGATTTTCTAATTCATGATAATCTTAACTGCATACGTGAAGAAAACAAAAAGTAATAAACGATAGAAAGCGATGGGGAGAATCCACATGTGGGCCTAAGAAGCTCTACTGAGAATCAATTCCTCTTTAAATGTATCTGATATTTAAGGAACTTGATTGCTTTAGATTCTCGAGAATTCAATGATGTTTGTAGACTTTATCAGGAGATTGCATTCAGCGAAATTCCTTAAGGCACCATTTCCTCTGTTTTCTGATTAATCATCCCCATTTTCTAAAGCGACTATCGTTATGGTCGATAGACATGAAGTAAACAAGTTTCACTCAGCGAAGTTTCGTACTGAAATTCCATAAGGCCCCTTTATGACGCACAGATGGATGGGCGGACGGAAAACACGCCATCGCTATAAATATTTTAACCTTTGGTCGATATGTGCGAACAAAGTATTACGCTCTATATACTCACCGAATGCTAGAATGATTCGGCCAATCAGCAGATCTATAGCCAAGTCCCCTTTACCTCCATCACAACACACCCCTCAGATTCTGAAACGACTAAATAATTGGTCATTTATATGAAAAGAAAATACGAATTGATTGCAAGCGACCCAAACGTCGTAACTATAGCTTATTCAAAGTGCAGTTACGACGTTTGAATTGCAAATTTAGGAAAATAGGACACAAATGTCGGAGTGTTTCGGTCATCTTATTTGATGATCGTCCATGGATTTTACTTCCGGAAGACGTTGTCTGATAAAAAAAACTCCTGGGAAACTGGTGGATAATGAAAACGGCATTTGAACTGGTGACCAGTGATCAATGTGTAAATTTATTTGACTGTTTACTACCGTTAATAACATCGTTAAATTGACTGTCATTGCGCTCAAAACCATTCTAAGTCGCTCACTCAGTGCTCCATACATTCATTCCAAACACTCACTCAAACCATTCAAAAACGATCCAAATCACTAGAAATGGTTAGATCAACGATTACATTCAAATAAAAATCGCTAGAAAAAATCCACGATTTTTCTGTCCATTGAACTTTGTAAGCGAACGCGTGTTCTTAAAGACATGAAAAGCTATTCAGAGAACTTATTTGAACTTTTCTTATTAAAGGGAGGTAATAATCATCGTGAATTCTGTTCATCTTGCACAAAATAAGCGATGATGGATTACCTCCTCTGTCCAATTTCATTCGAAAATCATTCGCCTTGTCAATTTCACGATATTGTTAACTGTATATGGAAATAAAATGCGAATATGCTGTGACCCAAACGTCGTTACTACAGCTTATTAAAGCTTAAGTTACGATGTTTAAATTGCAAATTGAGGAAATATTTCAAACAAATGTCGGAGTGTTCCGGTCATCTTATTAGTTGTTCGTCGATGGATTTTACTTCCGGAAGGCGTTGTTTAATAAAAATAGATCTCCCGGAAAACTGGTGCAGCATGAAAACGGCATTTGACCTGGTGAACATTGATCATTGTATAAAAATATTTACAGTTTACTAGTTTTGAAACTCTTCTTTGGTTTATCGCTATGTTCTGTCTTCTCCGTTCCCCATTTTCTTTCCGGAAGTACGGATAAAGGACGGAGGGCGTACCCAAACTTACCGGTCACTTCATGGATGGAAAAAAGACGGTGTCCCTACTATGGATTGGATATCCCAGGACTTGAATACATAATTTTTTTGTCTCCGTTTAGGTCTGATCATAATAATTGAGTGTTTTGATTGGCAATCGAATTTTGATTGACATAAACGATCTGTTTATTAGATAAGAATACTTTAGAGGTACCAGTGATAGAGAATGAAGGTAGTGGACCCGTAATAGTTCCGCGACAGTTAGTTACATCGTGAACTTGACATTCACTTCAATCAAAAGCATTCTGAACCGCTCACTAAGCGCTGCATTCATTCATTCATTCCAAACACTCACTCAAACCATTCAAAACCGCTCAAACCCATTGAAAAAAATAAAGAATCAACAAGGTCATTCAAAATAAATTTTTGATAGAGAAAAATCGCGATTTCACTGACATGATTCAAATTGTTAGCTTCTTATAGGTTCTTGAAGAAATAGGAAGCTATAAATAGAACTTGTATGCATATTTTATTAAAAAAAGTAATCAATATCGCCAATTTTGTTTATCCTGAACAAAATTTGCGATATAGGATTACCTCCCATTAATTTCACTCAAAACTCGCTCCTTACACTCATTCAATTTCAATCCCATATCATTCTAAAATCCTTCACCTTGTTCATTTCATGAAGTTGTTAACTGTAGTTCCGCGTTATTTCTCACATGTTGAACGAGGTTTCCTAATGATATCATTAGGAAACCTCAGTTAACGCTGTTTAAGTCATTGACTACTTTTCTTTACCAACGTTCAAGGACCCTCGCAGTAATATAGTAAAAGAGCGATTTTACATCTATATACGCATCGCCGAGAAAAAGTTTGTCAAAAACGCACAATCATGGTTTACGAAGTACTTTTGCTCAGATAAAAAGAGAATTGTGTACGAGGCACGATCCAGATATTCTTGGACAGATTAGATATCTTTTTTTTATTTTACCAAAATACTAATAAAAACTTTCAATATCATTATTGCGAATCAAATTCTATTGAAACGGGTATCGAGGTAGTTTAAACACCATTTACATAAATAATAATCTTATTTTCACAAAAATACTCTTTATAAGTTATTCTAAGAAAATAGTCTTGCGATACCAAAGATTGCTTATCAATAGGTATTCCTTTCGTAGCTTTCGTAAACTATTAAACTTTATTAAATGATCCCGGGACACTCACGCGGTGCGTTGAACAGTTGGATACGCTCAATATCAACTTGACATCATTTGGAATTATATCGACATTCAATTTTGTTTTACCCACAGATAAACAGTGTAGAAAAACAATTTAGGGTATACTTCGGGTAGTGAGTACCGCTCTGTTAATTTGGAGCAACGGCGCAATAAAAATGGGTCAGTGGGAGAAGGAGTTTTATTTACGTCGGAATTCCGCTTAAGGTATCAACGATTTTCAAAAGCAATGTTATCACCACCTTATTCTTGAATCTCTCAAAACCGCAATACTAGTAAGTAGAATTTGCGCGACGTACCGTCGTCAGTCTTGCGTCGTACGTCGTCCACAATTTCTTAAAACATATTCTCCTCCTGTACCGGTGGGCCAATCTTGATGAAACCTAGCAGGGATGTTCCTTGGGTCAACCTCCACTAAAAAAAGGACTTTTACCAATGTTTTTATGTCATGCCACTGGGGTCATTTTAGCCTCCGAATTAACCCACCCTATTTTACATTGATAGAAGGAAATCTTCAAAACTTGGTCTCTGACACCAGAAGGTAGAGACCTGTCATAATAGTCGCATTAATTGTATTTCAGTTTGTTCCTTGCATGCGCAAAATAATGCTCATGTGAGGGCTGTGCCCAGGCATATCATTTTTACTACTTGCAGAAAACATTGCATGGTATTGATTTTATTCCGAAAATTGCCCGCACAAGCCTATTTAATTGCTGTGCTGTTCCAGGGTCAAAGAGAGTCAGGTGAGCGATCAAGGACCAACATGGTCCTCTTGTTTGAAATAGGTAAGATATGTTAAAATAACAGCTAGATCAGTTAAACTTTACCTTCCAAATGGAACTTGGTTTATATCGTTTAGTTTACCCATACACATACTTACATAATTGAAGTATACAGATCAAGTTAAATTCCTATCTTATGAGCCTGCGCGTGTCATTTCCAAAAAATTGGAAATTTGTCCGATGTGCAGCGTCAGGCAGCGTTAACAGCCAAATATAATTTACATTTAAAGTTAGATGGTCTACAGTTACGTTTACTTTGAGACCTTATCTATCTAAAAAACAAAGTGAAGATTCTTGTAATACTGTGATCAGGATCTTTGCTTTGCTCATATTTGAAATTGTTGGAAATCTAATGTACAGGTTCATATCTTTTTTTGATAAGTTTACCAGATATACCTATGTTAATATGAATAATCTTTGCGTTTTGTATTTGCATTCACATACAACGCCTTTTTGTATAACTGTATGATTCTTTAGCATGAAAATCAATGTGAATTTTAGATACAGTCAATTACTCACATGCCTAGCCTACTGGTTAACACAATACGGTGAGAAAACTCATAAGATTAGGCAGTAACCGGCTAGTAAGCATGAAGTAAATCTTGTTTTAGTTTCGCTTAGAAATCATTTATCACCCTTCCTCCAAACATGTAAAAGCATGAACTGTTAAAAGGCATACTTTTCCGAAAACGGATTCGAGTTTTTTTTATTTAAAAAAGGGCCATGCAAACATTTTGATATAATAACAATTAACGACTAAATTTTTGGCAAAAGTCATAATTGTAGTCTTACGATGGTCTTATAATCCTTGCAAAGAACTCTGACTACATAGACATTCTGACCTAGTTTGATGATTGAACCATAATGGAGCCTCCTAGAAAGTACACAAGGAAATGATCATTATAGCACTCCATTTTTACGAATTCAAATGGACCCATACTATTCGAATATTGTGACCAAGTTATGCAAATTATGCTTTGCTTGTGCCTTATAAAATGTAAACAAGGCAATTGTCATTGGCCCTTTTCCCGTGATTTTAAACGGAACAATTCCATTTTCGATAGGTTCATCCTTTTGACCCGACATCATTCTGGCACGGTTTTAAGCAGTTTCGGCTATTTTCGTGGCCGTTAGATTGCCAGCACTTAGAATATCGACGTCTAAGAACGCTCGACGGACATTAAATAACCACATAAGTTCTCCTTGTGCATGGTTTGCTCGGGTGAGCAAATTAAACAAAACAAAAAATAAACACCAAAAATCAACAAAATGATAATTATAATAAAAACCACAAACAGGTAAACTAACAAGCAATCAAAAAAGTCGCATCTTGGAAAGAATTTCAATTTTGAGACTCAGACAGACATAGGCCGAACTCAAGAGAAAAAATTTCTATGTACTATAATATTATTCTTTTAATTTCTTTTCAAACAATCGAATTGTTTTATAGCTTAGAAGAGAAATACTTCAATACATCACATTTTGGGACAAAATTTCCAAATGATATTATTTATGAATTCATTTGATATCAACTTGGATATATTCAACATTCTACCATATTCTCTGCAAATTTTACAGGCGCACAAGCATTTAATTTTTTATTGCCGTATTCCACAATGCAATCCTATAACAAAAATTTCCCATACATTTTAGGCATATACACAAATTTCATTGTAAAGATCTATCCACTGTATCGATCTATTAGCAGATTTGGGTATATTTTCATCAAAATACAACCTTTCCAGTGTTTACCTAAATTACAAGGTCTTCAGAAACGTAAAATTATTTAGATGTCAAGAAATATTAGAATTGCGCTACATTCTTGCCTTCATTTCCAAACGGCATGATAAAATAGTTCTTGTCAAAATTTCAGAACTAGTGGCGGTTAAAAAGACTTTAAGAGTGATAGATAATTACTTTTTTCCGAAATGAATACTCGCTATCCTTAAATAACATTACATTCAATAGGCTATCAATCATCTTGGTACCAATGGGGCTCCGTATCGTAAGTTTTGACGTCATATCCAACAATGAATTGATACAATGGCGTGACCTCACAATTCAATGAATTTGACATGGTTGCCCATTGTTGGCATTTTTTGCCAAATAATTGTGTTACGACTACCATTTTGTGCTATTTTGGAGTATAGTTTTGTCTCTCGCTATGTTGAAGATATTGAGGATAATCGTTTGTTCCGATTTATATTGCATTGAGTGAACAACAAAAGCTATATTTTCACGATTTTCAGAGTCACGAGTGGAACATATAGAATGAAAAAACTCCTTGAAGCGACTAGGTGTAACACGATAAATCTGAGGCGCCTTGATCGCTTTGATATCAGATGCGGAGATATTTTGTGTTAACATCTATGCTGGTAGGTATTAAAGCCAAGATTTTCGAATGATATCCTTCTTTACTTCTTTGTTAAATGGGATCTTTCCAACAGAGCCCAAAAATTATCACATAGGAGTGTTATAAACAACGATTAAAAGTTTCCCTAGACGAGCTACATGTAAATACCAAATATCAAAGCTGTCTATTATTTGTTTTCATAGAGAAAAAAATAAAAAAAATCATTATTTGGCTCTGCGAGTATATAGAACGGGATGCGCATGTGCAAAACCTAAATATAACCTAAAGAGTATGAAGGTGGAAGTGCACTATTCTTCGACACATGTCAAATAAAGTTGTTTGTCTTAATGTTTCAGGGAGGAATGCTTCAACAGTGTTTCTTTTTCCAACATTTGTTACCATGGTAACCAGACCTAAGGTTGGTTTCCAATTATTTTAACACAATTTGTATAGCTTGTCTCAAGTGACATCATTGGAAAGCTAGGCTCACCGGTGTAGTATTGGACGAAGGCAAAAATGGTATACGAATGGCTGAGATTGTGCTTCTTTAACTGGGGCATATTAACAAAATAATGAATAAATAATATGCAGTTTATATTTACAATGTCTTTACAATTGAACAACAATGTCGGGGTGGTGGATTGGCTTAATCTTATTGTTAAAAGTTCTTTTCGGATCAATCAACACAATATTGAAAATTTCCATTCTCATTTTTTCAAGCTTATCAGCCAGTCTAGGGCTAACACATACAAACATCTTCATAACCTCATAGCGGCATTCTCGAAACCAGAGGACATATAAACAAGGGTCAAGGATACATGACGTCATGTTGGTGACGTCAACTGATATACGTGTCAAATACTGACTCGATTTCAGGAACAACATTATACATGTGTACGACAATGTTGTTACAAGGATAGAAACTATGTACAGAAAAACAATACCAGTAGTTTTATACTTCATTAAAGCTCGAAACGTAGCCAGAACCCCTTTTGGCTTTTCGATTTTATTTCCATCCATTTCGATGAGAAAAATTCGAATGTAGCAAGCGGCAGATATAATACAGGCCGTTATCAAGAAAAATGCGTAGAAAGGATATGCAATTGAGTTACATCTGCCGATAACATCGATCATCGTGGCGTCAGGATACAACGCGAAACACAAACCGTAACGCACGAAAAAATACGTCAGAAACATACTGACCCAAACAGACACAACAATCTTCTTTACCGTGATTGGTGTTACACGTCTGATGTAAAAGTGAGGAGAATAGAATATTATAAACCTTTCTAAGGACATCATTCCGACAGTTATGTACGCTAGAAATACTGAATTGACGCCCAAGACTTGAATAAAAATGTTCAAATTCCCCATTGCAACGAATCTTCTGAGAGTAAAACTAATTGTTCCTGTGATGTCAAAAAAGAGTAATCCACTGGACAAAAATCTTGCCGTCTCTGGTGTGCATTTTGTTCTCCTCAAGGCCACGGTAGCGATGATCGTAAATATAAGAAGTACGATGCTGATCGTTGTCATGACGATGACGTATAATTGGTCCTTCTCCTCAATTTGTATAATTAAATCAGTTTCTGTGATGTTGTCTCCCATGACGGCAACGTGTGATTAGTGTTTTTCCTTAGCGTTTGAATCGTGGTTCTTTCAGCATCTATATAATCACTGTGGCTGTAGATCTGCCCAAAAAATGAAGAATGTGGCATGATAATTATTCTATGTTACATACATAGAGGATATTGAATGAGTGGTCATGAAATACCGAATTTGATAAACGAGTCATCGATAAACGGTTTATAGATGACGAGTTAAATAAATTCTGTATTTTATGAGCACAAATTTTATATTCTGTTTCCAATATGACCCGAATTTTTGCAAAAAATCGTCAAAATTCTTGAAATTTAACATTTCAATTTTCCGCGAATCTTATATGCCGTTTAAAACTGACGTCACAAGATATACATTATCACGTCATTTTCGCGGTTTCAAAATAGCGTTGTTATTCACTCTGAGCATAGTTATTCCACTAATGTAATAACACCCGTTTAATATCAAAAATATTCAACGAGGTTATTTCACTCCCGTGACGTAGGTCATATCATAAATAAATATATTTGTAGTTTGGACTGCCGTAATTGGTAGAACCTTTAGCTCTCTAAAGCTTTCTCCTGAATCTAAAGTTTTTATTTGATATGTCCACATACTAGGGCCAGTCCGAAAATATGTTTAAAACTTTCTTATTTCTAGCTTGTTTGGTTTATATTTTTGGTGATTGTGTGGTTCGGAATCTGCAATGAGCATAAATTTAACTATCTTTACAGAATTATCTTAAGTGCCCTCCAGTTCGTTATCTTTCTAACACGTGTTCTACGCTTAAGGGGGGGGGGGATAATGAAAATAAAAACCTTACACGAAAAAAATAATTTACAATATTATTTCATTTTTCGTTGGGCCTCCGGCCGATACAAAGTGAAGAACTTTTAACAAACAATTCATAAATTACAGTTACACTGAGTAATATAGAAGGAATTTGACATCGAGATTTATCTTCTTTATCCACATTTTTCCTAAGAATAGTTTTAAATGAAAATGTTGAGTGTTAAATCGAAATTAATAAATAACATGAATAATAATAATCAAAGAAAAACAATGAAAAAGTGAAGTTGAAGTACTCAGCACAAGTAAATGAGATGCTTATAGGAAAATGTACAAATAAGTTGTGCAATGGTATAGGGATACTTTATGCAATTCTATTTTAGACATAGACATTCATTAGATCAAACGGACAAAATGCAGAAATGAGTTTTATAATCACATCGCATTTGGACGTTCGTGCTCCCCTCCTTAGTACAGATTCTATGTCATAGATTTGTAACTGTATAACCGCTGGTTAATATACTAAAAAAAATGATACGTCACGCGAAAAGGGACCATCTCATCTTGGAAGTGCGTTAAGTGTCGACCCGACGGTCCCTTTTCGCACGACGGTTCACAAATATTTGTAGTTTTTTGTAAATTACTGTAAATACTTTCATTTTTAATAGTCAGCTTTTCATTAAGTTTTGACATTTTTTTGCACGAACTTCTGGGTCACTCTTTTTCTTTATTTTTCTTATGAAAACTTTGGCGCATCCATTTCCTTTTTTTAAAAAAAATCAGTTTATAGATGTTCTCTCTTTTCTGCCTTAAAACACTATGAATAAGTTGTCTTAAACAAGTCAGGGCCAATCTGTTTCAAGTTGGCCTAAGATCTACGACAAAGTAAGAATAAATCTTATTAAATTATTAAGCCAATGATTAAGTCAATCATTAAGTCAATGAAATATAGTTAGTTACATCGTGAAATTAACAAGGTGAACGATTTAGGAATAAAATTGAATGAGTGTGTGGAGTGAGCTTTGTGTGAATTTAACGGGAGGTAATCCAATACCGCAAATTTGTTCATGATGAACAAATTTGGCGATATTTACTACCTCCCTTTAATTTCATTCAAAACCCACTCATCACACTCATTAAATTTCATTTCGCAGTCATTCCACTTGTCAAACCACGATGTTCATAACTATAACTAAAAAATGATATACGGATTTACCTAAGCCATATCATCGTTACAATCCGTTTGCTAAGAGAAGCTAAAATCATAACAAAGGTAAGAAATAAAGACAAAATTAAGATAAAAAAGGGAAAGAGATTATGAAAAAAAAAGTATATCAACAAAAATATCAACTCAGTTTACGAGATAGGTTGATAAACAAACCGGACTACTTATGAAAAATTTAAGGTAAGAAATAGAAAAAAATACCTAAACTACTATTCGTCGATCTAAATACATGTATATTATTTCTCGTTTTCCACATGCATTGTCCAGACAAGCTAAACCACAATAATCATTTGATGGGAAATAAGTTATTATTCATATAGTGGAGAAAAGCTCGTCATTATAACGTAGGTATGAAAATAACACAATAGAAATTGGACGTCACCGCAAGGCTAACAAAGCTTAATTATTTTATGATAATACATGTATATAGAAACCCATCCATTTTCTTTTAAATCGATAGGCTAGTACATGTATCAATGGTGAAAAACGATAATGAATGAAATCAGATGAAAACTTAGTCTTACTGAGAAAATGATGAGGTGCAGACGACATGATAAATAAATGACATCGACTCATTTTCGAATTATCAACAGAATCCTGCACCATCATTACTATACATTCGCAACATCTCTCGGCCATTTCCGTAAACTGCAACAGACCTCGGATGTATGTAAGGCGGGTGGGTATGTAACAAAATCGTGCATTTTGTTAGGCGGAAATAGTGTGAGAAAAATTATCACTGTAGATTGATATCTATTACAGTAAATAACGGGTGAAAAATCTTAATTTTTTGAGAATGATTCGTCATTCTCAAAAATTAAGATTTTTCAGCCGTTATTAAAGAATCTAAAGATATTTGTATAAGGATACGATGGTTTCACGTCAGTGACTTAAACGAGTAGCGTTGACGACGTCGAATGTTTTCACTCAAAGTTTCGAGGGCTAACGCCATTTTAACTGATGTCTTCGAGTTTGGTCCGAGGGTTTCCCGTAATTTTAAAAATTAATCCGTCTATGTACATCTGAGGTTGATCGTGAGATTGGCCGAGTGGTGTTCCGAATGCATTGCTATATTGAAATACGTTATTGATAGAAAATAATATGACTCGTCACACGAAAAGGACCCATTAGGGAACTGTGTAAAGTGACGATCCTTGTCAGACTGCGCGGATTGCGAAGACTGACTAGGGTCGAAAGTTTTGGCACTTTACTCAATTGCTTTATCTCGAATAAACAATGTATCTTCCTGTGAAAGAATTTAAGGTATGCAACCTCTGGTGGAACCAATCTCTGTTAGAAGAGAATATATTGTGCCAAGTTCGCAGATGGTTCCTTTTCGCGTGTCGGGTCACAAATAGTAATTTTTGTCATACAATCCTTATTATATGTCTTTAAGGCCTCGATACATATCATGTACTGAAGCGACTTATGATCAAGTCACATAAAACTTTACACTGCTGATTTACCTACTCTTAGTTTCTGTTTATCCAATTAGGCGTTCTGATTGACGTCGTTCAAAACGTCTTTGTCTTCCTTTTTTGACGCTGCTCGGATTGGTTCTCGACCTTATTTTTTTCCTAATGTCCCTAATCAATTTAAATTGTATACCTCTTTTATGTGTTATGATTGGGCGTGTTAAACACCAAGTTATGGTCTTTCCTCATTTTGAAATCTCATATAGTTTGTATAGGTCTTAATTAGCGATCCAGACCATATGATGAATGATTTTGTGCGCCGAGCGTCCCGTTATCGTCACAATTTTCTCGCCGTTTGACGTCGTGCACTCGGACACAACAAAACTTTATAACTACGCACTTCGTGATGTCATTTGTATGAAAATAGACATGTGTGAACTCAGAAGCTGACTGCTTTCAACTATGTAAGTTTTATATCAAACTCCGTGTGAATATCGAAATAAATGACTATCACATATCTACCATATAATATTCGTAAGTAATAAATTTGGAGTGCGCCGACCGCCTCTACCGAACGTGTCTTTTATAGCTGTATTTCTGAACATAAAAATATTAAAACCTTAAAACCTTTATCAATCTGTTTCAAATTAAAGTGTGTTGTCAATTCAAGAGTTTTATCTAAATCGGACACTGGAGTTTTGAATAATCGAAAAAGTTTACGAATTTCTGGGACAACCCTCGTAATTAACGTCATTAACAATAGCTGCGCGTTGTCTTATTAGCGACATGTTGTAGCCATTTAGTATGTGACAACTGTTGTCAGCTATCGCCCATATTCTCGCCCCTTTGGCTAAACGACAAATCGGGTGTGATTACAGAAACTAAAATATATCTAGACGATAGAATACAGGAATCATGATATAACATAACTGCATTTTGACAAATCATTTGTCGTGGGAGGGCGTCACCGTCATAGCCCAACTGTTGGTGCGTCAGTCCCTTAAAATTCAATTATGGGGTCACGGGTTCGATCCTTGATGGCGGCAATTATCCATTGCGACATTCGTCCTCCAACTACATCGTAACGGTTAACCACATCGAGACACTAACACTGATCTCAATCAAAACCATTCGAAATCACTCGCTCAGTGCTTTATTCACTCATTCGAAAACCTCACTCAAACCACTCAAAAACGTTCGGAAATCACTAAAAAATAGGATCAACAGCTGCAATTTGAATAAAAAATGCTGGAAAAAACTCATGATTTCCCTGACCAAATTCAGTCTGTAAGCGTCTGATAGGGGTATGAAGACAAAGAAAAATATACATGGAATTTTGTTCATCTTTTATTAAAGGGTAGTAATGAATATCGCTAATTTTGTTCATTTTGAACAAAATTGGTGCTATTGGATAAACTCCCTTTAATTTCATCACACTTATTCTAACTCTTTCGGAAACCATTTCAATATTATTCAGATTGTCAGTTGCACGATGTTATTAACTATACAGTTAACCACATCGAGAAAGGGACACTAATCTTGATAAAAACCATCCAAAATCACTCGCTCGGCGCTCTTATCATTCATTCCAGACTTTCACTCATATCAATCAACAACGCTCCGGATTTGTAAAAAAACGCTTCGGAATCGTTTAAAATGAGCGGCATTTCAAATCAAGCGATCGGTCAAATACTTGAATAATTTTATTGGGATTTCAAAGCGTCTGATTTGTCCGTGAAGACCCAAAATTAGAACAACACGTAGATTTTATTTTAAAAAAGGGGAGGATAAGAATTTTGCATATTTTGTCCAATTGGAAGAGTTATCGATAATGTTTAACTCCCTTGAAAACCATTCAAAACTCGCTCATAAGACTCATAAATTCCAAAAGCCATTTTCTTGTCAATTTCACGATGTTCCTGACTGTAATCTTAGTGGAGTGACAGTTTGAGGCAAGGAAGAATGTAATGTTCTGGTGCGTTAAATAATTGGAATCCACTGTTAGGTATACTAGTACTGGAAAAAGCGATATGACTGAAAAAATGTTGAAAGTGGGTGAAAACCCCGGGAGTAAAACCACATTCAAGTAAACAGTTACCCGTCGCTGTAAACCAAAGTTCAATTTAGAACATCGTGAAATCGACAAAATGATTGAATTTGGAATTATTTTGAATGAAATCGAATGAGTGTGTGGAGAACGTTGTGAGTAAAATTAAAGGGAGGTAGTCCAGTATCGCTAATTTTGTTCAGGATGAACAAAGTTAACGACACGCATTACCTCCATTTAATAAAATATACGTTCTGTTTTTGTTTGTGTGTCTTTCTTGACACTTTAAAATCCACACAACCAATAACATCGTAGAATAATTTTCTCTATTAGATTAAATGTTGATCGATTTGAACGATTTAGAAATGTTTTCTTACAAATTCAGAGCGTTTTTGATCGACTAGAGTGAGTGTTTTGAATGAATGAATGGAAGGCTGAGTGAGTGATATTGAATGGTTATGATCGCAGTGAGTGTAATTTCACGATGGTTTAACTGTACCGTAGGTACGAATTTATACATTAAGGTCGTCCACCCTCGACTTTAAATATACTACTCAAAATTTGATAAGGACCACTTATAAAAATGCGCTTAATTTTAATGGACAATGAAAGGTATGAAAATTCCTTCTGATATTGAAAATATGCTCATTTGACATAATATTTGTGCCAAAGAGCGAAAGGTCTAGTGATTAATGGAAGTTGAACAGGAATTTCAACTTTGTAGGGGCTATAATTGCGGTAAGCGTGGAACAAAGGTTGATAATACTTTTTTTTTTTCGAAAAATCGAGGAATTTGATTTATAAAATGACCTGCGTTGTGACCTTGGAGTGAAATAACCCCGTTGAATATTTTTTATATTACACGGGTGTTATTACATTAGTGTAATAACTACGCAAATGAGCTAAGAGCGAATAGCAAAGCTGTTTTGTAACCGGGAAAAATGACGTCATAAGGTATATATTGTGACGTCACGTTTAAATGGCGTTATGAGTTTCTCGGAATATTGAAATGGTGAATTCCAAGAATTTTGACGATTTTTCGCAAAAAGGCGGGTAATATTATAAATAGAATATTAAATTTGTGCTCATAAAATACAGAATTTATTTAACTCGTCATCTCAAACAGATATAAAATCGGCGCAGCCTCGTTTTTATCTGTTTATAGATGGCTCGTTTAACAAATTTGGTATTTCATGACCACTCATCTAATATCCTCTATTTAATTATGCTGTTAAAGTACTTATTTTCAGCCTCTCAGATTTACAAAACCAACCTATTGGGTGCTTTCAAAATTTGATTTCAGTCTGCCCAACCGTAGTTGTTTGCTGCATTTCGAGATAAGTGGTTGGGTTTACCAGGCAGGCAAATATTGCAACCTGTTTCATTTTCAAGACAACTTTAAGCATAGCAAGGTCTGCGTTTAAATAAAAATGTGCCCTATTTCTTTCTTATTTTGTCTCGTTTTCATTATATGAATAAAATAATCTGTGCTATCGCCAAATCTCTCCTTGAGTGAACAATAAAAGCTATTATTTCATCTGAAGCTTCGTCACTCATTGAAATTTAGCTTTAATTATTCACCCAATAAAAAACGAATTTATTTTACACTGAAGCAAACAATTATATTGTCTACAACCCTCTCGAATTACTTAGTAATTAAAAGAGAGCATGTTTAGTAATTTTGATTGAATAAAATATATTCAGACTCCTGGTTTTGGTAGGAGTCAATCCAATGAAATGACAATGTACTTTTAGAACGCTTAAAGGAATAAGATAACAATACCATAAATCTGATTTCTTAAAGTCTTTTCGATATGTAATTGAAGATAAAAGTTCTCTTCGATTTCCCTTTTTGAATCTTAAATTCTGAGGTATAATGTTTTAAAAATATATCTGAACAATAAATGTGAATTATAATATGACCTACGTTGTGGGAGTGAAATAGCAACGTTGTATTTAAAAGAATTTGCTGACGTCATTTCGCAAATGGTGTTATATGTTTCGCGAAATAATTTGAATCGATAAACTTCTGGAATATCTTAGACTGATCGAAAATATTCCGGTCATATTATAGATGGAATATAAAATGGGTGCTCATTAAATACCGATATATACCGATACCGATATCAAACTTATCATCTTAAACAGGTGCAGACTCGGCGCAGTATTGTTTTTTATGTTTCGAGATGAATCGTTTATTGAATTTGATATACAATGACCTCTCATTAAATATCTTCTATTATACTAAACATATTGATACTTTTTACCTGCATTGGAACAGAAATCACGCTGATTTAATCACTCGTATTACTTTTCTTAATCTAACCTTAGAGTGAAATGTTGTCCTGACTGTAGAAGACTTTTTTGTCAGAAGCTAGGTCAAAGCGGATTTCTGTCATTTCTGTGTCAGTCGAGCAGTATCGGAGATTTTATAATCAGCGATAGCCACTGTATCTATACTAAGGTTAGCAATTTGGTGTTCTGATCTTATTCCTAAAGAAGTATTAACCTTGGGCTCTCTTTCAAATAGGGTTTCGTATTTAGGGTTAAAAACAACTTCATGGGTTGGATTAAAAGTATTAGATTTTAGTTTTAAAAGATATTTAAGAAACAGCTGTTCTCTTCGCAATTCCATTGAAAAGGCTTTTAACAGGGGATGTTCTAAAGGCTCCAATAGCAAGACGAAGACGTTCATGGTGAATGGAATCAAGGATTTGAAGGGTAGATAAACGGGCGGATCCAAACACTGTGCACCCAAAGATATTGGTATAGCCGCTTGAGGACTTCATGATCGGCACTCCAATCAGAATGGGCGACAACTTTTAAAAAGGTTATGAGCTTTTTTGAATTTCTTTTTGAGTACATTGATATTGGGAAGGAAGGATAGTTAATTGCCAAAGATGACATCAAGAAATTGTCATTCAGAAACAACGTCTATCTTCGCTTTGCCGAAAAGGATGTGTGCCACGATGGTTGGAGAAATGCATGCATTTTGTCTTGGACTTAGACAGTTTTAAAACCTGACATTTCTGAAGTTTGTTAAGACATTGATTGAGCTGTCGTTCGATTATATTCGTGTGTCGGGACATAAAGGGAGCAGTCCACACCTGTGACTTATAGCTTTTACAATCGTATTTATTTAAAAATAAAAGGGTAACGGATAGAATACAACCCTGTGGAACTCCCCTTTCGTGTCTACCGGTTCCAGAAAAGGTATTTCCAACCCGAACTCGAAAAGTGTGTTGATCTAAAAATGCAGAAATAAAAACAGGGAGGCGACTTCTGAGACCGAGGCCATGCAGGTCTTTTAAAATTCCAAATTTCCAGGTTGTATCGTTTGCGCTCTCGAGATCAAAACAGACCCATACTACATGTTGTTTCATGACCAAAGCTTACCAATGGAAGGTTTCAAAACGTATAAGATGGTCTAAAGTATGACGTTGCCGTCGGAATCTGCTTTGGACATCAACAATTAGATGATTTCTCTCCAGGAACCAAGAAAGTCATTACCCATTCAAGTATCTTACAGAAAAAAACAAGAGGCCCAAGAGGGCCTGTATCGCTCCACTGGCTTTAAAATCTTCAGACTTTCATTAAATAAAGCTTACTTTAGATGTATACATTAACACTCTGAAATCTCCTAAGACCTATTTAATAATGATTAACTGCTTCTGGTCCATATTGCACCAAAATACTCAATCACAATGAACCTGCAACCCTTCACCCATCTTATTAAAACATAAGGTTCAGAAGGAGATGTCATTCGAAAATTTATGGCTCAAAATAGGCCCCGCCCTGCCACGCCCATATTTATGGACCAATCAAAATTTCTTGAACAATTTCAGTAAAGGGTCACCAAAGGAACATTTTGGTAAAGTTTCATTGAAATCCGCCAAGTGGTTCAGGAGGAGATGGCGTTCAATGATTTCGGGCTCAAAATTAGCCCCGCCCTGCCACGCCCATATTTATGGACCAATCAAAATTTCTTGAACAATTTAAGTAAAGGGTCACCCAAGGAACATTTTGGTAAAGTTTCATTGAAATCGGCCCAGTGGTTCAGGAGGAGATGTCATTTAAAGATTTTGGGCTCAAAATAAGCCTCGCCCTGCCACGCCCATATTTATGGGCCAATCAAAATTTCTTGAACAATTTAAGTAAAGGGTCACCCAAGGAACATTTTGGTAAAGTTTCATTGAAATCGGCCCAATGGTTTTGGAGGAGAAGATTTTTAAAGATTTCAAAGTGAAAAAATGCCCCGCCCTGCCACGCCCATATTTGGGGGCCAATAATAATTCTTTGAACAATTTAAGAAGAGGGCCACCCATGGATCATTTCTACCAAGTTTTGTTAAAATCCGCCATTGGTTTGGGAGGAGAAGATGTTTAAAGAAAAAGTTTACGCACGGACGGACGCACGGACGCACGGACGAACGGCCGGACGCACGACGGACACTCCGCCATGACAATAGCTCGCTGGCCTTCGGCCAGTGGAGCTAAAAACTGGTGAGCGCTATTTGGGATTAAATGGATGGTTCGGTAGTGTCCTCTCCTGGCTTAGGACTAGGAATGACACGAGCTTCTCGCCATGACATATGAAAATCCCGTGACTGCAAGATACCATTAGAAAGGTCTAGTGTAAACAGAGGGGGGTGTTAACGGCAGTTGTTTTAAAAACTGATAGTGAATCTTATCTGGACCAAATGAACAATCGTGCGAATTAGAGCTTACTTTAGCTCATACAAAGAAAATTGTTAATTATCATGCTCTAAATTTGGATGATTGAAATTTAACCTATTTTCTCATTCAAAATATTTGAATTTTTAAAACTTTCCAAAGGTTCAAAGGTAGAAGCAAGAGTATTTGAAATATCTGAAGGGGATTCTAATAAGGTACTCCCGTCTTTATGATGGTTAAAACCTTTACCATTATTTTTCTAAACATATTTCATATTTTGAGTAGACGTTCTGCTATTTATTTTTGAAAGATACTCTTTCCAGGATTCTCTTTTTTCTTAAATAGTTCGCATTGCTTTTCCCTGAAAATACGGAATTGTTCATGGTTATCCGAAATTGGTGTTAGGCTAATCCTCCTTAATGCATCTTTTCTGTCCTTTGCATCCTGTTTACGAGCATCGTTATACCAAGGCATAGAGGGACGTTTTAGATTGGTCGAGGTCTGAGGGATTGATTCTTCGGCAACATCAATCAAGATAGAGGTAAAAAGTTATACGTGTTCTTTATAATCCCTTAACTTATCATGGGTAATAGTCTGCTGGCACAGAATATCAAACTTGTTCCAGTCAGCTTTGTTCAATTTTCACTTACGTGGTTTTTACAGTGCCTTAAGGTTGTAGGAAAGACAAGGTGATGGAAAATGGATCACTGCCACATAAGTCATCGAAAACCTTCCACGTTAAGTTCTGAAGTAATACTTGATTGATTGAATGGAGTTTAACGCCGCTTTCAACATTATTTCAGTTATATCGCGGCGGCTGGAGCACCTAACAATGGATTCCTGGTATTTCTATCACCAGTACAACCACCACATTCTTTCCTAGCCTCCAGCCGCTATTTCACATAGGTCTACGATTATCAACCCATTGGTGAGAGACAAATAGTCGGAAAGAATGAGTTCCGCCGTCGGGGATCGAACCTGCGAACTCTAGATTGACAGTCCGACGCGCTACCAACTGCGCTATGACGGCGGCTCTGAAGTAATCCTGGCGACGAACATATAGTTAAACCAATAAAAGAGTAGGTACCAGTTGCTGGATGTAGGTAAGTTTTTGACATATTATCATTCATAAAGGATAGAGAGTTATTAGTGATAAATCTTTCAGTTAGAAACCTCTCTGGTTATTGTCGCCATATCCCCACATTGTGTTGAGGTCGTTAAAATCGCCGACAAGAATAAATGGGGTAGGCTACTGTAAGAGTAGATTGTGTAGTTTTATTATCATCGATAGGAGTACTTGGCGGAGAGTAATTGTTTTGTTTAGAGAGATTCTTGCAGCAACAGCTTCTAAGGTTGAGTTCAAGGGAATAGACCAGAGAGGAATGTTGTTGTGAATAACAATATAAACTCCTCAACGTGCTCTATCACCCATCGAAAGTTTTTTGTTGTACAAAGAAATATTTTTTATAGACATAGTATCTTCCTGTTTAAGCAAAAAGGCAGACCATTTATGGGTGCTGTCGTTCAATTCCTGAGATTTTGATTGGAAAACCCCATGTTTAATCTAGGAGAAAAAACTTATCGTCGCGTTATGTTCAGTTTTATCACACAGCGACTGTATAACTATATAACAATATGTTCCTAGTATGTCTCGAGAAAAATTTTGCAATCCCTTCATTTCCAAGCCTCCAGTTTGCCATCTCATTTAGGTTTATGATAAAGTCAATTGTGAGAGACAAAAAATCGGAAAGATTGTGTTCCACCTCTTGGAATCAAAGCGGGACGCATTGAATGATTGTTCGACGCGCTATCAACATCGCTATGGCGCCACAGTTTGTCAAAGCCATATCCGAATCATTGCTAAAACTTGTTAGAATATTCATCTCAATGACATTCAGGACCTGTACAGGTTGTTTTAATAGTTTGGTTGTAAATTAGCGAAGACAGCTGCCGGTTTGTGTGGTGTTTGAATCACTGACGTGTACGATATTTCATCGTTTGATTGGGGTGGTTGAGTGGTTTGTGCCTTTGGTTCAGATGCAGTACAGAGTAGTAGAACTTGTAGTAGGAAGAATATCAGTACAATCTTTGACAAGACGGTCTGGATGAAGTATCATAGTAGGTAAAACATCGTCTTGAGTGGATGTATGAACTATAGGCTGGTATACGGGAAACCCATCTGGAGTAATCTTCGACGCATAAATTATAGGGTGGTACATAACGAGACATCCTTCTGGATTAACCTCCGCCGCCGTCATAGCGCAGTAGTAGCGCGTCGGACAGTGAATTTAGAGGTCCTGGGTTTGATCCCCGACGGCGGCACTCATTATTTCCGACTGTCTCTCACCAATAGGGAGATAATCGTACATTTTGTGGGATAACAGCTGGAGGCTAGGAAAGGATATAACAGTAGAACTGGTGTGAGATATAACAGGAAGCAATTGTTAGGTGCTCCAGCCAGAGCAATGACACTGAAAGGTTGTTGAAAGAGGCATAAAAACCACCGCAAACAATAAATCTGGAGATTACATCGATGGGGTATCTTGATCATACTCCTCTTCCGAAATATACAAAGGTGTAGGGGAGTTTAGGGGAGAGCAGAGGAGTGCTTTTCTTGTAACTCTCAGACTTTGAACTGAAGTTAATAACAGTTTGGTCGTATTTATTAACTTTCTTTGTATTAGTTAAAGATCGTTGTCGATGAGACCAGCCGTAGATTAGCGGAGTTCATCTGTCTGGAAGGCTCTGCACCAAGTAATTCAATACTAGACGCAAACAGTCCTAATTAATAATTCAGACCCAGAAATCTTTCACCATCTTCTCCTTTGTAACACATTAGCCGTTTTAAACATTATGTGGCAGAAATGCTGCTTTGTTGACCCTTTTCAATACTTACTCGTGAAATAAAGATATACACCCAAATATGAGCGTGAATGGGCGGGTTTTATTTTATTTCTTAAAGCGTTATACGTCTTCTCCTCAGTAAGCGTTAGAATGATGTAAACCACACTTGGTACAAATGTTTATTTGGTGACCCTCTCCATACTTGTTCTTTGACTGACACCCAAATATAGGAGCGACAGGGTGGGTCTCATTATGAGCCTTAAAATCTTAAATATAATCAATGGCAACCAAACGTGTAAGAATTGACGCTATGTGACGCTTTTCAAAATTTGATTGACCTCACCCCTCCCCATCCCAAACAAATGGAGTGGTAGATCATCTTATCACAAAATAGGACCATTTTTTTATTTTTTTTTATTGCAGGTTCTCCTGAGTGATCTCATTCAGATGAGCGCTCGGACCCTCTTGTTTTCTGTCAAACTGCGCTTAATCTAGAACCAATGATTTTTTTCTGCCTAGTTAAATCAAGAGTGGCTCATTGATCAAGGAGAAGACAATACACAATAGCTAACCTAAGTCATTATCACACACTTCCTTGTTCTTCCACCGATGGATCCATAATAGGCAGTACGGCTCGGTTTAAAGGAGAAGAAGCTCGATGCTCAATTTAAACAGTTATACTTATAAAGGCTAAAAGTGGTGGAGGCATTGAATTTGACCTCGCCTCTTTCAGATCGAAATTTCCAACCAACGCACTAAGCATGAGACCAGTAGTAGCAGTCTATGACATCAAGCCCGTGTCTATTTTTCTTATGCTACGGTATGATTTGACTTCTAAAATGAAAAAGATTGATTATTTTAATTCGCCTTGTCTAATTTGATATCGCATAAAGGTGTCGCCAATCTGACGTTGAGAGCTCGGGCAAGATTTCTGACCGATTATATTTCAATTTGTAATGAGACTCACTATCAAACAATCCTCTATTATATTTCTGTCTGAGTTGTAGTGATTTAGACCGCACAAGGAGTGCGGAGTGCGTAATTATCATTCTAATCTTAGAGTTGGTCGACAGGAACGTCATAAAATATCGTTGCCGTAACAACATGTAAACTTTTCGCGAGAAATACCTAGCAATGTAGCTCTATTGTTTCGGATAACTCCGGTGTTACGGTTGAAAGCATCATGGAATTGACCATGTGAATGATTTTTTGGATAGAATGTAATGAATGAGAGGATAGAGTTTTGCAAGAATTAAAGGGAAGCAATATGATATCGCTTATTTCGTCCACAAGGACGAAGTTAGCGATATTTTATCACCCCATTTAACCAAATAGAGATACTTTCTTGTTGTTTGTTTTCACGGGCAAAAACAAAAGACTTAAAAATACCAGCTTGTGAAACTGTTTGATCGATTTGAATGAAATGTTCAGAGTTCTGAGTGCTTTTCTACTTGCTTCAGTTTTGAATGTTTAAGGCTATTAATGGCCCATGCGTGACGGCACGTCGCCTCATACTTCAAAACTTCATTTACACGTAGGAGACAAAATGCGGTTGCAGACGTGAAAAAAGCAATTTTGAGCTAACCGTTCTAACTACAGCATAGTTACTAAGTTTATGTCGCCCATTTATGATGCTATAAACAGAATAGCGAAAAAATGATGTCCATAATTAAATAGTCATCGAATTATTATTATTTTTGATTATCAGTAGCGAATGGTTACTTATAGGCTATAGTGCAGAGAAGTTATCTTAATTGTTAAACTCTTGTACACAATCTAACCATCAATGTCATTTAGTTCACCTTTCTGTTACTCACTGCCTGACCGTGGTATGATAGATCTTACAGGGAGGGTAATATATTGGTCTTCGAGTAGGTGTGCAATATCTGTATTCCAATATGAAATTCATCGAGTGTTGTCTTTTCACGAGAAAAGATACCTTTTGACGCACGAAGAACCATCGACTTCTGTCGTGCTGTGCCGATTATGCAGCCTGAATTGGCGACAGAAGTACGTACCATACACTACAGGTATTTCTAACGACAGTTTTACAGTTATTAAAATCGAGAAGTTGACATTCATTTCAATCATAACTATTCAAAATCGTTCACTCAGCGCTCCATCTATCTTCTCCAAACATTCACTCAAACCTCTCAAAAAAAAAAAAAAAAAATAATAATAAAATAAAATAAAAATAAAAAAGTACACTTCGAAAATCACTAAAATGTTACATCATAAACTGCATTCAAATAAATAGTTAGAAAAAATAAATATTATAGGTTATTGAATTTATATGGGAATATATTGTGTCGGGCGAGTTCTTTTGGCAGAGTGTTCGAGCAACTACGCCAAAAGAACGAGTCCGACACAATATATTCGCATTTAAAGCTGCTCTTGCACAGATTGGGAAAATGTGAATTTTAACATTTTTCGTAAAATCAATCGGAATTAATTACCTCATCATGCTGAAGCCTTTAAAATAATAAGATTCAATCTGGTAATGCATGGAAAGAAAGACCGATATGTCCGTATTTAGGTTAAATTCATTCTGAAAAATAAAGTGACTACTAACGCTAAAAAAATTATTCTTCAATTTCGAGCCAACTATTTTCGCTTGACATTCGGCATGTTTGTCTTACTCAATCAAAGATTAAGGTTAAAATAATTGACAGTTGGAAACTTCATATCAATACAAGCCAAAATGAAAGATTATTCACGGAAAATAACGATTTTGTAATATATAGACTGGAAATAAATAGACTTACTGATCTTGCCACTTCGAAAAAATAAGTTACAAAATTATTGAAATATGTTATTTTTAGTGCCAATGCTTTTGGTCATTCTAAATAGTCTAAAAATACACACATTTCCAAACCTAAGAACAAGTTTTGTATTTTTTCTATGAAAAACTGTGCAAGAGCAGCTTTAAATTCAATAACCTTTTTATTGTTTACTTTGATATTGTTAGACGATGGTCACTTCTTTTTCATAAATTTTTGATATCACGTATACTTCTAGAACGAATTTTATTTATATTTAAACCGCTTTTTAAGAACAGTTACGTGAGAGACCTTTTACCGCAAAATCCTTTCCGTTATATGTTTACGTTCGGATGAATACATCCGTTGCTATGAAGTAACAGTGTAAACAAAAATGGACGACGAACATTTTTTGTGTCGATTCGCATTTTCGATTTTTAAATACGCGTTGATTTCGACTTACTTTCAATAAAAATGAAATAAATGTATCAATAAAAACATGTTCATTTGTTATTCTTTCCAGTTACATGCTCCAGAACTTACTAAATCGGCATTGTCCACTTGATACAGGACAAGACTAGCGACAGTCACGAAGGATGGGGGCGGAGTGAAAGACGAGATGAAAGAGAAAGATAGGGAGGAAGAGAGATAGATACTAGAATTATGATAGACATAAAGGGATGGGCATGAATTAGTTTTGAAAGAGTAATAAAATAACATAGATAAAGGATAAACAAAAACAGTGATTTGGAAGAAATTGGGGGTGGGGGTGGGGGGATCTGATGAAAGGCGGAGAGGTAGAGGGATGAAGTGGTTGATTCCTCGAAAAATGTTTTCAAAAAGATGAAAACAAACAGTGATGTATTGCCCTTTAGGGATTCAAAGAACTTGAAACGTATTTCTTTACTCTGACGAAGCTATTTCTCGAATATTGAACGCAAAAAGAAAGCGTTGATAATGTGATTTTATGTTGACCTATGGCGAGGTAGCAACCTGAAAGTAGTCCAGTCCACTTGTGCTCGTGAAAATGATCTTAGTGCAATATCAAAGTATGATATATCAAAAAATATTGCATACTTTCCTTCCGCTCAAATACATAGAGATAATATCAAAGTATCTAATAATTTCCCAAACAATTGAAATTTTAGGGGTCCGATTGGTTCTTGAAGAGATATGAAGCTACCTATAGAATTTGTATGCATATTTTGTCATAGGGATGTAATGAATATCGCCTATTTTGTTCATATGCGCGCCGCAGCCGAGTGTTTAATACAGGAAGCCATGGTTCAGGGTCATGAGTGCGCACAATTGCGTTGTCTCTGCTTTATACTTTGTTTTTATACATATACGTGTATTCACCATCACAAGAGCTATCCAGACTACTAGGGGAAATAACTCCAAACCCATTATTAAAGAGTTATGCCCTTTTTATATTTTTTACTTTAATAAGCAACTGAAACCGAGCGGCGCTCATGTTCAATTCTCTTTTCACTCGGATACTGCATGGACATGAAATACAGAAGGATCACAAAAGCACTTATTAATGAACGTGTTCCAGTGTTACAAAGTGTGAAAATCCAATAGTTGGTCCTTCAGTCGCAAAAAAGTATAATATCATTTAAGTTTCATTTTATTAACGTCGCCAGATCGGTTCTATGCAAACTGTAGCGTTGAGACTCCTTCTAAATGCGTTGAGAGATTCCAATATCAGACCGGACGTTTGTAAGACAATATCAGCCGGACACGTTAATTCGGCTTTAGATATTACGATCTGGTCACTAAATTAGTTCGTAGTAAAACTGTCACCAGACCTGGGGTTATTGAAAAATGTAATTGTAATTAGCTGTAATTAATTACAAATTGTGGAGTAATTGTAAATTGTAATTGACAATTTTCTCAATTACAAGTAATTGTAATTAATTACAACTGAAATCAACATGTAATTTACAATTACTTTCAATTACATTCCAATTACATCTATATTCTATAATGGAACTCTAATGATACAGTCATATAACAGTGTTTTACTTCAAAAATGTTAGGCCCCGAATATGATTTTTAAGACATTTAAGCTCTATTTTAGATCAAGGTATTGAGTATTCTTTGAAATAACAATGAAGTAAAAAAAGAAAGAAAGAATCCTTGATCCACATATAAGTTATTTTAATCAGATAAAGTTAGTCTTCAACTTAAGAAGCAGATGCAAAATGAACCAATGATTCACTGGATTATACTTGCATTCAAAAGTAAACAAAGAGGTATTTATTGTAAAAATCACACATTCCATGCCATAATGTGGAAACAATAAGATGACAAACACTTCCTAAATGGACAGGTAAAGGTGTGAAAATCTTTATTGTCTTTGACTATGTGGTAATTTACACTTTACAGTTAGTTACACTTTCATTAAGGGAATCAAATAACAGTTATCCAGTACAAATTTTCTCAGAAATAACAAAAAAGGCAGAAGTATTTTATTCAAATTAATAGATATGATGTGTGTTAACAAACCAGCGTAGTTGCCTGGTACCTAATTCGATATGTGTTTAATCAATCCTAGTCACTTAAGGAGTGTCAAACAAGTTTTATTCATTTTAATTCCAAAACTGGATTGCAAGCATGTCCTACACATTCCTGAATTATCAAGTGTAAGACTTTCTTTCAGTGTGGGCTAAATTTCAAAATCAAATTGTTAACTATCCCAGTAAGTGTGACCGCCCTCCATAACATAACAAATTTAAGCCCTTAATTGAAATGCTTATGATTTCCAAATTGTCTCTATACAGATATAATACAATATATCTTACAGTTTTAATGTGACCATAAAACTGTTAATGTCATATTCCATTTTCTATTGACTGGTTCATCATACCTCAAATGTAATTGGTAATTGTAATTAATTATATTGGGAAAGTAAATGTCATTTAATTAATTACATTTATATTTTGTTGTAATTATAATTGTAATTGAAACATTTCAATGTATTTTGTAATTTAATTAATTACATGGGCATGTAATTGGCCCCAGCCCTGACTGTCACTAGTGCTTGCATCGACAAACGTTCCAAAAATGGTTTAATATCTAATTTTGAAATTGATCTCAGTCTGAATCGCTATTTAATTCGGTGGAAACACAGGTCACAAAAGCGAATTCAAGTATATAGTCTTTCTGATTTTTATCGACAAAACCACATACTGGAGGTACGGACCTTTCATACATGATAAGCTACAGATATTTAAAACAGTAATTTGTTTTATATTTCCTATCGAGCAACCGGTTGCGACGACGAAAGATGATAGTACACGGAAGATTTGACGAACCGTGTCATGTAGACGAAAGGTCAAATAAACGAACGAAGCTCTGGTATTCTAAAGAGGATAAATAAACGTATAAGTATTTAGCGCTTCTATTGAAAACAGCTTAACTCGCGTATCCCTCACAAATAAGGTCATAGTCATTTAATATTTCGTAAGCTTCCCATGAACAGTTTTGAAATTCGACATTATGCTAAAATGTTTCACACTTTCTTTATATGTGTTTCCAAATTTGAAACAATGATTAAAAAAGATAAAATAAAATGAAAGTGAGTCGTCAAAGACGAGTAAAAAAATTGTTGCCTCTGTGGACAAACCGAACTTTATGGTTTTACTTTAAGTTATAGATCAGAATTATTTTGTGATTTTCGACGCCTACAGACATACGTTAATTTGAATTTTATAAATACAATTTTTCGCTTTTAGCATAATTTCATCAACAAAGAATGTTCTTCTTTAAAACGAAGTGTCCTTTCGCACCAGGAAAACACAACATTTGTACAGATATAGAATGCAGAAAAATGTAGCAAGTATGGAAATAAGACGACGTATCCATCATTGCTTCATAATTGACCTGATTGGGTTCGAGGAAACCTTACATAACTTAACCGTACATATTCGACGTATAATATAAATAACGTGAAGTTGTAATAATATGTCTTGGCATTGTTTGTTAAGCTTGATTTGTTCAGAAAACTTGCATCACAAATGCAGCACGTGAATCATTCGCTAACCTCCCCTAGTATGGACATATCCAACATAGATCCATCTTAAGGGTCCTTGAACTCTATACTTTCTAAATCCGTTCTCTGTCCCTTTGCTCCTTTCTAAGTATCTGAAAAGAAAATAAACTATCACCATATGGCTTATTTGTATGTGCAAAACACGACTAACAGTACTTAAAATGTTCAAAGTAAACGCTTTGGTCATCAGTTGTGAAAGCCTAGCCTATAAACTGCATATAAACCGAGATTTCTTTGGTAGAAGGAGGAAACGGCGCGGTTAAGAAATATATAATACATACATAGTGTTTTGTATGAAAAAAAATCTAACGAGGTTGGGAGAATTGATCATTGTCGAGGCTCTGCCGAGACAATTATCAATTCTCACTACCAAGTTAGATATTTTTTTCATGCAGTACACTAAGTATGTATTATATTTATCTTATAACCTCCATTTTTCTTGTTTTCGTCGATGTTTCTAACTGAAATGCAAGTTTCTAAAATAACTGCATGATATCATTGTTCTAAAAATAACTATGTGATATCATAAAAAATATCATACGGGTTGTTATCACACGGATATTTGTATACTTATAAGATAAAAGCAGTCATACACACTCGAGTACAAACTAGGTACCGTAGCTTTACATAGAACTCGTAATTCATTAACTATCTTTTACGTAAATAGACTGGTCTTTTTTGATAGTTGAAAGGTCGGTGCTTCGAAGTAAAATGTAAGAAATTTCCTGCTTATCAAACCTTATACCAATCAAACAGATTGATTGACGCAGAACTTATGAAAGATAAAAATTACAATTTAAAATAATTCAAGCCTATCCACTATGTCATGTTCTTGTTACCAATCCCGCAATTTGATTGATGTTCAAATCTATAAAGTACCTTATGCATTTGAAATTGACGGATTTATTTAAATAATGCTAGAAATTTCATCAGCTTCTTCTTTCTATTAATCTTCTTCTTTCTCTTCGTTTTTTGCATTTACATTTTTAGCGTCAGAAAGCATCATTATGAAGAGACGTAATAATCCCCGTAGGACGTAAATCGTCCGTACGTTAAATCTTGTGTACGCTAATCCCCCTTCATTTATGGATTTAGATGAAACTTTCACAGAATGCACCTGAGCGCGCATAGTGTCTTTTTTATGAACTGCAACTAAGTCATGGAAAAGGGGATTTCTCGCTAAAATTCTTGTGAACACAACCCCTCCCTTATTTATGGACCGACTTTGATGGAACTTTCACATAATGATCCTTGTTACCTGAACTTGCGCATACTGTCCAGGTTTGGTGAAATTCAGGCACGTCATCGAAAAAGGGAGAACGTGCATTTTGTACTGATTTAGAGAACTATGCCATGTCAAAGTTGCCTTATTGTAACACTTAAAGAAACAACTGTCCATTTAAGGATGGATTTGGTTGATAATATCAGAGGGTAATCTTCGTCTTATCACAGGATAATTCCTATGATGCACTATCAGAGTAAAGGGGTTTTAAAGGGGGTGTTCCAAATATATAGTAAAATGTGCCCACGCTTAGATTTTTATGATATTGTGGGTAATTGTAGTACTGGGTATACTGATTAAGGAAATGACTTTTTTTCCAAAATGAGTAAAGAGGGTCGACCATAAAGTACCCGAAAGCACATCTTATCGAATGCAAAGGGGTGTCAGGAAAAAAATCCCCCAGCAAGGAAATTTTGGAATCTGTAAAAAGAATTTGTTACTGATTTAAAAGACAATTGGTACCTATATGTTTTTACATAGGTTGGGATTTCATGTCTGTTTCCTCTTAACAGTTAGCCCAAAAAGTTCTTGAAAAAATCATGAAAATTCGAAAAAAATGAAATAATGTTCTCAGTTAAAGGGTTAAAATTTTTAAGTTGTAGCTCTAGTCCAGTTATCAAACTCTTTTAAAATTAAGATACATATGTTCTTAATGTTTACAGAAAGTTTCATTGAAATCGAAAACCGGTAAGTTAGTCGAAAATCTCTTTGTGTAGAAGATAGTGGGTGGGGTAAGATATAGATTTCACCCATCTGAGAATCTTAAAGTGTGAATAACTTTTCAACGGCTGTAGACAGGATGTTCATATTTCATTCATAGATCCTTTGTGACAAAGCCTTTTTTACAAACATTAGTCAAAATCAACTGCCAAGGTCAAGGTTAATTATCAAGGTCATTGTTATAAATAAAAAAAACTTCATTGAGCTTTGGGAACATACTTTGCAAAAGTAATGAATGATGATTTTGATTTTCAATTATAGTTTATTTTAAACAAATGTATTTCAATTTGTTCCTAACTCAAAGTCATTTGTGAAGGTCAATGTCAGATTTTCTTTTAAACAAACTCATTTCAGTTGGTTCCTTACTCAAGGTCATGTTTGAAGGTCAATGCCACATATGAGGATGTTTTTTTAGGATTTGACACTACGTATTTTCTGTCTATGTTTTACAGGTCTGTTTTAGTAATAAGATTCCTCCCAAGAAAACGCGAGACACTTTTAGCAATAAATCAAAATTTAATCGAACTGTAGATTATGAAATGAAAAACTTTGGAAGGAAAAACAGTGTTGGAAAACAAGGAATCTCTTGCTACAGGCATTTTCTTCTTTTTATACAGTGTTTTCCTTTGGGTAATGAAAATGTCGAGGATAGGCAATTTATATATTTGAATTTGTTAAGTATACAAATGAAGATGAACAATCACTACATTCCTGAAGGACCTGCAACATTCCGGCATTGCTGATACATGTACTAGTCCTTCCTAAAATATACTAGCCTCCGGTCCGAGGGTTATTGTCTGTGCTGACCCCTAGTCTTAATTCAAATAAGAAATACATGTACTACTATAACGTTAATACAATTTGAAAGAATCTTTTTCCTTCGTAAATAAATGATTCTCCTAGGTCTTAAGGTAAATGTTGTTTGTAAACAAGGGGGAAAGAATGAAACTAAATCACTCACCTGAGTTTTACTGGTCACTGAAGTGACCTTTTGGCAAAGATTCGTAGAAATTAGCCTAGTTGTTGAGATGTAATTCAATGAAAAGGGTCAGCTTAGAAATTATTGAAATTGGTATATTGGTTAAAAAGATGATGTTTTTTTTCATCCGCCAAGTCAAACAGATTTTTATGCCAATTTCAAGAACAAAGTTTGCAATGGGTTTCCAAAGGAATATTCTGGAAAAGTTGCATTGAAATTGGCTTGATGGTTCAGGAGGAAATGTTGTTCAAGGATTTAATAGTGAAAAAACCCATGGTCATATTTATGGGCCAATCCGAATTTTGCGAACAATCTTTGCGAAGGGTTACTCAAGAAAAGTTCTGTCATTGAAATTGCCTTGAGGGTTAAGGAGGAGAAGAAGTTTTAAGAAATTTGGAAGACGGAAGCCACATGATGCACAACCTGCGACGGACTAGGGATCCTAAAAGCTACCGTCGGGGATGTTGTGCTCTGTTGAGCTAGAAATCAAGAAATAATACAGTTCCCTATTACGTTGAATTATATCTAAATATTACATTTATAATAAAACTAAAGAGTTTAAGAGATATTGCGTAGCCAATTTAGTGAAAGTAAGACTTTAACCTTTGAACTCGAGTTGCGAAAAATGACATATTTTCTGTTTCTTTCTGATCTAGAATTGAGTTTATTTAATCAAATTAAACCAAATAGTTTGTGGTAATTCTTTTAGACATTTGGGACAGAACTAGGACATTGAACATAAAAGAAACAAAAGATGTTTTGAAAACATTTATGCCCCATAAGAGCAGGCCAATGACCTATTCCTTGTCAATTAACAAAGGTCAATATCTCAAAAAATATGATGAGTAGAGTTACGGTTCTTGTGAACTGTACCTCTCCTCAATAGATGAACAGACCGACAAAGAGTGGTGCAAAACAACAGCAAAATCTCAAATATTTCTCCTAGAGGATATTACTGGTCCCTTTTCCGTTGCCATTCAAATAAAAAAAAACATAATGTATTGTTATAATAATTTGTTTATATACTTTTTTTTCATGACTGGCCACGATACTTATACTTGGCCAGTATCATAAGGTTATGCATAAACATATTATGGAAATCTTTCATAAACCCTGAAAGGAGTATTGCATCTTAAAAACAAGAGGACCATGATGGTCCTAGATCGCTCACCTGAGTCTATTCAATCCCTGGGACATCACATTTATTAAATAGGCTTATGTCAACAACGTGACATTTTCTACATAAGATCAATACCATGAACTGTTTTCAGCCAAGAGCAAGACAGATATGCCTTTTCGCTGTTTGATTCTATGTAAAAAGGGTTGCACCAAAGCCAAAATGTGACCCCAGGGTCTTGATATGAACACACTTGGTAGAGGTCCATTAGATGATGCTACATACCAAATATGAAAGCTGGTTGCCTTCTTGTTTCAGAAAAGAAGTTTTTTTTAAGATTTTCGCTCTTTGATTCTATGTAAAAAGGGTTGCTCCCGGATGGAGCCCAAATATGACCCCAGGGTCTTGATAGGAACAAACTTGGTAGAGGTCCACTAGATGATGCTACATACCAAATATGACAGCTGTCTACCTTCTTGTTTCAGAGAGGAAGATTTTTGAAGATTTACATATTTTCACCCTTTTTCGTAAGGGTTAAGGGAAAGTTAAAGGGGGATTTTGTTTAATTGAACAACTTTGGTAGAGCTTGACCCAAGGAACATCCCTGCCAAGTTTCATCAAGATTTGTCCACTGGTTTAGGAGGAGAAGATGTTTAAAGAAATTGTGGACGACGTACAACTGGCGACTGACATTCTACGACCACTTAAGCTTACCTTGAGCACTTCGTGCTCAGGTGAGCTAAAAACAAACATAGAATAAACAAAAAATTTGGTTTTTGTTTTTTATTTTAGTGTAACCTTGTTTGCTGACAATGGCCTTGCACATGTAAGACTTTCATCAAGTTACTGGATGTGTTAACCCGAGATCAAATATCCAACCAAAAATAAACATTGTATTTCTTGAATAGGCTTGCATGTTTGTTTATTTTTGCTAAGTTTAACCTTTTAGGTGAAATTGGACATAGAACTTGAATGTGTATTCAAACATACTTTTAAGCAATTTTTATTTTTAGAGTGTGTAAAAAATTGTCAAACAACATAGAACTTTTCATTTTATAAATTTATTATCTTAATCAATTTCATAGGCTTTAAAGTACATGAAAACTATGCATATACAATGCATAAATTGATAAGTACAAAGAAATTATAGCATATTAAACTTCCCCATCCTCTGAACTAAACATGGATGACCTTGACCTCAGAGATTTCAGATATCAAGTGATTTTATTCATTTTGATGTCACATATGAGTGGTGTATCTAGAAAAGGATTGAAGTAATTGGCAAATATCATTTCTTGTGAAGTGCAGACAGATAGGCAAATATCTAAGAGACAGACAGACAAACAGACAGACAGATAGATAGCCAGTCACTAGCACACAATATGTTTCCTATTCTTTCTACTCAGGCAAATAAGAAACAAATTCTGTAAAACTTACTCTTAGATACTATTGGAATTTTTGCAAGGATTGAAGAAAATCAAGTAAATTATATTTTTCATCTTACCCCACCCACTTTTTCAACATTGGGGTAAAACAAGGGCTGTAATTTGACCCAGTTTAGTGATACAAAAAACATCTTGTGCAGTAGATGCCTTAACTAGTTGTTATTTGCAAATTTGTATCAAGATCAATGCATTGGCTCTGAAATAATGTCTATTTCAGGACATAATACAAGATTTTGGATGAATTCTGAAACTAAAGATATGTATTCATAAGCATAAAAAATAATGTTACCGGTTTTCAATCTTCTTTAAATTTTTACACAAGAAAGAAGGATAGTAGGGCTTATTTTTTGAAGAGTTACTAAACTGGACTAGCATCAGAAGGTACTAATCTATGCGCTCAAAATTTATATTCCCCTCAATTTATTTTAAAAAAAATAAGCATTTTTATATTCAAGAGTATAAAAATTCGCCAAACAACGTAAAACTTGCCATTTATATATACATTATCTTAATAATAACTATAAACTTTGCAGTAAATAAAAAACAATTCAAAAATTGATAAGTATAAAGAAATTATAGCATATTAAATTACCCCACCCACTTACCTCAACATGGATTAAGACAAGGGGCTGTAATTTGGCCTCTTTTTGAGATATTGACAAATGAAAGTTTGTTCTGTGGTACATTTAATGTGTAGTATGTATTTGCAAAGTTTCATGAAAATCCGTGCGTGGGCACTTTTGGAACACCTCCTTTCATTAAAAATCCGTTTGTGGCTTATCTTGTGTCAACGGCACATTTGTTTTCTATACATTTGGAAATTGAGCTAATTTTTGGTGTGTGAGCCCGCGTCTATGAGTTACAGAACAAGTTCGAGTTCGGCCCCAGTTCAATGATTTTTCAGGAAGATAAGAATGCTGGACTTAGAGAATTACTTGGAAATTTCAGATTTCCGTACCTTTTTTCTAAATCATTAGAGATATTGAGCTAAATATGGTGTGTGGGTCCACATCAATGAGTAACAGAGGAAAGTCGAGTTTGTTCCAGTCGATTGATTTTACAAGAAGATACAAATGCCGGCTTAGATATTTACCATAAAATTTCAGTTATCCGGAAATTTTGCTGTACTGACCGAAGGTCATAAGATCTAGTGCGATACCGCTTTTCTCGTCCGGCGTCAGTCCGTCTGGCTGTCCGTCCGTCTGCTAACTTTTGCTTGTTAGCGCTCTAGAGTCCATGGTTTTTATCCGATTGCCTTCAAAGGAGGCCAGGATGAGGGGACCATTACAAGGATCGTTCCTTTTTAATATTGGTCAGATCCGTCAAGCGTCATGGGAAAAGGTGCCTAATTAAATGTAAATTGAACAATCCTTGTTAACGCTCTGCAGTCCACAGTTGTCATCCGCTTGCTTCAAACATACCCAAAATGATTGTACTATTACAAGGATGGTTTCTTTCGAAAATGGGCCCGATTCGTCATGCGTCACGGGAAAATGGGCCAAATGTAAAAAATAATAAAAAATTGATAAGAAAATCCTCGTTAACTCTCGTTAAGTCAACAGTTTTTCATCCTATTGTCTTCAAACTTGCTCAAAATTATGTACTTATACAATGATGGTTTCTTTAGAAAATTGGCCCTTTCTATCAAGCGTCACAGGATAAGGCACCGAACGAAAATTTAATTAGAAAATCCTCATGAATGCTCTAAACTTCACAGTTTTCAATCGATTGTCTTCAAACTTGGTCAGAATGATTATACTATGACAGTGATTGTTCCCTTCTCAAATATTTTTTCATCGATTGAGCTTTTACAAGAAAACGGGCCTATACTTGAAATTAAATTTCTAAAATTCAGTTCTAAAACTTCTTATAAACATGGAAGAAAATGAAGATTTCAGTCAGTATTCTACATCATGTGACTATGTTCATACTGATTTGGTCTGGAAATTACTTCTTAAAAAATTCTTGTGAACAAAACTCATCTTTATAAATAGGTTTGAATCATTTGAACCTTTTATGGAATATTCCTTTTCCATTGACTGAGCATTTTTGGCTTTTTAGTTATATACCGCGTCATAACAAAAGGGGCTTTTACATATGTATGTGTATTCTTTGTCAACATTACTGCTTCATTTTTACACTTCGATCCCCGACCGCGGCACTCATTCGTTCCGACTATTTGTCTTTCACCAATGGGTTGATAATTGTAGGCCTATATTAGATAGCATATGGAGGCTAGGAAAGATGTAATGGTTTTACTGTCGAGAGAAATACCAGGAATCTATTGTAAGGTGCTCCAGCCGCCGCGAAAAATGTTGAAAGCGGCGTTAAATTCCATTCAATCAATCAAACAATTCATTTTTACATGGAAGTTAATGAAAAATTTTCTTTTCATCATGCGACCATGTGTATATTGATATGGCCTTGTAATTTTGTACTACATCATAGAAAAGGGGGCCTTAAGGTAGATTGACACCATTTGGCACTTGTTCCAATCTTTATGAAATAAATATATTTCGAAGAGTATACCTTTACGATAATATTGCCGAAAAACCAGCATAGCTTTCCATGCATTTTTCGGAGAAAATTGGAATTTTTGAAAATACCATTCTTTCTTGCAAACTCAGAAAGGCACCATAGGAAGCTGAATGATAACCTTCAATGTTAGTGAGTTGGTAAACAGGATTGATTGAATACATGGAATTGTAAAATATTTGATAATTGACATTAACTTGACGAAAATGCAGGAAAAAACGTTTTCGGAAAAATACTCCTTTATTCACCGAAATCTAATTTTCATTTTTACATCAACAAAAACATACACCTACATTAAATAAATTTGAAAGAATAAAATAGAAAATTAGTTTAACTTTAGAAGAATTAGAAATGGTAAAGTAGAATAGGTGAATCCACGATTTTTGGGAACATTGCTTTCCATGAAACCACCAAACCTACAAATTCAGACACTCACGTATTTTGCTATTTTGGTTATATATATCCATAAGACAAGAGTTTGATAAAATTTGCTTTAATACAAAACATGTACCTCATCAACATTGGTGTAACTGTTATTTAAGTTTCAATTACTGATAATCCAGGTACGTAGGAAGCAATTGAGAGGGGTGGGTGGGTTAGATGCATACTTATGTCTTTGAGGCTCTTCTATTATTAGACGACAAAATAAAATGTCGATTTCTACACCTGAAAAGAGGAGGATGCTTATTCTTTTCCTTTATTTTTACAAAGGAAAATACAAATGCAAAAAAAATATATTTATTATCAGCGCTTTAGTAATGTATTTCAGTCATAAAAAATGCATTTTAGGCAACAATTTTTAAGCGTCCATCTCATACTTAATGTCTAAGTTTCATTTTATGAATCTTCTAGAATAAAAGAAATAATCAAATGACAAAAGAATGATAATACGATGGCAGAGAAAACCCAGGTTATAACATTAAAAAGGGAAACATTGCTTGCAACAAGAGTTTTCTCACTTTCCACCGAAATATCCCGAAATTTCGAAACGTGAGCTATGATAGAAATAAACTTTCGTCGTTTAAGCTTCTGTGGCGTTGTTACCTACCAAGTTTTATTCCTATTTCCCTGTCGGAACTAGAACTTGTAAGATCGAAAAGGAAAAGTTGCCCCTGAATTAATATTACACAATTTTCAAAAGGGTTTTCAATTTTATAACCAAATACTTTTAACCTAAGCAGAACAACAAAAGTCATTTCATTGCAATATGATTTTAAAAACGACATAACAATAAACTTAGAACACATAAACGCACGAAACTTTGATAAAAAAATAACGAAAGGGACCATTTTTTTTAAAACGGAGGTAATATTTTTGCTTAATCGAGCTAAGGTTTCCAATAGTGTCTGATAGCCTTAATTAATGTAACTTCTTATGAACAATACTCCCCTTTTATTCACGGATACATTTATGCCAAACTTTTAAATAATATTCCATTTCCAGTGACTATGTTCATTTGTGGCAGTTAAGTTAAATGCCGCATCATGATAAAAGGGCCTTTGTGAATATTCTCTATGAACATAACTCCTTCATTTATACACAGATCTTCAGAAAATAAGATATTTCTCATCATGCGACCATGGTCATATATATTTTGCCTTTGGTGATAGGCCACGTCACAGATAAAGGGGCTTTATTGTTAACTTACTTTTTAACACAACTCCTCTTTTGTTTATAGATACATTTGTAAAAATATCGTATAGAATGTCCCCTATCAACTGACCATGTGCATTTCACGTTGGTTTGGTGATAATATGCTGTGCTATGGGAAGAGGAGCTTTATGTCATATTTATCATTTATTGTTTACACAACTTCTTTATTTGTGCACGGAATGTCATGAAACTTCAACAAAATATTTCTCATGTGACCATAGCCTTAACTTTGTCATTGAGTGCATTAATGCGGAATCATGGGAAAGGGGTCTTTAGGTAAATTTCCTTGATAACACAACTCCTCTTTCATTTATGGTTATATACTCATGAATATTCATGCCCTCATTCGAAGAACAAGGGGTATATTGCTTCGCACTTGTCGATCGGTCGGTCGGTCGGTCCGCCCGTCTGTCGGTCCGTCCGTAGACCGTTTTTGACCCATAAAGTATGCAAGCTAGAATCATGAAATTTCACAGGTGGATAGATCTCATTGGTAAGAAGTCCACTGCACAAGAACTATATCATACTCATCATATTTTGTTAGTCTTTTGCCCTTTGTTGATTGACAAAGAATTGATTATTGATCTGTTTTTGTGGCGGTCAAAAATGTTTTACAAATATCTCTTGTTTAACTTGTTATATCTTGAAGACCACTATCAAGACACATGCTCGAAGATTCGGTAGATCGGTCTCAGGTCTCGGTCCATTGATTTTTTCAGGAAATTTTGGAACCTGGAATTTTGAAATATTTTAAGTTTTCCTAA
Organism: Fragum whitleyi; assembly: GCA_948146395.1. Lineage (NCBI taxonomy): Eukaryota > Metazoa > Mollusca > Bivalvia > Cardiida > Cardiidae > Fragum > Fragum whitleyi. The sequence continues at coordinate 54,140,156 of OX411555.1, forward strand.
CCTTTTCCTACATCCTTGGAGATACTTAGCTAATATATTATTGGTATTATGACAGCAAACAAAAGTTACAGATATTGAAATAATATTTTTGTGTGCAAGTCGACACCGATGAGTTACAGAACAAGTTCGAGTTTGGTTCCAGTCCATTGAACGATTTCAGATATACTGTCATTTGCTGATTTGGGACATGAGTGACAGCAATGAACATTTTCAGATGTGTAACAATTAGCTACCATTCCTCAATATAGTTTCAAGATACATCAACTGATTTACCAATGCAGGTAACATCTTACAACTCTACAGCTTTAGTGGAAGAATATTAATCTCTACATGGCCTTGGTGATTGGTAAATTACGACTATCCTGCGGAATCCAGTCGTAAAGTTGAAGTGCACGTGTCAGTTCTGAAAACCCTTAACCACCCATTTTGTTTTTTAGTGCAAGGATGATATTTGCTCAAGCATATGAACTTGTGCATCGATCTATATATTGAGTCCGCTACTTGAGAGCATTTGAACGCTGATGGCAACATTTAAAATTTGCTTCATACAATTTATCTATTTATTTAATTGGAATCTATCCGGCGAACAAGCAAAATGATTAAACTTGTTATGGAAATTGAATTGTTTGCTTCATGACAAGGAGCCCAATATATCTCGATATGCTATAGATCCACAAATTTAAGTCAGTGATCAAAGGTCAATTTTGTCTATATCTGCATAGACAATATTGACCTTTGATAACCCACTCTAAATTGCGGAGCTATATTTGTCCACACTTAATCATAATTTGTACAGTATAGCGGAACATCTTTGCATGATCCCCGCGTGCCGAAGTATCTTCGGAATCTTATTCATGAGCCTTATCATGTATTCTGCACAAAGGTCAGGTTCAAGTCAATATGCGCTTTACCTATTATAGAAATCAATTTTGTGGCGGCGTATATTGTGACAACGACACTCTTGTTATAACTGTAAACATAAGTAGGATATACAGTCTTTCACATTTTTTTCAGTATTTGCAAAACAACTCCGGCGTTCACCCATTTGCTTTTATGAAACTTTATGCTATTTATGACCGAAAAGTATCGAGATGCACTGAGGAAAAAACAAAAACAAAAAAAGATATGAATCCATTGCAGTCTAAAAATCCTTTAGAACCATTTTTCCTTATCCTGCCATATACAATTTCGCAAATTCACCTTTCTCTTCCCATAAAGCATTAAATCCCTTGGAATATTCCATTTGAAAAGTATTACACTCGAATGTCAACATGTTTGTCAATCTAATTTTTTTTAATGTGTTTTTATAAAATCCGATATGAGAAATGAATTTTTTTCTGTCGGTATCTACATGTAGGTCCGTCGTAGTCGGCAATCACAAATAATTCTGAGCTGTCGTGTACAGCAACTCCGTGAAATCCCGTCTGTCGACAGAGGCAAAATTTATTTTGACTACATGTCGTAATTGGGGATTCAATGCCAATTTATTTATTTTATATACATTTATATATATATTGTTTTAATTATGTCTTCAAATTTATAAGAAATATCGGCGGCTGATAAGACGTTAGTTTTGAACAAGTAAAACTAGAATTTAAAGGCAGGCTAAATATTTGAGCACTAAGTCAAATATTGTGATTGTACATCGGAAACCTCCGAAATAAGAATGATTGTTTGGTTTGAATGGGGTTTTACGCCGCTTTCAACATTATTTCAGTCATATCGCGTCGGCTGGAACACCTATCGATTGATCCATGGTATTTCTTACACCAGTACTACATCACATCATTTCTTAATCTCCAGCTGCTATCCCACATAGGTCTACGATTATCAACCCATTAATTGAAATCATTTATAGTCGGAAAGGATTAGTGCCGCCGTCGGGGATCGAACCCGGGACCTCTTGATTGACAGTCCGACGCGCTACCAACTGCGCTACGATGGCGGCTCTGAAATAATGACTGTGGCCCTATTTACGAGGGATTGGATAAAATATTTATTCTATAGAAGCGCTGAACTCTTTCATATTTATTTATCAACTTAAGAATACACAATTAACTGCATCTGACGTAGCTGACTCTCATATGTCGCCCTCGCAACTGTTTGTACGCTGTAGTATTTAAAATTAAAGTTACACACATCTTTTAAAGAAACGAAGTCAATCCTAGTTTCAATAGTTAGTAGAAGAAGCGCTGCCATACTTTATAAAGTCGCTATATCTTTTGCGTGACAAACTTGCATCAGACATTGAAAGTATTCAATTAATGATTAGCGAGTTGGTTAAACCTTTTAATAGATACTTTATTACAATATAAGAAGATATCAGGATCTTTATATCAGTTGGAAATAGTGAAAAATTGAATGTTATTTTTGTCTTTATATATATATATAGGTGCATACAAAATAAACCCTCGAGTCTATGCATGATCAATACTTCAGTTCTGGCACCAATAAATATGATCATTGATACTCATATTTGAGCCTGTGCGTGACATTTCCAACAATTTCAAATGAGCGCAAAGCCAAGACTATGGTCAGTCTGTGCATCCGCACAGTCTGACCAGAGTCTTCACCATGCAATTTGTAGAAATATTAGGTTTTAAACTGTCTGTAGACAATTAGGCAATCTTCTAATTACACTATGTAACTGTCTGTTCTGCCTTATGTATGCATATCCATCAGGTGTCAAATTGTTGGAAACATCACACATGCCCATTTTAAAATTGAACTATGCAGTTCAAACATTTAGGTTTTGACTGCCTTGGTCGTCGAGTGGTATAGGAGCTCGACTTGTTACCTGAAAGTCAGTTGTTCGAGCCCTACCGTCGCAGGGATGCATTGGCAACAACAACAACAATAACAACAATAAAAGACTCTACACTATCGCCGGGCGGTCAATTCAACTGTAATACAGTTAACAGCATTGTGAAATCGACATTCATCTCGATCAAAACTATTTCAAATCACTCGTCGTCGCTCCATTAATTCATCCCAAACAGTCACTAAAACCATTCACAAACGCTCCAAACTCACTGAAAACATAGAATCAACAACTTCATTGAAAATAAAAAAAACTTGGAAAAAAATCGCGATTTCACTGACATAATTCAAATTGGAAGCGTCTGATAGATTCTTGGAGAAATAGGAAGATATTTATAGAACTTGTATGCATATTTTATTAAAGGGAGGTAATAAACATCGCTTATTTTGTTAATCATGAACAAAATTTGCTATATTGAATTAACACCCATTAAATTCACTCAAAACACGTTCCATACATTAATTCAATATCAATCCAAAATCATTCAAAAATCATTCATCTTGTAAATTTCACGATGTTGGTAAGTGTATATGGTAGTGACAATGTTCGACTACAGTTATGAATATCGTGAAATTGACAAGCTGATATTGGAATTATTTTTAATGAAATTGAATGATCTTGTAGAGCAAGTTTTGACTGAATTCAAGGGGAGTAACCGATATCGCTGATTTTTTCAAGATGAACGAAATAAGCAATATTTATTACCACCATTTATTAAAATATGCATACAAGTTCTATAAATAGTTGCCTCTTTTTTTCAAAAATCTATCAAACGCTTACAATGTCATTAATGTCAGCGAAATCGCGATTTTATTTTTATCTGATCTATTTTTAAGGCGTTATTGATACTATCATTTTCGATGAGTTTGAAGATTTTGAATGGTTTGGGTGAGTGTTTAGAATGAAGGATTAGAGCGCTAAACGAGTGATTTAGAATGGATCTTAAATGAAATTGAAGGGAGGTTATCCAATACCGCTAACTTTGTTCAAAGTGAATAAAATTAGGATGTTTATTATCCCCCCCCCCCCGCCCTTCCCCTTAAGTAAAATTTGATCACAAGTTATATAAATAGCTTTTGATATCTTTGCTCATCAATCAGACGCATAGAAAAATTCAATTAAGTCAGGGAAACCATGGATATTTCCTAGCCATTTTTATTTTGAACGTAGTTGTTGATAATATATCTATTTTTGTGATTTTGGAGCGTTTCAGTGAGTGTTTGGAATAAATGAATGGAGCGCTTAGTGTGCGAATTAGAATATTGTTCTTTTATCGACATGAACGTCATCACACGATGTTTTAACTGTGTAAAAAGGATAAAACCACGGTTGTTCGGCTGTATGTACGGTTCACACGAATGGCCTTGAGAATTTGCAAACGCCAACACAAGTCATATACAATCGACGTAAATAATTCACTTTGATGTTAATATAATTCTGCCAAGAAAAGGTGTAAGCAGTTATATTGACTTAAAAGCTGGTAACATAATTCAAAATCTACGCAATTTGCATCAGCTCACAATAAAAATACCCGCTTTCCCTTTGGAGTCTCGTAAGTCAGAAAACAATCAAAGTGGCGACAATCCCGGCTCTCTCTTCAACTTTTTTTACACGAATTCAAACAATATTTTTTTGAGAAACTATTCGTCTGCCGCTTTTATTTCGTTTTAAAGTATATTTATTTATTCAATGATTAAATTTTTGTGTTTTATTTCAAACTGAAAGTGCAGTTTCAAACACAATGTATGTTCAAGACTACATCGAAGAAAAATCATTTGAACCAGTGTGTGACATTTCCAACAATTTCAAAAATGCGCAAAGCAAAGGCTCTGACCAGCCTGTGCATCCGCACAGTCTGACCAGGGTCTTCACTATGTGTTTGGTATTTAGATAAGGTATCAAAGCATCTGTGTGTAGTTCCGTTTATTTATCGTCGCTACAGTAGCACATGCCCGTATGAGCGATGCCCCCAGAAGACGGTTAGTTGTTACGGGGGATAGTGCAAGGATACATGACGAAACTACTGCTGAGATCCGCCATGGTTTATAAACGTGCTCGATGTAAAACACCGTCTCACGGGGCCTCGATTTGACGTCTCATCCGAAAGACAATTGATTTGTTAGTGTACCAGCCCAGGTTTGAACCCACACCGTCGAACTTCAATGGTTTTGAAGTCCGGTGCTCAACCAACTGTAGTCTATCAGGTAACTTTGTATATACAGTATGTGGCTGTCTATGTTACTCAATGTTCGCCCCTTACGAACATTTCAAATGGTTGGAAATGTCACGCACAGTCTCATTTGACGTTAGGCACTCAGAGACGCCGAGGCGAGTCACGGGAAATTTATATAAAAATCAGTTGAAGTAAAACGATTTAAATTTGATAATCTCAGTTATGTAAATTCGTTATCTGCTTATTTCACGGGAACAAGACGATTTAATTTCGGCTGGAAAAATGACGCGTTTTCATGCTGCAAAATTATAATAATTATTATTATTTTATTTCATTCAAATTACACAAACAAAAACAACAACGATGACAACAAAAACTCTCTTCGTCTCTTCAATGGTTGATAAAAGTGCTGTAGAGATTTAATCATCGTCCTTAAATCCAATTGATAATAAATTTTCTACTCAGAATCTAACTTAAGTCCAATTAATTAAGATGATGTGCTCCCCATTAGTTATCAATATTCCAATTAGACGCTACCTGAGGTCCTCCGCGAACGTCTATATTAATGTGGAATACAGACGACATTGTTATAATAATGACGGACTGAAAAACTTGGAATTGAAAGACGATGTTGTTTTGACCAGTTCATGTGATAAAGAAAAGGAAACTGTTTACGGGAAAATGGTGAGCTAATATAATTTCTGCAATTGAGTGAATTAAAAATTAGTGTATTTATAAATACAGTAGTTTAAGATAGTGGTCTCGTACATGCAAAAGTTCCGCAAGATTTCGGAATTAATGATCTTTCACAATGTTTACCGAGGTTTCCTAATGAAATCATTAGGAAACTTCGGTTAACACTGTTAAAGTTCATTTCTTCCGAAACCTTGCGGAACTATTATGGGATTCCTACCTAAATTGAAGTTGTGTCCAACAAGATTCTTGCATTCTGTTTGACTTTGTTTCATTCTGCAAGGTAACAATTTCAAGTATTCTTCCGCTTTATGGGCTTACACTTAAAGTAATATTTTCATCTATATATGAATGGTAAAAAAAGTGTCAAAAACAAAAGAATTAAGAACTGTTCGATTTATATACACGGAAACTAATCAAATGAAAAACATTGATAAAAAAGGAGGGTTTGTTTGGGTCGATCAATGTTGCCGTTTTCTCAATATAATTTACAATATTTTGCAGTCTATTTTACAATTTTAACAATTTTAATTCACGATGTATTGAAGTCTGCAATTTCATTGCATTTGAATTTGTCTATTTTTTTTTCTTTTTAGCTCACCTGAACACCCGTTAACAATTTCTTTCAAATTTTTCTTCCTAAATCGCTTGGAAATCAAACTGACAAATGACGTTACTTGGATAAAACTCTTCCAAAGTTGTTAAAAAGAATTTAATTCCATCAAAAAGTTTGATTGCCATGGTAGCAGAAATGCCAAAAAATGCCGAAAGTAACAGAAGGTTTGAAAATTTACGAAAACTTACGAAAGATATATAATTCAGTGGGACGAAATTACATCATACAATCTCTGGTATCTATTGTTTTTGGTTTCACACATGTGATTTTACTGTGTAATATATCGTAAACTTCCAAATAAGTAGCATTAGAGTCAAAAGCGATTTCATCGGCGGTAACTGCAAAACCTCGTACAAGTATCTTCAGCTTTACTCTGTAGGTGCGAGGTTCTGCACTTACACTGTTTCAAGTGTGAGAAGGGTGTAGTTCAAGGCGACAGTGCATCGCCGACACTATTTTCAATCTACACTAATGACCTCGTTCAAAAAATAAACAATTTGAACGCGGGAATCGAGCTCGGGAATACAAAAATATCACTTCTATTATACGCTGACGACATTGTCCTGATAGCAAAAACAGCAGACTCTCTACAAACTATGCTTAACTGCTTAAGCGAATGGTGTAAACAATGGAGAGTCATGATAAACGCAGACAAATCTAAAGTTGTGCATTTCAGACAGGTAAAAAAGGAGCGCTGTGAATATGACTTCAAAATCGGACATAATACACTCGAAATAGTTCCTGAATATAAATATCTCGGTGTCGTATTTGACGAAAAAAACTTAGTTTCACTCCACACAGTGAGCTAATCTCGAAATCAGCTGGACGGGCCCTTGGTTGCGTCATTTCGAAAATACATAATTTGAAGCACCTCGGTTATAAGTCATTCGAAAAACTTTATTATAATTGCGTGGTGCCAATATTAGATTACGGGTCCTCAAGTTGGGGGTTAAAACAGCATCAACCAATTGATAATGTTCAGAATCGCGAAATAAGATACTTTCTCTGTGTTCATAGATTCGCGCCAACGTCAGCAATCATAGGAGATATTGGTTGGTTACCCAGTGATTACAGACACTGGATAGTTATACTTCGATATTGGAACCGATTGCTTACTATGGACGATAACAGACTAACAAAAAGGGTATTCGAATATGACTATCGTGTGTGCAAAAATAACTGGTGCAGTGATATAAAACAGATTTTTGAAAAGCTCGGTATGTTAGATTATTATAACAATAAACGACGAGTGAATTTAACTAGCGCTGAGAGTAAAGTCCGAGCTCACTACACGAATACGTGGTTGGCGTCAATCGAGAATACTAATAAACTAAGAACCTATAGACTCTTCAAAAATACATTTTTAACCGAGAAATACTTGCAACTTAACCTCAGTAATAACGAACGATCTCTTTTGACCCAGTTACGATGTGGCATACTCCCGTTAAGGGTCGAAACTAGTCGCTACGTTAATGAACCCTATGAAGAGAGACTCTGTAAACTGTGTACCAACAAAGTAATCGAGGACGAAGTGCATTTTGTGACCGAATGTGATAGATATAGCGATGAAAGACAGCGGTACTTAGAACTCAATGTGTGTGATGAATACAAAACACTAAGTACAAAAGATAAACTGACATTCTTGCTGCGTGAAGAGCCGTGAAAGATAGCCAAATTCATAGTTAAGGCTTAAATAAAAAGACGCTCCGTTTTGTATACTACAACTTGATTGTTTTTACAAGTAAAAGAAGAGAGAGCCAAAAAAAAAAAATGAAAGTGTGAACGTCGTTAACGGGTCATTGCCTTTCAGGCTTTACTCTTTAGCAAGCTCATACTTTAAACATTTAATATCCCTATCTGCTCTTTATATCCCATTCAAATCAACTTTCCAACCAATTCTAATAATTGACATCTTCATATAGACGCAAAACTACACATATATACATATGTATATTATTTTTTAATAGTTAATCTTCATTTCATTATTACGGTATGACGTTTGATAAATACGTTTTTGTAAATTAACCAAGTACATGTATCAATATTTTCTTATTCTTGGACATCCGAGATTTAATGATTATGTACAAGCAAAACAGATTGTGGTAAAAAAGTTGTAACTCGTTTACAAAAAACTGTATTGGCAAATTTACAGTATAAACTTTGTAAGATTCTGTTTTCCTTTATTTTCATTTCGTTTAAGGTTTCCTTAATCTGAAACATCGACGAAGATTCCAAACATGGTATCTCACTAATAAGCAATTTCGACACCTTCTCGTAACGATATGGTCAGCGTGTTTCTGAATCCTAGTAGCAACAGCTTTACAAAGGTTGTGGGTGCGGGTATTCGGAACTGCACGGACATAATAATTTTAAGTTCCAGGAACTTGTGAATGCGGATGGGGTGGGAATACTGTCCTTGGTCACAAGGTCAGTAAAACCCTGTCACATCCGTATAAAAGTATTAGTTTGGATTTATCATAATCCATTAATTTGCCATTTTTAATTATTCGCCCATAATTTGTTTAACAATTAAAGCTATTTAAGAATAAGAGAATAATACGAAGCTTTACTCTGGCCTAAGCGTACGACTCTGTCGTACGATATGGAACGGTTAATGCTTGCTACCTACTACAAGGTCTAAAACTATGTCGTATATATTAGTTATTCAAGGTGACTTATAGGCCCATGGGGCCGGGTGTTCATTATTTATGACAGTTTAATTGTTAACATTAAAATGTAAAACACGTGTCACTATAATAAATAAACATTTACTTACTTACCTACTTACTTACACTGACGATTTGCTCTCGCACATGTGCGTTCAAATGACAAGAAAACATAATTATATTGTTGAAAATTTTATTGTTGGGTGTAATATTGTAAGGAAGTCGAAGGAAATTAAGTAAACATAAGTAAAACAAACAATACCAACATGATAATGATTATGAAAACGAATTGGTTTATACCAATGTGCATTATTTTCTTTTGTGAATTTATAAAATGTATCTATATCAATTTTAACCTTGATTTAACATATTAAAGTTAGTTATATCGTGAAATTGACATTCACCTCAATCAAAACCATTCTTAATCGCTCACTCAGCGCTCCAATCATTCATTCCAAACACTCACTTAAACCATTCAAAAACGACCAAACCCATTGAAAAATAACGTCAACAACGTCATTCACAATAAATTTTGACAGAGCAAATCGCAACTTCACTGTCATAATTCAAATTATTAGCGCCTCATAGGTACTTAATGAAATCGGAAGCTATGTGTAGAACTTGAATGCATGATTTATTATAGGGAGGTAATCAATATCGTTAATTTTGTTCATCAAGAACAAAATTAGCGATAAAGGATTACCTTCCATTAAATTCACTCAAAACTCGCTCCTCGCACTCATTCGATTTCATTCCAAAATCATTCACCTTGTCAATTTCACGATGTCGTTAACTGTACCAAACATTCAAGAAAATGTTTATTCCAATCCATCTCGGCACAGCAAGGTTAAGCAATTGTGCTTGAATTGTGAAAACGAGTCATCTTTTCAGTCGTATCAGGGCAGCTCTGGTTACTTAAAATGATTCCTAATATTTCTTGCGCAAGTCCTACCATTGCATCCTTTCTAATCGCCGCCCGCAATCCCACTAATATCTTTGATTATACAACCAATAGCATAAGACAAATATCTGAAAAGATCCATGTATTTGCCGCCGCAGGTGTTTGAAAACAAAACAACGTCCTTCTCTGACACCGACTTAAAGAAAACATATGTTTGCTTAAATGCTCCGGTCATAAACCATTATTCTGCAGTAAGAAAGTCAAATTTTGGGTACTGAACTACACCATAATGACGATGGCAAAACTTAATTATATATGATAGTCGTTGCGTAAACTTTTCACAGATAAGGTAAACCCATCTCCTGTACTACCCATAAAATTAAATATAAGGACTTTTACACTGAATTGTTTTAGTATCAAAACGTTACGCAATTTGTACCAAACTATTCTGGATAAATGCATGGGTAGCTCTCCTCAAAAACTGGGAGAGACCGATAGTCCTAATAATTTAGGCAAAGGCATTGGATAATAAATATAAGTTCCTGCAAAGCCGATTCAAACTTCATTTTGTAAAAACATCTTCTAATCCGAAATTCTTAGATTTTGGTCGCATATGTTCTGATGAATTTCCATTGGTGATGCATAACTTTTTCCATTTAATTTATTGAATTATATAAACTGTCCACATGATGTTAGCATGAGAATTATTATTCCGAGGATTCTTTGTTACATGTACACTATGTTAAGCACCCCGTTCAACAACATGCCATATTGTTCTGTAGAACCATATTGTACATGTAACAATGACAAAGCATAAATAAATGTGTGACCAAATATATAAAAATGAGACAGGAAGCTATTTAAGTGCGACTGCGCAGTCTGATATCAGGTCTTCTAGCACAATACAGATTCCCGTAATGTAGAACGGGCTTTGTACGTTGTACTTATTTTATTGTGTAATTGAGCCCAGTCTTTAATAATTCACGTTCTGGGCCAATTAATTTTTAATTTCATATTTTACGGAGTTCTCAAAATGGTCGGTTTATTACGATTAAGTGTACTTGTGATATAGATTTTCTATACAATTGATGTTTTCAATTTTAGGTTCTGTGCACGCAAGAATTCTACATCTAAAAATCTTAACCTGTCCACAAAGATAACAAGATGGCGGCGGATCTAGAAACCAATACAAGCGCGAGCTTCGCAAAGACGGAAATCCAATTTGAGGAGAAGAATCAGCTTTACCTAATCTCCATGACGACAATTAGCATCGTGCTCCTGTTGTTTACGGTTGTCGCTGTAGTTGCGTTAAGGAGGACCAAATCAACCCCAGAAACAGCAAGATTTTTATCAAGTGGTCTGCTTTTCTTCGACATTACGGGCACGATTAGCTTCACTCTCAGAAGGTTTATCGTCCATCAGGATTTGAACATTTTCATACAAGTTTTGGGAGTAAATTCGGTATTTCTAGCTTATGTTACCGTCGGCATTATGTCCTTAGAAAGATTTATAATCTTCTCATCACCTCATTTCTATCTACGTCGCATGACGCCAAACACAGTGAAAAAGGTTGTTCTGTCAATATGGATCTGTATTATCATGACCTACTTTTTCATTCGATACGGACTGTGCTTCGCTATGTTTCGGGACGCCACTATGGTTGACGTTGTAGGGCGTTGTAATACCGTGTCATACGCATTCTATGGATTCTTCTTTGTGCTGACTTGCATTATATCCGCCGCGTGCTACATACGAATATTCATGATCGAGAGGGACGATACCAAAATAGGTAAACCAAAGGGTTTTATGGCGACATTTCGTGCCTTAATGAGATACAAAACAACTGGTATTGTGTTTCTGTATATATTGTCAATTTTTCTTACAACTTTGTCGTACACTTGCATTCTTTTATTTCTCAGAACAAACCAGTACGCGACGCGAATATTTACTGACGTCACCAACATGACGTCATGTATCCTTGACCCGTGTTTATATGTGCTCTGGTTTCGGGAATGTCGGTATGAAGTCATGAAGATGTTTGAGTGCGTCAGTCCTCGGTTAGCTGGTAAGCTGGAAAAAATGAGAATGGAGATATTTTGCATCGTTGCGATCGATTCAAAGAAAATATTCAAAAACAGGGTCGCGCCAATACATGTTTCAGAAGCTACGAACTGTGAGAGTGCTGTCTAAACGTCTTGTTAGATTCAAAGAATTTACAAAAAGAAAAGGAACCAAGTACTTTAATCACATGTTTACCAAATTTAAAGAAACACACATTACATGACTTGTAAATACTTAGTGAAAAGACTCCCGTAAAACCAACAAAGCATACCACAAAGCTCCAAGCCAATATACGGACGATCGTGAAAGAATGAGAAAGATGTAATAACTCTCTGTAAATAAAATAACTTATAATATGACCTACGTCGCGGGAGTGAAATAAACTCGTTGAATATTTTTGATATTACACAGGTGTTATTACACTAGTGGAATAAATATGCAAATGAGCTCAGAGCGAATAGCAACGCTTTATTGTAACCACGAAAATGACGTCATAATCTATGTTTTGTGACGTCATTTTGAAACGGCGTTATAAGTTTCGCGGAAAATTGAAACGTTGAATTTAAAAGAATTTTGACGATTTTTCGCTAAGGTTCGGGTCATATTATAAACAGAATATAAAATTTGTGCTCATAAAATACAGAATTTATTAAACTCGTCATCTAAAACAGATAAAAACTCGGCACAGCCTCGTTTTTGTCTGTTTATAGATGACTCGTTTAATAACCACTCATTCAATATCCTTGATTTGTGTGTTATTTACATTTACGAAATCGAAATTGGTGAAAGAGTGCCTGACATTCACAGAAATCTAAAATTAAAGATAAGAACTCAATACGGTTAATAACATCGGGAGATTGACATTCATCTCGATCAAAAACATTCCAATTCACTCGCTCAGTACCCCATTCATTCATTCCAAACACTCAATCAAACCATTCACAAACGCTCCAAACTTACTGTAAAATATAGTAAAAACAACGCCATTTAGAATAAATAAAGTTAGAAAAAAACGCGATTTTATTTACATAATTGAAAATGTGAGCGTCTGGTAGGCTCTTGAAGAAATAGGAAAACCATGTTTAGAACTTCCATGCATATTTTAAGAACAGGAGTTAAAAGATCTGTTAAGATGGTTAAGAATAGTGTGCTTTTTTGTACTTGAATTGATAGAGTCAAACAAAAGAACATGGATTAATTTATCGTAGTGTTAACGGGTATTTTACGTTTCAGATATCTATATATTTGTTATTATTTGCAGACGACGCGGTCCTTCTGTCTGAATCGAGTGACGGCCTTCAACAATTACTAGCTCAATTAGAATCATATTGTCTTAAATGGAAATTAAAGGTTAATGTAGAAAAAACAAAAATTGTAGTTTTTAGGAAAGGCGGAATTTTATCAAGAGACCTTAAATGGCACTATGCAGGACAGCCACTAGAAATAGTGAGTAGTTTCAACTACCTAGGATTAGTATTTTCGAGTGGGGGTTCGTTTCAAATAGCCACAAAAACTCTCGCCGATAAAGCTTTACGCGCAATGGGGTCGTTATTTCATATCATTAGAGATTTTTGTTTACCAGTTAATATTCTACTGAATCTTTTCGACACGTACGTCAATTCAATACTTAGTTATAACTGTGAAACATGGGGGTTTAACCAAGCTGAAGTTATAGAACGGATACATAGAAAATTCTGCAAAAGGATTCTTAATGTTAAAATGTCTACAAACTCGCTATCATTATTATCGGAGTTAGGAAGATTTCCATTGATAATTGGACGTCACGTAAGAATAATAAAATATTGGTTGAAATTATACAATTCGAAAAAAAATAATTGTATTCTCAGTGCTATTATTGAGTACCAGAGAGAAGAAATAGGCAAAAATCCCCAAAAGATGAACTGGTCTTCCAAGGTTAAAAGTTTGCTAGAAAATTCGGGATTTGGTGAAGTATGGATGTATCCAGAATCGGTGAATGCGGAAAAATTTATACCAATTATATCAGCTAGGCTGAAAGATATTTATATCAATAACTGGCAAGCCAATGTTATGTACACATCATCATTGAAATTTTATAGCTATTTCAAAACTGAATATGAACGATCATCTTATTTAGATATAATTGAAAATAGAAAATTACGCTCGTTAATTAGCAAAATAAGACTTTCTTCGCACGATTTGAAAATTGAAACTGGTCGTCACGAAAACATAGCGAGAAACGAAAGGTACTGTAAATTATGCACATTCAATGATATAGAAGATGAATATCATTTTACACTATGTTGTCCTTTTTATCATGAAATTCGAAAAAAATATATCCCAAAATACTTTACAAAAAATCCAAGTATGTATAAATTTGTTGAACTTTTAAATACATCTAACAAAACAATATTACTCAAACTGTCAAACTATTTTAAACAGGCTTTCCAAAAAAGAAAAACATATTATTTTGAAATTTAAGTATATCATACTTACAAACTTTTATGACTCTCACTATATTAAGTTACTTAAACATGAATATGTAAATTATGAAGACTCTTGTATCATGTTTGTCATTTCCATTTCATGCATATTTGTATTATTATGTTGTGACTATGAGCCTATGTGCTTAATGTCGAAATAAAGAATGTTATGTTATGTTATGTTATGTTATGTTAAGAAGTCACATATAGATGGCTAAATGAAGGCACTTTTCGTGAAGGCCTCGTGATTAGACAAACTTGAAAGAAACAAGACGAATTCGTTTCTAGGAAACGTGAGTGGGCTATGTTTTAAAAATCGATGTTTTGCCTTAACCAGACGAAACAAATGATATATAATAAGCAATTAGGTTCTTTTTTGTCAGATTTTTCCTGTTGACTCTCGTAGAGCAATTATATAGATACTTAGATAAAATACCACCCTTTACGAGAAGACGAGCTTTAAGGTTCGTCAAAAGATGAATAGGAAAATGAGCCCGTGCGTGACATTTCCAACAATTGCAAGTGTGTGTGATGGAATGACATTTTGTAGTCTGGACAAACACACAATGTAATAAGCATATTAATTTACCTCCTGAAGAGAGGTTGAGATCACATCTACCTGTATAGTGCATAGCGAAGTCTCTGGTCAGAATGTGAGGCTGCACAGGCTGACCTGAAGCTTTGCTTTGCGCATTTGCGAATTTGTTGGAAATGACACGCACTGGCTGAAATAAAAGTACATAGTTGAAGATAATGTAAATTGAAAAGGTTGGTAAGGAAACGACGCGTAAAAAAACGGCTTTAAGGAAACATTTTTTACTCTCGTGACAATTTTCAAACAATACAGTTAAAAATATGGTGTAATTGACGAGCTGACGGATTTGGAATGAAAATGGAATTAAATTAAATGGGTGGGGGGAGCGAAGTTATGTATGAAATTAAAGTGTTGTAATACAATGTCGTTTATATCGCCCAAATTGACGGAATTATCAATATTGTATTACCCCCCTTTTATAAAATATACGTATTTTTTTCCTGATTTTGAGTGTTTACGAAAAAATCAGTCAATCTAATGTACACACTAACAGAGATACACATAGAATGATTTAACCGGTAGGTTGAAGTCGATGATCATTTTCAACGATTTCGAATGTTTTCGGGTCGTTTTTGGACAAATCTGAGTGAGATTTAGGAATAAGTAAACGCATCACTGGGTTAATTATTCAGAATGGTCTTGATCCGAATGAGTGTATTTCACGCTGTTCTTTACAATTTTTAAGTAGTATATTGGAAAGTTGTGAAAAAATCCCGAATATTTTAAGAAATGGTTTTATATTATCAAAGAGTGTAATTAATTAAATGTGATTAATAATGATGGGACGGTCATTATTTTTTCTAGCTAAGACCATTTTGGTGGGTGAGTGCAAAGTAAATGAAATCACATATAAAGACGTAAACCTTTAGAGAAAAGGGTTACTATCACAGTAGCGCGTTTCGTGTAAATGTCGTAAATGACGACCCTTGCAAGCTTTCGGGGACAGCTTGGGTCGCCTTTGGCTGATTTTCAGTATTTAGAACGAACAATCAAGATGTTTTGGGGTTTGTTTTGTTTTTTGTTTTTTTCTAAAGAAAAACGCGTCCTGATTGCCCCATACATTAAATATTTTTCTAAAAAGGTTAACAAGTTAAAAAGATTGTCCTATTATCGTTGCAGTTCAAATATCGCACTTAAACTACTTTTGTGATTGATTTTTTGGGGGATGTGTTTTTTTTGAATTATGATTTAGACAAATTAATTCATATACATGTAGTATAGTGATCAAAAACTAATTGAAAGTGCTCAACACTATTCAAGAAAGCTCCGAAATAGGTTAAAACGATCAATATTTCATTCAAATCGATCAAAAAATCCAACGAGTTTTTCAGCTGTTGTTGAATTTAAAGCGTCTGATTTGTCTGTGAACGCCAAAAAAGAGAAAAGTACGTAGAATTTTGTTTATAATATGATTGACGTCGCGGGAGCGAAATAAACCCGTTAAATATTTTTTATATATCACATAATAAAATAACTATGCAAATGAGTAAACAACATATAGAAACGTTGTATTTTCGATGTGAAAAGGACGTCATAATGTACTTGATGAAGTCAAATCGAAAACCGCGTTATATATTTCGCGGAATAACTGTCCTCATAAATAACTAGAATTTCCTCGATTTACTGCAAAAATTCGGGTCATAATATAAATAGAATAGATTCAAAACTCACTCATTCAAATTTCATTCCGAGATTTTTCCAATATCATTTATTAGTCGAGTCCGCGATGCTCTTAACTGTATGGGTATCGTTGTATAAAAAAGCCTTTTATGTATACATACAGAAACAGATGGGCGTAAGCTACGGTAGAGAAGATAAATGCACGGAAATACATACAATCTACTCATACAGTTAAAGACTTTAAATCTTTATTTTGCCAAATTTCTCGTTTTTGGAAAAATTAATTTTAGAAAAAATACTTCCAATATATGTATTCAATTCGAAAATGTTTACTGTGCTTTCAACTTATACACATGAAAATGTTTCCTTTTCATATCTATTCTTTGTGTATAAATTAGTGGATGGCGCAGTCTAAATACCTGTTACATGATTTTCGTCTGGCTTTAAATCAAAGCCACCACGAGAAACGTTATTATTAACTTAATCACAGACTTGATCAACAATGTAACCATTCATTATATCTTTTTGCTTTAATACGAAAAATAATTGGCCCTACTGTGTTTCTTGTTGTATTATAACTCTCACTTGTAAATTACTGATGAATTTCGCATGTTTCTATTTACTTTAAGAACTTTTGAAACAGTTTGTAGGTAAGGTCATTCGGAACATCGCTCGGACTTTTCCGTAAACTTGAATGTACCTCGAACACACGTGTTGTTATTTTGGGTCATTTTCAGGTAATTCGGCTTCCGGTAAAAATTTGTTTAACGCGCTTGAAAGAAAATAGATTAGTATTCATTGCCTCCCGTTTGCCTATGGAAATCCTTTGTTTTTGTTAGAATATAATAACAAAACACAATTAAACACTGCGTTCTGATTTAAATTTTATTATGCCCACTTAAATATTTCGTTGATTTTTGTTTTTGGTAACGTCATCTTCAGTAATGTTTGTGGTTTAAACCAACGTGCGATATGACGCGCTTCCATGGCTGCACCCTTATTATTCCCGAGATGTATTCCGTAGAATCACCGAGGGTTCCCGACAGGTGCAGGTACAATTTATTTCTTTGGCTTATTGACAAGGAGAATGATTTGGAATGATTTCGAAATGAGAGTAAATGAGCGGAAGAAACTTGTTTAGAATGAAATTAAAGGGGGGTCAGTTTCTCTTATTTCATCCAATAAGCAATTTCCTATGCCCCCTCCTCCCGTTAAAGAAGTAGAGGATAATCGTTTGTTTCAGTGTAAGATCGATTCATATTCATTTAGTGAAAAACAAAAGCTATATTTTCACAGTAGCGGAGCCACGAGTGAAAATATAGCTTTTGTTTGTTCACGCAATGAAATATTAATCGATCTTACTTGAAAAACAAACAATTATTCTATTTCTTTATTGAAATAAAATGAAACAAAATGTGAAATTTCTATGACATATTTTCGTAAAGCGCGTCATTTTGCGCGTGGTAACTATGCAACGTTCATTGTGCCGTCACTTTTTTTCGCCCCCCGCATAGATGACGTCAGATAGGATGAAATGCACAAAAGCAGGATATAAGTTTTTGATAATTTCACTGCTTTTGCGGTGACATGATCCAGTGAAAATCACCGACAAATCAAACGCTTTCATCTACACATTGGCAAATAAAAATCTTCATATACTTTTATCGATCCCCATTACATGTCGATCGTTATCGATTATATAAAACAACTAAAGAGTTTTTTAACGATTCCAGAACGTTTTTGAGTGATCTGAGTGGGTGTTTTGAATGCTTTGAATGGAGCGTTTACCGAGCGATTTAGAATATTTTGATCAAGGTGAATGTCAATTTCACGATGCTACTTATTGAAATTGGCAAAATAAATGATTTCGAAATTAACTTGGAATTGAATTGAGTGAATGGGTTGAGCGAGTTTTGAAAGAAATATAAGGGATAAACTATAATATGACCAATTTCGTTTAAGTGAACCAAATTAGAGATATCTTATTATCTCCTTTTTTGTAAAAAAATCTACTTTCCTATAAATATAAGAATGTGTTTTCAGAAACCAATTTGGAACACCCAAACCAGTCAAAAACACCATGGAATGTTTTAATCGATTAGAATGACCGATTTTGAAGCGATTTTGAATGAATTCCGAGCGTTTGGGGGAATAAAACTGACTTTGAAAAATTGATGACATTTTTTAACTTGTCGATCATAACAATTCTAATTTTTTCACGTGTTTTTTTCTCTTACAATTAAACATTCATTGATCGCGTCTCGACAAAAAGTATAATTATTGCAGACTTTGGCTATTTACTGTAACAAATATGTAGGAGATATAGTATTGAAAAAGTGGGCAGTCTTGCGACAATGAGTTATTAATCAACATTATATTATTAGTTATACGATTATTTGCTGGGGATAAATGATGATTTATTTCCTACTTGAAAAATTGATGTCACCCGCGCCGCATTTCACTTTTAAGTTTTAGACTAAATATCTCTATTTTGCCTATCTAAAGCCTTGGTATACACCGAAGACTTTGAAACTTCAAATATCCCAAAATGAAAAGTTTACATGTCGTGACTAACCAGGTAGTAGTGACGTCACATTACTACATTCTGCGATGATATGATATAAAAGCGGTTCTTGGCTGAACATGCGAGAAAGTCAGCAGTTAATATGGATAGATTGGTAAATTTAAAGGTATTTTTTAGAATTTGTATAATCTTCTATTTGTATGTTATTATCTGACATGCTGCTAACTGTAGCATAATGTGTTTACTCGGATCAACGAAGCGAGAGAAACATGGCTGCAATTTTTGTCTAGTTGGAGGCATGGCCCATTTAGGAAATTTTAGAAATTATACCGGAGCGGCCGTCAATAACAATTTTTGTCAGGTTAGCATTGACCAATGAAAATGCTAAAACAATTATGCAGTCTTAAAAGAAAAAAAAATCTTTTTTGTTCAAATGTATAATGGAAATAATATCATATTCGCGTTGATTTGTCCATGACAAGTGCCTTTTCCTAAACTCTTAAGACCCTGTATGTGAGATGTGTCTGATAGGGGGGGGGGGGGGGGGGGAGTTATACACGAATCAAAACCCTCGTGCTCCGCCAGGGGAATCAACTCTTTGTATATAACTCCTCCTCCGTTAGATACACTGTATTCATTGACACATTAAGGCGAAAATGAAATTATTTCATAAATCGATTGACCAATAAAACACACTAAATTATACCAGTAAAAAGATAACATTTAAACTACAACTTTATCCTCCGTTTTGTTTGAAATATTTTCGAAAAAGGGGGATTTAGCATCGTGACGAGAGTGTACAACGTTAAGGTCGCTCTTTACAAATTTGTTGTTTGTTTCATGACAAAGGCAATACGTTTTGCAAATAAATGATGTTTAAACAAGAGGACGACAATGTTCATCGATCGCTCACCTGAGTCTTTTTGACTCCTTGGACATCATATCACTTAAATAGACTGATGTCCACATGGGGATAATTTTTATTAAAGATCAAAACTATTATTATGTTTTCAGCAAAGATCTTGGTTGAATTGTTTCCTGCTTTGTTTCTTTGTAAAAAGGATACGCCATGCCACATCACTAATTTGAACATAGGGCCAAGTAAAGAAAAAGCTTGATGAAAGTCAATTAAATGAACCTACATAATTATCATGAAAATTCACTGAATCTAGTTTCAGGCAACAAGAATATCTCAGATTCCTCCTTTGTGTCTATGTCAGGGTCCAAAGAATTCACTTGTCCGCTCCTACTTGTTAGTAAGAAAGTTTGGAGAGCGATTGGAAATTCCAGGGAAGTCGGCCGCCCGGACGAGCGAAGAATGAATGGTACTTAATCATAGTGGTTAGTGTCAGGGTAAAAATGTATAATATAAAGAAAATACGCTCCCAAAAATTTACGGTGATAGAAGATTGCAATGCCCTGAACTGTAATTGTCGTTACCTTTAATTTCTAATAATAACCTTCCGGTTTTCGCATAAAATAATTCGATATCCAAAGGTCGTAAATATTAATCGAACTCAAAATCATGAAATAATTGGGAAAAACACATGCTGATTTTATATCTACTGTTTCTTTTATCACATATACGAGGGACGAATTCCTGTATAATTGTCGAAGTTGTCAATACTCATTGCCAACACTTAGCAATATAGATAAAAAACTGGAGAGATTAAGCGCGAGACAAGAAGAAAGAATCACTTTGATTGAGAACCGAATGGAAAGACTAGAAATTGATACAAGGAAATACGTCCAAACTGACCTCAATGAATTTAAAGAAGAATTCAAAGAAGAATTTAGAGAAGAGTTTTCATTTGAGATGGAATCAAGAATAAAAAATTTGGTAGACGAAAGAACTAAAGAGCACGAAGACCGCAGGAGGCGTGAAACCAATATCGTCATCTTTAACTTGACCGAGGGCAACAACAAATCGGGATCAGACAACAAAAACTATGATGAGACTAATGTCAAAAAAATAGCCAGTGAGTTAGGGATTGAAGACCTACAAATCGAGACCTCTTATCGTCTGGGAAAGAAGTCACCAGGCAACACGCGACCCCTAAAAGTGATTCTGAAAGTAAAACAGCAAAGGAAAATGATGGTAGACAGCTCTAGACTTATTAAAGAGAAACTTCATGGACACCTAAAAGAAATAGTTATCGTTAAAGACTTGACAGTCGAACAAAGAGAGATAAGAAAAGAGAAACGGAAAGCAAAAGCAAACATGCCAGAAAACGTCTCCATAAACAAAACAAAAGAAACTATCCAAAATGGCAGCCAAAACAATCAAGAAAACATACTGGTACAACCCCCAGCTTCCAACAGCCTTGCCAATATTGTTATCTCACCAACCAGACTTTCACAAGAAGTTGTAAATCCGTTTTTCGAAGAAACGATTATTGACAAAACGAATCAACATGAATTGTCAGTAATGGAGACAACAATTAATGCAGGTGATGACACTGTAATTGGTGGATTCAGCCTATTGGCTACACAACCAAACACTCAAAAGGCACCCCAAGAGAAACAGTCATGTGACTAACGATTTTAAACCCGACAAGGGAAACTGTTTTAAATGTAAATATACTTTTTTAAACAAAAATGATAAAGAAGAACAGGACACGACCCTAAACTTTATGTACACAAATGCAGACTGCATGACTACAGTCAAGTTTGATGAATTAGAGCAAATAATAAAAGAGAATAAAAGCGACATAATTGCCGTCACAGAAGTAAATCCCAAAACAAAAGAATACAATGTGGACCCAAACACCCTTTACAAACTACAAGGTTATAACTCATTTTATAGTGGGGAAAACGGAAGAGGAATTATCATCTACATTAATTCAAGATTAAAAGCAATAGAATTAATCCAACAATCAACTTTTAAAGAATCAGTTTGGACACAAATTAATCTCTCAAGTGGAGACATAATATTAATAGCTTGTATCTACAGAAGTCCAAATAGCACAATGGAAAACTCAGCAGAAATGCTGAAGATGATCAACTCAATGGTTACCAACAAATATAAACATATAGTAATAATGGGAGACTTCAACTTAAGAAAAATAAATTGGGAAAATTTGTCAACCACAACCAATGAAACACAATTTGAGTACCAATTCATAGAATGTGTCAGGGACAACTACTTAGTACAACTATTGAAAGAACCTACTAGATACAGAGAAAACAATACTCCTTCCTTGTTGGACCTGGTCTTCACTAACAATGAAGAAAATATAGATGTTATCAACTTACTTCCTAGTCTAGGAAAAAGCGACCATCTAATACTCACGTTCAAACATGACTGTAGTCACACAGACACAAGTGAAAACACGCACAAATACAACTATTAAAAAGCAGACTGGTCAAGCATAAAAGAGAAGATGGATAAATTGCAACGGGCAACGAATGAGAACACTAATGTGCATGCTACCTGGAACACCTTCGAAGAACAAATATTAGAAATAAAAGAGCAAAACATACCAAAGTATAAGAAGAACCCAGGTGGCAAGAACTTTAGCGTTAACAGAGAAACCGTGAGTGCAATTAGAGAGAAGAAAAGGAAATGGACCAAATACAACAATCGCAAAAATCAAGCGAATTATAACACCTACAAGATAGCAAGGAATAAAGTTAGTAGTTTAATAAGGAAGAGT
Organism: Fragum whitleyi; assembly: GCA_948146395.1. NCBI lineage: Eukaryota > Metazoa > Mollusca > Bivalvia > Cardiida > Cardiidae > Fragum > Fragum whitleyi. The sequence continues at coordinate 54,162,944 of OX411555.1, forward strand.
AAATATGATCTTGAAAAAAACATTGCCGCCAAAATAAAAAGTGATCCCAAATGCTTTTGGAAACACGTTAGAAAAAAAAGAAACGCAACGAGTGGTATAACAGCACTGGAAATAGATGAAAAAATGTGCACAGAAGACTCGAAGATAGCAGAAGAATTTAACAGATACTTCACGTCAGTGTTCACCAATGAAACATTCCCAATTCCAGAACCAAGTAAAAGAAGCGATATCATTATGGAAGAGATACAAATAGGTGAAGAAGATGTGGACAAAGCAATCAAAGAAATCAACCCATCAAAATCACAGGGACCAGATGAAATCCACCCAACATTCGTATATGAGACAAGAGAAGCAATAAAAAAACCATTACAACAAATTTTTCAAATGTCTCTTGAAGAAACCAAACTACCTATACAATGGAAATCTGCAAATGTTACCCCTATACACAAATCTGGAAGCAAATACAAAGCAGAAAATTACAGGCCTATAAGTGTAACATCAATATGCTGCAGAATCATGGAAAAAATCATAAGAAACAAAATAATACATCATCTTGAAACCAACAAATTAATAAATGTAGAACAGCACGGGTTCAGGAAAGGAAGGTCCTGTATCACCCAACTCCTGGAATGCATAGAAGATTGGACCAACAAATTAGATAACAACAATGACGTGGATATCATTTACTTAGACTTCAAAGCAGCGTTTGACAAAGTACCCCACAAAAGGCTATTAACAAAAGTATGGCACATAGGTATAAGGGGCAAATTGTACAGTTGGCTTCAGGACTTTCTCACAGAGAGAAGACAGAGGGTGATCATCAACGATCTAAGTTCCCAGTGGCGTAATGTTACAAGCGGGGTCCCTCAGGGAAGTGTTTTGGGTCCTGTACTGTTCCTTATATTTATCAATGACCTTCCAGATGTCATAAGTTGTCCTGTCAAACTGTTTGCAGATGACACCAAACTTTACATGGAAATAGGACCCCAAAATGATGATTTACAAGAGGATTTACAAGACAATATCTTCAATGCATGTTCTTGGGCCAAGACATGGGAGATGACATTTAATGCAAAGAAATGTAAAAGCCTTCACATAGGGTCAAAAGAAGCAGATGAATATTTTGTCAAGGACAACAGTGGGACCATTACTAAAATCACCAATGTAGACAATGAAAAAGATCTCGGGGTGACATTTGACTCAAAACTGACCTTCAAAAATCACATAAGTAATAAAGTCAATACAGCAAATAGGAATTTAGGAATTATTAGTAAGTCATTCACGTTTATGGACACCCAAATGTTCCTAAATCTTTATAAATCCCTGGTGAGACCGCACCTTGAATATGCTTCTGTCATTTGGTACCCTAAATACAAAAAGGACATAATCTCTATTGAAAATGTTCAGAGAAGAGCCACCAGGCTGGTAAAATCCTTAAAAACACTATCTTATTCCGAAAGGCTAAAAAAGCTGGGACTTCCAACCCTCGAATATAGAAGAGACAGGTCAGATCTAATTCAGGTATACAAACTCTTAATTGGAATTGACCAAACTTCTAAACCAATTTTACAACTAAGAGAGCAAATTGGAACTAGGGGAAATAAGCATAAACTCTTCAAAACTAACTTTAAACTAGACGTAAGGAAATTCTGTTTCAGTAACAGGGTCGTAAATCTATGGAATAACTTATCAAATGATATAGTACAGTCACCTAATCTAAATATTTTCAAATCAAGACTAAATAGATTATGGTCACCTAGAAACAAATTTGCTGCAGATTGCTATCGTTGATAATTTCCTAATGAAAGAAATGTAACTAAGTTTACTAAAGAACAGTCAAGCAATGTAAATAGTTTTAATACTATGATCAAGTCAGTGAGCTAGACAGGGTGTAAGCAACTATCAATAGAGTCAGTAAAACAAATAACTGTCTACTCCTAAAACCCGATATAGAGTCTAGAGATATTTTAACAAGATTTTTTTTATAATTAAACATAAATATAAAAAGAAAAAATCAGTGTGTAAATAATATGTCTCATAAGCAAACACAAATAAGACAATCAAATATGTAATAATGGTTGCAACAAAACAATATATATGTGTTAGAGACACAACTTTGCAACACATTCCATATAGAAACGTGTTCATCAAGTGATAACACAGACAATGTAAGTGTGGAAAACAAAATTCAAAAAACAACAAAAAAACGCGAGTGTAATACGCGAGTATAATAAAGAAGACATTCAGAACCGGACGTACAACAACGAGGGAAAACATTCCAGAAAAGGGCCTACAGAAGCTATTTAAGCTTATACACCTAGTGTAACCGGCCTCGATGAACTATGTGAACTATGTGAACTATGTGAACAGAAATTCGTATAATTGGCCTATAACTTTGGCATTTATATCTTGTTCACTATATAATTTGTAATGTGTGTAGTTTAGAATCTACGAAGAATACAAATACTATCATTTTGCAAAATCATATAAAGCGGCCTTAGATTTCGTTACCATAGTAACATAAGTATGCTAAGGCAGGGGAGCGTAAAAAGATAATAAAAATCTGTATAAATAAATTTTCTGAAACTATTCGTAAACTCTATCTGAAATTTATTGCTAGGAGTAAATAAGGCCAAATAGGGAACCAATTGTCAAACTTTAAACATTTTTGGTTTTTTCGGACACATGATAATTCAAATAAGACGTAATATTTGAACGAAAAGCAACCTGACGACTACACCAAATTGTGAATTCCGTTTATTTTTCGAATTTTGTATTGATCATAAGATATTCACCAACCTTATCCTTTCTAATATTTTAGACAAATATAATTATGTCAAAGAAATAAGTTTTTGTTGAGTTACCTCGTATATTTTAAGAGCGCCAGGCTTTATTGGAGAATTAAGAATGGCATAATTGGGTTTCAAGAGAATGAAGTCGTCTTAATTGATTCTCATTACTTTCCAAACTTAAAGGTCCTGCATCTGGGTCTCCACCTGACTAGAAATACTATTCGTGTAAAATTGTACTCCAATTTGAATTCCAAATGGAATATGGATACTTTCTGTCATTTTTTATTAGACACAGAAAGACATGTAAGCAAATGGAGACTATATAGAAAAGATTAAATGATGACGCCGCATTTGACGTTCTTGCTCCCCCGCCTAAGTGCGGGGTCTAGGTTTTAGAGTAGTCACTTTACAGCCGCTATATAACTTATGCATTCGAAAATTTCCCAATTTATTACACAGATGTTGCACTAAGCGAATGTATAATTTTTGTTTTTATAGTCAACTATTCTAAAGTTTTAGAACCCCATTATACGAATTTCTGGATCAACCCTCGTAAATACAATAATCGATTTGTACATGAACAATCCATGGTATAGTTTGTATGTTTACAAATAAAATATTTCACTCGTCTGGATGATTTTACCGCTATTTCGATCCCTGAACTTAAGATTTTTGACATCACTAATTTTGTTGTTTAGTTTGCACTGTAAAATGGCGTCTTAAGACTTGTTTTCAAATCCCTAGGCCTATCGTTGGGCGAGTGACAGTCAAAGCAGGATAAGTTACTTTTTCAAGCCAATTGCAACATAGGACAAGTGCCTTTTCCTAAATTCTTAGGACCCTGTATGTGAGATGCATTCGGTCTATTCAGGTCCCAAAATTGATCTTAGGGGCTTGACACGAACAAACTTGGTATAGGTCCACTAAATAATGTTACATACAAAAAATGAACGTTTTCTGCCTTCTGGTTACAGAGGAAAGATTTTCGGAGATTTCCCTCTTTGTTTCTATGTAAAATGAGATGCTTCCGGGCTGAGACAAAATTTGATCTCAGGGGTATAAACAAATTTAGTAGGGCTCCACTTGATTATACTACATGACAAATATGAAGGCTGTCTACCTTCTGGTTTAAGAGAAAAAGAGTTTTGAAGATTTTCGCTCTTTGATTCTTTGTTAAACAGGATGGAGCCAAAAATCTTAACATGAACAGTCTTGGTAGAGGTCTACTAGATAATACTACATAATTATCAGACATGAAAGGTGTCTGCCTTCTGGTTTCAGAGAAAAAAATTTGTAATGATTTACGCTATTTATTTCTGTGTAAAAAGGGATGCGCTCGGGTGAAGCCCAAAAATGACCCCAAGGTTTTGATATAAACAAACTTGGAAGAGGTTCATTAGATGATTATATGAAAGGTATCTGCCATCTGGATTCAGAGAAGAAGTTTTTGAAGATGTTTATATTTTCACCCTTTTTGTTGCAATGGCAACAAAAGTTAAGGGTAAGTTAAGATTTCATTTATTTGAACAATTTTGGTTGACCTTGACCAAAGGAACATCCCTGCCAAGTTTCAACAAGATAGGCCGACCGATTAAGGAGGAAAAGATGTTTTAAGAAATTGTGGAGGACGCACAACTAACGTTACGAGGGTTGTTCAAAAATTAACCGGATTTTGCCTCGCAAAATTTTATTTTTAAAGCAATCAAACTGAATTTGGTATCATTCGCTGTCGGAATTCAATCCACATATGGTTATGTAGGATTGATATAGTTATCGAACATAGCGCATCTGTCATATAAAATGCCATGGAAACGAGTACCCGGCGCAGCAGATAAAATAATACATATATTTGGTCTTCGTTTGTAAATATTCCTTCTTTTCTAACTGTTGAAACATTTGAAAATTAAGTGAGTTGTTGGAATAAGTATTACAAATGCCTTGTCTTAATTTGAAGTAATTTGACCGTACAGTTAACAACATCGTGAAATTAACAAGATGAATGATTTCAGAATGATTTTGGAACGAGGTTGAATGAATGTGTAGAGCGACTTTTGAGTGACTTTAATGGGAGGTAAACCAGTATTGCAAATTTTGTTCAAGATGAAAAAAAATAGCAATATTGATTACCTCCCTTTAATAACATATGCATACAAATTATATGGATAGCTCCCCATTTCTTCAAGAACCTATCAGACGCTTACAAATTCAATTGAATAAGTGAAATCCCGATTTTTTCCCCAGCTATTTTTATTTTATACGAAGTTGTTGTTATAAATTTTTCAGTGAGTTTGGAGCGTTTTTGAATGGTTTGAGTGAGTGTCTGGAATGAATAGACTAGTGATCCAATCTCAAATTTTGAGACCAGGGAGGCCCGGTTTGTAACGGATGCAGACAATGATATTTTGCTTGCCCAATATCTGAGGAACAGCCCTAGGCTTGTCTGCAGACTCACAATCCCTTCTGTTGGTCATTACAGAGGTCAAAGGTCATGGAGTGCAAAACAGTAAGAATTCGTATAAATGCACCTATATTTTATGACATGATCAAAATAAAACCAGGCTTTTGGTATTTTTAAACTATAAATATGCAAATCATATTCAAACGATTGTGTACTTGCAAAATGGCAGCAAATAAGTCATAAATAAAAGATCAACGTACTGAAAGTACTGAGTTACAAACGGAGAATATTTGGGTTAAAGCAACATATAATATAACTTTAGTATACGGATATATTCACGTGATACATCTTAAATATTCAACACTCAAATATAAATTTTTATAAGGCTGTCCATTTGGTCTATTGCTCGAACATAACTTTGAACTCTAGGCAGTTGGAAAACAAAATCAACATTTTTGCCAGGAATCAAGCAATGGAACAAACCAATTTTGGCGCACTTAAATCTGAAAAGATGATTTATTCATAGCACAGATATGAGAATCATTTGTCATTTGTAGATAGCTTCAATGCAACACAGGACAACATCGTAAAATGAGTGGGATTTCGTTAAAAGGTTCTGCAATTTGAGACCTATTGAGTTAACAATTTTTTCCAGTCGGATCGGTGCGAATTCATGCGCTTGTCGATATACTGCTAGGTTTCACAAAAGTTTGTGACGTATCGTACATGTGATGAGGTGCACAGCATTTGAAGGTTTGCAATTGTGTGCACGTCAAAGTGTAGTTACATTGCCAAAGTGCAATATGAAAGTATGCATGCCTTCCATTATAATGCACATTTGACACATTGGTGTTTTACAACAAACAGAATTTCTGAGAGAGTCATTGGTAGCAGCAGTCCTTAATTTTGCTTTAACAAGAATGTCTCGAAATGACTTAGAATCCGAAGGTTCCGGCTGCAAGATATTTTCCTAAAACGTTTTCTACGAGATTGGATATTATTTTTAAATCTAATAATATAAGCCATAACGGATGAAATTACAGTATCGTTTGATACCTTTTTCAAGCTTTGTTTAATTTTTTCTCCATGAACCGATGAGAAAACCTGCGAGCAGGCTTAGAAAAAAGGTATTTTCCCCAAATTTAGCTTTAGTTTTTGTACTAAATTTTAAAGATAAATAAACAAAAAATGTTCTAAAATTTTCTTACAAATTTTCACACACTTTTTAGTGCATTCAAATCAAATCTAGTTCGTATGAAAAAGTATGCGCGTCATTTTGCTTATTTAATAGCATTTCCCCTATTTTTGAGGCAATTTTAGGGATCCAAAACGCTAACAAAAAAATAGGACAATTGACAATATCGTTTCGTGTTGATTCGCATCAATAACACTTCGTGCTTAAATATTTCACGTCGGTCACACTTTTTGCAGCTAAGTATCGCCGTAATAAAATGACCTTTACAAATCTAAGTAGTTTATTTAAGTAAGGTAAATGTGTTCTTATACTTTTTTAGAAACATTTTAATCTTTTGAAATCCAAACATTCAAAATAAGTTTGTGACACTTTCAATATTTTTAGTCAGAACCAGGCAAAAGGATGTGACTTGAATTAAAAAAAAGAAGAATGGGTTCTTTCTTGAATTTCAGAGTATAAGTAAAGTATGGGATTATTAATGTCAGTTATAGAATACATATGTGTAATTATGATCAATTTTGTGAGAAGGGCGTAACAATTCTAATTCAATTTATAAGAACTGGAGCACTTTGAACGATAGATAAATTACAAATAATTGAAAAGGGCGAATGAAGGTCTGGATTTAGCAAGCAAAACAGGGAAACATGGATTATTTTGTCACAGGACAACCAAAACATTGGAAATACAGCTTTGGCTGTATTAACAAGTGTTTGACATAAGAAGACGATAAAACAAAATAATTCAATGTGGTAAGCCTATAATATTGCCGATATAAGGAAAACAGTTATTGTGTGTAGTTCACACATTTTTTCTTCGTTGATGGTTTCGAAAAATAAAAATGGTGATAAAATGATAAAATTAAATGAATAAATCAATAAAGTTTGATCTGTATACGCTCTTTTGAAGGTTATTAAGTTGAATATGAACCTTCCATTTAGCCTAGCTTACACTTGCCTTACGTAGTCTGTACGGCGCATCGTGAAATTGACATCAGGAATGATATAGAATTGAAATGAATTGAATGAGCGACTTTTAAATGAATTCCACGTTTTTGGTTGAAACTGGTATATCCTATCTAATGACATAATTTTACATAAATAGATCTGTGTGGTTTCACATACCAATCAGACTTTTCAAAATTCACGCTAATCACTGAAATCATTGAATGAATTGAGTGCTTATAATTTCGAATTGATTGCGAGCAATTCCGAAACGATGGGAATGATTTCGAAGTGTTTTTATTGAGATGATTTGGAACACCAAGAACGAAGCGCTGAGCAAGTGCTTCAGAATGAATTTGAGTGGGGTCAATTTCACCATGTCCTTAATGACAGTACGATGTCAATGCGGTCATCGCGTGGTTTTGCGGGAACCGCAAACATAACGATTCATCTTAAATAAGATTTTTCAAATATATATGTAAGCATCAAACCTGTTATGCTTTAGATTGACTTTCTTTACTTCATATTCAATAAGCATTAACCGATAACTCATTGATTGATTGATTAAAAGTCTATTTCACAAAAGAATCAGCATTGACCATCGATCTGCATGTCCAGTGTTGAAGGAACTCGAAAATCCCTCGTTCCCCTTTCATAAGACCTCATCGCTGTTTTATAAGTTTAGAATTGAAATATTCGCAAAATAATCTTTCACTTCTGATTTACAGCGAGTTGACGAAGATCATCAGGCAAGGTTTTCAACCTCGCTCGGTCGAGCTGATTTCGTTTTAAAATGAAGCAGTAACAGGCAGAAAAAAATCTGACAATAGATACCTTTAGAAACATAAAAATTGTCGTCTATTTGTATCAAATTTGTAAAACTTTATGCCAGCAAACTACGATAGCAATAAAAGTTTTATATACGACTTAAAAATAGATCTTGTGATATATATACGCACAGAAAGTAGACTTTCGAACCTTTTATTATTTGGCCGATTATTTTGATTGTTTCTTACATATAGATCTAATGGACTGCAATTATAAGGGCTGTGTGTATTTTTCATTGCTTTTATTTGAGTATGAATTCAATTGCCTTACGGGCGTTATTTACCATGTGCCAAGGCACTTTACACTCCAATAAACGCAGTGAAAAAATACACTAATCCTTATAATTTATCGCTATGTGGTGCATCCCTTAAGTGCGTTTGCCTTTAAGGATAAGCGTTAAAAATTCTTCCAAGTCGTCTGTTGGTAAATCCTTGACATCCCTTGTGCTTCAAACTTCTTGCATGCTGCAATGACAACTTTGTATGGTAAATTGGTGTTGAGTGATGTCATGTCCTCGGAGACCAATAACGTAACCTTTAGAATGGGTTTTGATTCAACTTTATTGAGGTAGTCAGGGGTACCTATTACAAATGAATATATATTTACAACATGAGGCTTTTTGGATGAAGAAATATTAAGTTTCGAAAGTGCTCAGGTCATTTATGCTTCAAACAATAATCTAAATTACTCACACAATTGATGTTTATATATAATGTGTCGGAAAAAGATTACACTATCATTATTTTCTGAATCTAGAATCATCTCTCAACCTTCCCGAGAAAGAATTTTTGAAATCTAAGCTCTGGTTGAACTGTAATAGAATCAATCTCTTTTTCAAATAAGTATTATACACAATTCCCAGATGTCCTCTTTTTTTTTAAATTTTACTCAACATGTTTCAAAAATATTTTCAGGGTGATATTCTGACGTCGTCGGAATCAATGTCAATAGATATATATTAGGACTATTACATATACATGTATACATAAGTATGAACTAAAAACAATCAAAGTTATTATTACATATTATGATAAAAAACAATTCAAATCATCTTAAATACTTTTTACTATCAGTAAACATAATGAATGAATGTATTTGGAGTCAGTTTTGCAACTCACAAAATGCAAACAAACTGCCATGCCTAAAATATCAGTACTTTCATTACTTTAATTTCAAAAAAGGCTTCAAAGCCCTAAATTTCGTTTGTGTAAACATTTGTTTTATAGAATTGAATCATTTTCAAACTATATCAGTCAATAATTCATCGAACAAAGCTGCATAACAGTCAGTTTAGAATGATATATTTCAGTAATATCGTAAATGCACTTGATGACCTTTGACCCCCGTAATTTGCATAATATACATTCCCTGGACTGCAGACAGGGCAGATTTTGTTTGGCAAAGGTTGATGAACAGTTTCCACTATATAACTTTGCATTACATTTCGGGCCTCCCTAAAGTGATTTCTAGAGGTCTCCTGAAAAATAGTTACCTGTCTAGAATGATTTGAGCGCTGAGTGAGTGATCTAGAATAGTTTTGATTGAGTTAAATGTCAATTTTACGATGTAATTAAATATCGAATGTATTAAACTCGTCTTCTTTAACAGATAAAAACTCGGCCCAGCCTCGCTTTTATCTGTTTATAGACGATTCGTGTAAAACATTCGGTATTCAAAAACCACTCATTCAATATCCTCTTAAACACAACATATAGAGGATAATCAACTGGTTATGTCTGATATGAAAAATATTTCACGAGAATGTGTTATTAGGCGATTCTTTTAACAGCCTAATAACGTTTTCGAGAGAATATATGAGGTCTTATGAAAGGTATTCGATGCCCAGTTCCATGAGATATATAGAGTCCGTCCCATTTTCTGTCTGTCTGTCTGTATGTCCGTTAACCTTTGCTTGATAACGATATAGAGTCCACAATTATATCCGCATGTCTCTAAACTGCTCAGAATGATTAGACCATTAAACGGATTGTTCCTTTCGAAAACGTCCCTGACCCGTCAAGCGGATTTGGAAAGGGAGCAAAATGAAATTTTCATTAGAAAACCGCCGTTAACGCTCTTATGTCCACGGTTTTCACCCGATTTCCATAAAACTTAGTTAGACTTATTTTACCATCACTAAGATGCGCCCTTTCGAAAATGGGACCAATCCGTCATACAAAACTCCCCTTTGAGTAATGCACATATTCGTGTGAAACATTCTCAGAATATTCCTTTTCGAATGACTGTGTATTTGTGGCGCTTAGTTACGTGCCGCGTCATGGTAAAAGGGAACTTTATGTATATATATATATATATATATATATATATATATATATATATATATATATATATTGTTAACAAAACTGCTTCAATTATGCACATATTTTTATGATAAATCAAAATAAAATTATTCTCATCATTTCTAATCATTTGACAATGGCCACTATTTTGCCATGTGATGCTATGCCACGTCACGGACCTTAATGTTAATTTCCATGTAAGCAGGACTCCTCTTTAATTAAAACATGTAGATATAGTTTTATCTAATAACTATACAAATATCCGTGTGAAAACATTACGTATGATATTTTTTATGATATCACATAGTTATTTTTAGAACAATGATACAATGCGGTTATTTTTAGAAACTTGCATTTCAGTTAGAAAAGTCGACGAAAACAATGCAAATAGAGGTTATTAGATAAATTTAATACGTACTTAGTGTATTGTATGAAAAAATATCTAACTCGGTTGTGAGAATTGATCATTGTCTCGGCAGAGCCTCGACTTTTAATGATCAATTCTTCAAACCTCGTTAGATATTTCTTTTTCATACAAAACACAAAGTACGTATTATATATGTATTAAACTCTTACAGAATGCTGTGTCATGGAAAGAGAGGATTAATATCATTTTCATTGTTTACACAACTTCTCCCTTATCTGTGCATGGATTGCCATGCAACTTTAACAATCTTATCGTGTGGCCAAGGCCATATTTTTGCCATTTGGTGCAATTGGATGCGGCGTAATAATCATAGGAATCATAAAAAAATCATTTACGGATATATTTTCATAGAAATGTCACAGAATATTATCAGGGTGAGGTAATGATGTGCCTCTTTACGGAAAAAAAGGGGCCTTAATCTATATTTCTTCGTTAGCAGAGCCTCTTCAAACATGAAAAGAAGTTCATGAAACTTTCACAGAATGATCTCTATCATGTGAACATTGCATAATTTTCTGGTTTGGTTTAATTTTCTTGTCCTGAAAAGTGACTCCGCCTAGAGATTCGAGGGATATAACGCCATTATGTCCGCTTTGAATCTGAAAGTAGACGGTTAAAGACCTTTTTGGTAGTCTAAACTTTAGGGTACTTCTGAAAGCCATTTGAATTAAATATTGCTGAGTTCAAAAATCATTTAATGTGGCCTATAGGTCATTCAAGCTGTTCTTAAAACTAAACTGGGTCATAAAAGATTATAATACATGTAACATATGTGATACAGTAACTTACTTTATCAAATAGCGGATGACCTAACTTTTTATTACTTTTAAATCAGAGCAATTTCTTGTACTTTCAACACATTTTCTGATAAAATCCACATGAATGGAAAACCTTTGTCTTAGAGAGTGCAGGTAGACTCAATGAGCAGCAGCTGTTGATTACAGATGGGTTTTTTTATATATCTTTACAGTCAAAGACTTTTCAAAGAGTATGAAGAGTGGTCTAAGGCCTTCATGCGCCTCCTGTTACAACTCTTCACAATTAACTTGATAACCAAAAGGTCTTAGTTTCACTGGTGTGGTATGGATCTTACAATGTTGACGTTTCCTAACCATCTTAAAAATGATGCAACTAAAATGGATTCCTGGTATTTCTCAACCATTGCTACCATTACATCCTTTCATAGCCTCCAGCTGCTATCAAATATAGGTCTGCGTTTATCGACCTATTATTTGGAGACAAATAGTCGAAATGGATGAGTGCCGCCGTCAGATTGCAAGGCCGACGCGCTACCAACTGTGCTATGATGGCGGCCACCTTGTCCAAGTTTAATGCCTGTATCTATTGGCTTGATCTATTACAACAACTTATGTCTCAATGGATTTTAAAAAAAAACATGGCTATATTCCCCTAATCAACAATAATCGTTTCAATCTGTTAAGTGATATACAATTGCAGAGCCTAAAGTACTTTGATTTGTATCGTTACCGTATATCTAAGAGCTGGAACATGCAACCTCAGACAGAACGCGTTGTAATGGTTTTAATCAGACGATAACATCCCAAATTTGGCAAAATGAATAATTTAAGAATGGTTATGGCATTGATTTGAATATGTGAAAGTATTAAGTTTTAGTTAAAATTAAGGGGATGTAATGAAATATCAATATGGAGGAAATTAGCGATATTTTTATGACTTCTCTTTAATAAAATATTCAATTTTTTCATATTCTGTTCGCGAATATTCTCAATCAAACACATACTTTAGGGCTTGGTCACATTTACGTTAATTAATGTGGTTGGCCGTAGTTATGCATCAACGTAGTCAGCCGTAAAATTTGCGTAACTGAGCGTATACTACGTCGTAAAAAATCGCGGTCACATTTCCCGTTGTAGATATAATTTCGACGTAGTGAAAGAATGCCGTACTACAACGCACCCTACCATAGACTGCGTAGTTTAACCTAGTCCCCCGTAGATTGAACGCTCTTCTACCGTATAATTCTACCGTAGTGGCCGCACAAATCTTTGGCATGTTCAAAATCCCTACGGCGGAAAAGGATGTTATGTCGTAGTTTGAATGTAGTTCAACGTAGTAAGATCTTGTTGAATCGTACTTTTGCCGAATTAGAACGTATCGTTTACCCTAGTTTACCGTACAAACCGTTCTTTTGCATGCAGATGATGTTGCTAGTATGAGCGACAGTAGTATTCAGTTACAGAGACAAATTAACTGTATTTCTGATTTTTGCGACAAGATCAAAATGCAAATTAATTTAGAAAAAACTAAAATAGTCGTTTTTCGAAATGGAGGCACTCTAAGAAATTATGAGAAATGGTTTTATATAAAAAAAAAAAAAATGAAACCGTCTCTTTTTATAAATATTTGGGTATTTATATGACACCAAAACTCTCATGGTCCAAAACACACGAGTGTTCTGTTAAACAAGCTAATAAAGCAATTGCGTGTATTTTCAAATATCAAACGTCATTCGGTTATTTTAGACCGAGGGAAATTTTTAAACTCTTTGACAGCATTGTAAAACCTATTCTGTGTTACGCTTCGCCAGTATGGGGTTACCAATACTACGAAAAGATAGAATCTGTGCATTTGAATTTTTGTAAAAAATACTGTGCTCTTCCCCAGCAAACTGCAAACGTTTTTGTTTATGGAGAGTGCGGACGCTTACCTTTCTGTACATTTTACATGACTCAATGTGTGAAATATTGGATTTATTTAATCCGAATGGAAAGAAATCGATATCCATACCATTGTTATCTGATGCTAAAATCCCTCGATGAGGCAGGTAGGAAAACGTGGGCTAGCAATTTAAAACACCTTTTATTTTCTTTCGGTTTCGGCTATGTGTGGATAGCGCAAGATGTAGGCGACAGTAATCAATTTATAGTAGCTTTTAAACGTAGAGTCGTCGATATTTATACCCAAAAATGGCAAGAATCGCTTAACAACACTAGTAAAGCAGAAACCTACAGAAGCTTTAAATCTTTACTTAATCCGGAAAAATATCTTTCCATTGAAATTCCTTTTCGTTTTAAGCGAGCGCTTTCACGCTTCAGAACATCAAGTCATGATCTTATGATAGAAAAAGGGCGCCATATTGGGTTAGATCGCCAATTTAGATTATGTAATTTCTGTAGTTCAAAAAACAAACGAAACATAGAAACAGAATTTCACTTTTTGGCTGAATGTAAGGCATATGACAGTCTCAGAAGAAATATTTTTGGTGATTTATTACCTTTAGATAGTGAAGATAGTACACAAAACTGTATAAATCTTATGTCCAGTTCTGATTCAAATATCATTTTTAGAGTCGCGAAATTTATATATTTAGCCTTGGAAGATCGTGCAAAATTTAACAGTTATAATACTTGAAAATGATTCAGTGAATACGAGATTTTGCAATAATAATCTAATTGAACGAAATGTATTTATTACTTTTAGTTCAACGCCTGTGTTGTGTCTGTTACGTGTCCTTAGCAGTAAAACACGTATCATATTATCATTATTTATTTTTATACAAGCAGAATAAGATATTATACGACCCTATTTACCCACATCTTCTAGTATATCATGTTACATAAGCAGATGTCCATGGCACCACTTGAATGTCTTTATATGTTTATAATTGTTTGTATAATGGGCCAGAGGCCTATAACTACATATTAAACAATTGAATTGAATTGAATTGAATTGTTCAATAAACATCTGTCCAAGGTAATGCTCCGACCAAGCAGGGAAACACTGGGGCTGGACAACGTTCAGAGTACGATAAGAAACGGCAAAATTGATAAAATCTATTTACGAAGTGCACGTGAATTCAATGGTTTGAAACTCGCGTGTTTTTACAACAAATTAATTATAATACCGGAAGGTGGCTGATAGAAATGCTAGGTTTTACACCTTCTGATTTATTTAAAGATCGTGATTCTTATCTATAGAATGACAAACGAGAGATATCAGGGCTTGGGAAATAAATAAATGGCGAATTTCCATGAACTAAAATAAATAATCAATTAAATTGTTAAACTTCTTATTTTCACGCAGTTCTTCGTAGTTGTTCCTACTCGCACGTACTTCTTTCTACGGAAACTGTTCGATGGTACATTTATTAAATGTACCTTATCTTACTTCAACTTACTTAATCGTATCATTGACACAAGCTATGATAAAATGGAGTACGACTTACTACGATTATTGCCGTAAATGTGACCATAGCTTTAAAATCACTCAAATCAATAGTACCGTAGTATTATCCATGATTAATGACCTGGCAGGGCGTAGCCTAAGTAACGGGTCGTTGCACTTATGGTAAAGGGAAATCAGCTTTTATCTAAAATAACCTTCTTCTAAAGAGAGTCGACATAAATAACTCAAGACCTTAAATCGTAGATTGGTAACCAAACCTCGTAACTTCAGCTTAATCAAGCTGAAGTTACGAGGCCTTGGTAACCAAACGATGAAATGTGTTCACTCTCTCAAAGGACGTGAATCCTTTAGGTTTTAAGATACAGTTATTTGCACGCGTTAACGATGATTACCGACTAAAATACGAAAGAACCCAAACTATTGAAAAGTAAACTCGCCAAATTACGTCACGGTTAAGCCCCGCCCTGCCAGTTCATTAAAGACGCAGAATATGACTTGGCTGTTTCATATGAAGTTTCTGATCACATTAAACGATATCGAAGTGTTTTCGATGCGTTTTAATCGGTTTGAGCGAGTGTTTGGAATGAATAAATGGGCCGCTTGATTGATTAATTTTGGAATGATTTTGATCGAAATTAATGTCTACTTCACGATGTTACTACCTGTATGAGGTAAATGTTTGAAAATGTCATGGGATATATCTATTTTTCAATTTAAATTGAAGCCGGTAAACAATGTTTAATCAAATATCACGGATTTTTTATGACTGTGTAATAATCCTGTGACCTTTTAAAAGAGAGAGTAAATATTAATTAAGATATTTCTTGCTCTTTCAATCTTAAGAAACGGAAAACTAATCAAATGTTACCAATTTAAAAAATATTGCGGTTATGAACGAAGTAATTGCACGAATTCATAGTTCAGTTAGACAAACATAAGCACTATTTTGGGGAAGTTCACATGACCAACCCGAGTATCGCCAAAGACGACGTCGTCATTTAAAATGTTCAAAGAAAACAACAGGAAGGTGGTTGCACTTGGCTTCTCGTTATGGTATCAATAGACGTGATAAACATTTGTAAAATATGATATCAAACAGAAAAAAAATTAATTTGTTTTGAAAAAGAGCCATCCCGATTTTCTTATATTCGAAAAATTCTGGGCACTACTTTTCGACGCCATTTTGGAACCCTAGTAACACCGACTTGACCAGGGATCAGAAGTGTCGAAAAACAGTCAAAGCCCAGGTCATTCGAACGGGATTCGGGTTAAATAGGGTCGATAATGAGTTCCAATAGAGCTTACCCTTTGAAAATCACAAAAATAGTAATATAGAGACAACTACAACTCGGGACCTGTCCAAAGGGTTTTGAAACGCGATAAGCATCGCAAAAATCAAGCAAAATCACCAAAAACCAAATTTCTAAACCGTTCACGGTGGTTCCGTATGCTATTCGGATATAGTCTGCCTTACCTTTCACTTTCATCTTAGCCTGTCCTTTCAATCACAACTTTCCAAAGAAAGGTCCGTTTTCTTAGTAGAATTATACTAACGTAAGATGAACTGTTTCATTAGAAGCATGTTAAGTAAAACTTGTGCTAGGGGACCACTAAAAAGCGGTCGCTTGTGAGAATGTTCGCTTAGTACAATTTAGTACACTTAGTACGATAGATAAGACAGTTCATTTAATAGTATGTTTAGAAAGTAGCATAATTCTAACTTAATCGAATGGTGCTAGAAACCATTATAATCGTCTCATTGAGACGAATATGATCGGTTCAAACATCATTAAATTCAATTATAAAAATAATATGCGCTTAGGAATGTCATCTTTTCAGAGATTTTGCTGTTCGTAATGGGACTTATTGTAATGGTCGATTTCTAAAAGTGGTCGCTAAACAGAAGTTGTCACTAGAGCAATATGGACTGTAGTTATTTTATCGCTGACCGCACCCTTTGAACTTCCGTCGTTACACAAACATCAAATCGTTGGAGAGCGACCTAAACGCCGAGACTACATCTTGATCAAGCCACAGTAACGAAGTCGGATATCTACGCAAATGATTGAAAAAAAAAAGATGACAGATGTCGAAGGTAAGCATTCATCTTATTATAAATTCATTTGACCATTCTATTTCCTCCCGTTTGAGATTAGTTTATAAATACACTTTGTATATATAAAAAAACCAATTAACAGTAAACGAACAACAAACTTGTAGACAGCAACACAGAATATGTCAAATATGAACTATGGAACAAAGCATATGAAGTGTCTTCCCGATTCTCCCACCTTTGAAATATCGATAAAAATCGATACAGGTACATTGGGGGGGGGGGGGCATTATGGGGAAAATGTCATTACAGTAAGTAAGTAAGTAGGTAAGTAGGTAAGTAAGTAAGTAAGTAAGTAAGTAAGTAAGTAAGTAAGTAAGTAAGTAAGTAAGTAAGTAAGTAAGTACCATAATCAGTTACATAAGTGCTTTATAAAAGCGTAAGATCTATTTCAGCAAAAAACGCAGAAGAACTCAACAAGCTGAGAGACGACGAGTGGGATGATATCGTCATACCATGGACAGATTCCATTTAAAGACGCGATCATATAAATTTTAAGGTTTTTTTTATAATAAGCCTATTCCTTTTCTACCAGTGCTATGATAAACAACCGAATAATGTTCAAACGGAATATATCAACCGAAAGACGAGCCATAAAATATAATTAATCAAAAATATTATAGATGCTAATTTTTGCGGATACAATACTAGAAAAGTAGAATAACGTTTTCTAAAATATTTACTTTTTTATATATTTTTTATTCTTGATTATGCTGTCATAATGATTTGGATAAACTTATCTTGTTATTATGTTAACATTTTATGAAGAGAAAATGTATTTAATCTTATATAGTAATTTATGTTAAATCATGTTCAATGTTTCATATAGACATTTAAGAATGGTCAAGACTGAAATAGAAAAGAATTTTTATGTGTTTAAATAATTTGATGCAAAAGATGAGATAAAATATGTTCTTTCCATTTACCAAATTTTCATCCACATTACACGTATTTACCTGATCCCTAATTAGTTCTTTCTTAATCGACGTGCCCCTATTAGTACAACCCCTATTTTCTCGATATGGAAAGGTGCGTCTCGACGTTCAGAAAATAAACCCAATCCTACACCGAAGGAAAGTAGACAATACCCTGTTATCGACGAAATTTGAAGTATTACAAAATTAAGACAGATGTTAATCCTCACAATCGTTTTAAATCTAATATTGAATTATTTTCAATGAAACAGAAATTAATTCATTTTTTGAAAAATGAATTCGACGTTTAAGTATCACCGGCGTATAGATTTTATTTAGATTAGATTCTATACTAGGTAAAAGATACATGACATTTCATGGTAAAACATGAAATAAATCACAGTGTAGCAAGCACATAAAGCAACACAAAACACATGATCACAGATATCAAATAGATACCATGTCTGCCACATCCCTACCTAGTATAACGCAAAAAAGAGAAAGGTTATCTCTTATTTCCATTGCGGTCCTAAGCAAGGGTGTGGCCGACATAGAGGGACATTGTGATTTACTTTGGTAATGATGAAATACTCATATTATCACAGTAAAATGAACTAAGGTATTACAAAGCTTAGCTTAAATGTCCTTTAATTTTAGCATTAAATTGAGAAAGGGACTCAATAGCTTTGATATCGACTGGTAAGCGATTCCAAAGGCTGCAGCCTACGTAAGAAAACGATTTTCTCCAATGGTACCCAACCTTCTGTACCGCAAAACAACCACTGCTGTTAAATTTGGTATCATAACTGTTTACGGATGCTGGCGCTGCAAAGTGTTGTTTCATATAGTCAGGTGCTAATCCGTTTTTAATTTTGAACACATGTAAAAGCGTTATCTCTTCTACTCTTTTGGAAACCGGCAACCATCTTTAAGTTTTGAAATGTATATCTGAAATTTGGGATCTATGGGGTATTTCATGGGGTATTTCTGGAACAAACCTTATCATTTTATTTTGCATGGTTTGCAGCTTATCAGTCCACTTCCTGTTTAAACCAAAATACCAAAATGCACAAGCATAATCAAAATGACATTGAATTAAGGCTAAAACAAGAAGTTTTCTAGTGTGGAATGTAAGCTATTTGCTTTTACGATACAAGAATTTCAGACGTGCGTTTGCTTTATTGAGTAATGAACTAGCCATTAATTCACCGAATAAGTTTTGGTCTAGAGTAGCTCCAAGATATTTGACAGATGAAGTTGAATTACCATTACATGTAACATTTATATTTGTATTGGATTTAACCTTTTGCTAAGTAACAAAATGAATACATTAAGTTTTACCTAGATATAAGGACAGCATATTGTCAAGGTTAAGGTCCTCAGACAGTGCCTTTTCCACATTCACCCTATCTCTACCAGAGACTAGAATAGCAGAATCATCTGCATAAAGAAGCAGTATGTTTTTAATCACAGCAGTCACATCATTAACATAGATATAAGCCGCATCTGTCAAAATTTACAAAAAAACGTAAAAGAAATCAAAGGAGAATAGATCTAGCCGTCTCAGAAAATATAAACCAATTTTTGTTTTCATTTTAAAAATGTTTTAAAAACATGTAGCAATATTTGAGTGAAAGGTTGATTTAGATTTTATTATATTTAACAAAATTACGTTTTTTTCAGGTTCAAGTAAAGTGTCTGAGACCCAATTTTAAGGGCGCTTCATTAGCCCCCAAAAAGCACTATGTCCAGGTATATTGTATATCAAAACGAAGCTATTTTTGAGCACAAGCTGTTGAGCAGCATACGACTGCCATAGCTATAGCGGTATAGCCAAAACATTGTGGAAAAGGGTCATCTTGTACAGAACAAGCAACTGCGTGACGGTTTGATAAAATTGGTTCATATTTTAACAAAATACTACCCAGGTACTACTACAACCTTAGATATAAAACTCGGTCTCAAAAGGCTCTTTATAAACAATCAATTTCCATTTATTTTGTCAACATTCTTGCCAAAGCGGTTTGGTCTGTTTTCAAAATAGATGTTAGGTATGGTGTAACAGCACACCATAATAGTGTAAATTATTTTATGCGATTTATTTCAAATTATAGTTTTTGAATTCAATGATCTATAAGAAATTACTATATATTTATCATTCAGTGAAATAGAAATTGATATATTGCTAAGCAACCTTACAGGTTTATAAACTATCAATGTCCATTTATGTTGCGATTACACACCATACCTTACAAAGATCTACACGTTTAAAAAATTAGAACGACATATATGACATATGTTTTTGTAAAATAAGTCAAAATAAATTGCTTGCACAACTACGTTTTGGGCTCGAGTTTTATACAAACGTTTTAAGTAGTACCTGGGTAGTACTTAAGTCTGTACTTTGTTCAAATATGGGCAATGTTTATCCAACAATCTTGCAGTTGCTTGTTCTGTACAAAATGACCATTTTCCACAATGTTTTGACTTTACCGCTATAGTTATGACAGTCTTGTGTTGCTTAACTGCTTATGCTCATGGATAGTTTAATTTTGATATAAAATATACCTGGACATACTGCTTTTTCTTGGCAAATGAAAGATTCTAAAATTGGGCCTCAAACAGTTTACATGAACCTTAATAATAATTAAAGAAAGATAGAATAAAGACTAAAAAACAATAAAAGCAAACGTGCATTATATAAGAAAACTATGCAGTGTTTTTTTTTTTTTTTTTTTTTTTTTAAGAAAAATATGTACAAACGTCCTTGAGAAGTGGTTTCAGATGCGATGGTTTAATCTCAAACAACATGCACCTCTTTGTTTCATGACGCTTCGTAGATTAAAATGTATTAAAACCACCTGCAGACATTTTAACACCAAATCATGTATACAAAAGGTTAATTTATGAAAAAAATACATCATTTGTGAAGCACAGATAGACACAAATATCTAGATGGAATAACACAGTGTTTGATAATGACCATCAACATTGGCTGGTTGTGCTTGGTGGAAGGCAGCAGAAAATAATAAACTTACTTCAAGAAGGTGAGAGTGAAGGTATGTGGTTCACCTAGAAATATTGTGAAATTGACACTCATCTCGGCAAATTCTTTCCAAACGCTCACTCATACCATTCAAAAGCGCTCCGACACCATTCAAACTTTTCAACATTTCATTAAAAATCGATTACATAATTAAACAATTTTATTGGCTGGTTTTGATTCAAACGATTCTGATTTATCCGTGATGACAAACAAATAGATAAGTTCCTGAATATTTTAAGTGAAAGTACAAGAAAAAAGGCGATAAAATATCTGTCCTTTATTTTAATTAGAAACTCATCTTGTCATTTCCATTTTGTTATCAACTGCAGTTTTTTTAGTTTTTTTTCTTCATATAAGCATGTATACTGAGCATAAATAAAAAGTATCCACCCAATAAAACTTCAAATTTCTTATAAAGTTCATGCAGGATTTCTATGAATTATAAAAATAACGCTCTAGTCATTTTCAAATAAATTTGAAAAGTTTTATGTGATTTGAAGAAGCCGCTGCCGAATTGTAGGCGCTTACGTAGCCAGGGGGTCGTTTTCAAAAATCGCAGACTCTCAATTAAATATTCAAATGATTTTCTGAAAGTTTCAAGCTTGCAAAATGCAATATTATTGCGTTAGGTATTCTGGATTGATAAGACAACTTGATTCCTTCTGCTAATTCCCACTAAAGTTACGTCAAATGAACACAAACATTCATAAAACACCTTACGCAGATTCAAAGCTCATATTGACAAAATTCTGACTGCGCGTTCCTTGTGAAGAAAACCAATCCCAAATTGCTCTATTTCATTTTGCTGAAGACAAAGCAACATTTGCATTGTCACGTTACGTCAACGTTTCATCTTGCTCATTTGAGAGGCTCGTATGAATATCAAGGAAATTTGCTCGCCATACACCCGTTAAGAATCAAATGGCAATTGACTAAGTTTTAAAGTTTAACGTCTTTCAAGGTCCAGACATTGATTTTATTTTCCGCTTTGAAATAGTGGTAAGGAAGCATACAGGCAATCGCGTCAACGTGAATGAGAAAATTTGACGTGACGTCTTCTCAGTGGCCCTATTTAGCGAATGACAATATTACTCTATCGGAAATGGCCAGCACACGTCTTTATTGTTCTTCTCTTTCAACTAACGTCCGTAAAATTTACTTAACGTTGGACGGTTTTTGATTTTAGATCCAATTGAATTAAGTTCCTAGTCCACAAATAATAAGTCAAAACACACTTTTAAGATAACGAGAAATCCCCCTTTTGTTTAACACAGTACTACTAAATGAAACCATTAGTCTAAACCAAGTGAACCAAGAATGCTGTAGGAATCCCCTTATATAATACCTTAGAATCTAGAATAGCATAGAAAATTAGAAGACTCTAGAGTCTGAATTACTTTATTAAAGTCTTTTCCAGAAAGGTCTAAAATATTCTACATACATGTTTATATAACAGTGTCAAGGGATCGGAAATTCCCCAGACTAATTCTAAAAATATAGACGGGAAAAACCATTGTTCATACATGCATAACAACAATAATGGATATCAAATTAGTCCTTTCAAAGCCTTTTTATTTTCAAATATCGTCTCAGAAATCTTCAAACCCTTCTGCATTGCATACGACCCCATCTACAAGAAAGTTGGGCCTAACCTCTCTTACTTGGATATATTACCTGAGATTCGGTATTCATGATTGTGACCCGTCATGCGAAAAGAGACCATCTGGGAACTTTGTAAAATGTACATTTGAAAAAGAGATTTGATCCAGCATTAGTCAACCAGGGGTCGCATTTCAATAATTCTTTCGCTGGAAGGTAGATTGAACATTCTAGATTCACAAAATAATCCCATTGCGAAAATTTTCCACCCAAGTCAGTCTGCGCAAATCGCGCAGTCTGACTGGGGTCGACACTTTACGCACTACCAAGATGATCCCTTTTTCCGTGACCGTGATGGGTGACATATTCAAAGAAGAGATTCGTCGTAAAATTAAGAAAAATAAGTCATCCGAAGAAAAAAAGGTTCAAGTTCACGATATTGTTTATATGTACTCAAGTCAAACAGCAAGAAGATTATACAAATAGGTGAGTCGTTTTCATCTATGTTTCAGATCATCATGTGATCGACATTACAACAGACATTCAGAAGTGAGAGTCGCTGACGAATTTCATATTACGATGGGATCGAACTCAGACGGAAATGTCTCTGATACCATAGCTGTACCTGAAATCCAATATGAAGAAACGTCAAATCTTTACAAAGTCGGAATGACAGTAATAAGCATCGGACTTCTGCTGTTCATGATTGTCGCTACATTAGCAATGAGACGAACCAAGTCCACGCCAGAAACAGCGCGATTTCTCTCCAGTGGCTTACTGGTTTTTGATATCACAGGCATTATATGCTTCCTGGTGAGGCGGTTTATTTCCCATAGGAATTTGAACATCTTTGTTCAAGTAATGGGTGTTAATTCCGTATTCTTAGCATATGTATCGGTGGGTGTCATGTCGTTAGAGAGATTGGTCATATTTTCGTCGCCGCATTTTTACATACAGCGAGTGACCCCATTGACCGTGAAAAAGGTGGCATCTGTGGTATGGACCTGTATAATGGCTATTCACCTCTTTGTCAGGTACGGTGTGTGTTATATCATGTACCCGGACGGCACAATGGAGGACGTAGTTGGTCGGTGCAATACTGTCTCATACGCCTTCTATTACTTCTTCTTCTTTATAAACTGTATTATCTCAGGAGCATGCTATACCCTCATCTTCTTCATCGAGAAGGGTGGTAATATCATCGGTAAATCAAAGGGAAACATGGCTACAATCAGGGCACTTATGAGGTACAAAACAACCGGCATAGTATTCTTGTATATAGTTACTATTTACCTGACAACCTTGTCGTACACGTGTATATACACGTGCTGTTCCTCAGATCAAACCAGTATGCAACAAGGATAGGCGTGGACCTTACAAATATGGGATCCTGTATTCTATATGTGCTCTGGTTTCGCGAATGCAGATATGAAGTTTTGAAAATGTTTGTTTGGGTCAGTCCTCGTCTTGAGAATAAACTTGGACAGATGAGAATGGAAATTTTCGGCATTGTAGCAGTTGATAAGAAGAAGGCTTTCAAAAATAAAGTAGAGCCGATAGGTATTTCGCGTGAAAACAATGTTTACGGTAGTGAACGCATAATAGTGCCACAGGGAAGTCATGAACTTAAACAGTAACAACCGATGTTTACTAGTTATTTCATTCTCTAATAACGTTTACAGCGTGCTATAAGATTCTTGGTGAAAAATCACTGCAGTTCGCCATTAAGCGACATACTCGTTACTGATGTCAGTGACTTTTCAATTTTAAGAAAGATTCTTAAAGACAGAAAAATAAGACGTTTACTCCTAGCTATTGATTAAAAACCATTGTTTATGCTTTCCCAGTACCCTATTATCAACAAATTAAATACCTTTTTGCTACGATTAAAAATTCAGTGATGCATGGGTGTTATGTTTGGTGGTAACTTTCTTTTGACGTTGAGCATATCATACAAATAAATTTGCTGTAATAAACAGCAAAGTGAATTGGGTCGCCTTTAAAGAGTGTTAGACAAAGTATTAAAAAGGCGGCATTTGGAAAAATAGATGCAAAACAGATACAATCATATATCTTGAGTTAACAGCGAGTTTTGTCTTTGAATGAAAAACAAGAATAAAAAAGATTCTTGTAATTCTCATATACATATAGAACTGATAAGAAACAAGGGGGTCAGAATGGGCCCAAACCGCTCACCTGACGATTATTGGTCAAGTGGATCTCACCCAAGAAACTCTCTGGCAAAGTTTCATTTACTTTAGTCTAGTTGTTGAAGAGGAGATGTTATTTCAAGAATTCAAGGTGAAACTAGATCCTGTCCACACGTTGTTACTGAGGAGAAGACGTTTAAAGATTTATGGCTCCAAAAAAGCCCCGACCTGCTACAGCCATATTAATTGGCCAATCAAAATTTAGCTAATATTTTTAAGAGGGTCACCTAAGAAACATGTTAGTAAAGTTTCATTGAAATCCGCCAAGTGGTTCAGGTGGAGATGTTATTCAAAGATTCCGGGCCAAAAAATAAGCCCAACCCTGGCAAGCCCATATCTTTTTGCCAACCAATACTTCGCATACAGATTTTAAAGCGGATTACCTAAGGACCATTAAGATAAAGTTTCATTGAAATGGTTCAGGAGGCGATGTTGTTCAAATATTTCGGGCTCAAAATAGGCCACGCCTTGCCACATCCATAGCTGTCAATCAAAATTTCACGAACAAGTTTTAAGATGGGTAACACAAGGAACATTTTGTCGAGTTTGGTTGAAATCCGCCAATTGGTTACAGTGGAGAAAATGCTTAAAGATTATAGGGTCGAAAACTGCCCCGCCCTAGCACGTCCATATTTGGGGTTCAATTAAAAATTCATGAAGTTTTGAGATGGGTCACCTGAGGAATGTCCCTGCCAGGTTAAGTTGAATTCCGCCTGATGTACACTTTTTCCACAGACTATGGTTGGAACTGACATAATTTTAAATAAAGAAATGATCTTGGTAAAATCTAGTAATCTAATACCCATAATTCAATGGTTAGATAGCGTGAATTATTTAAGTAAAATTTTCCTTCGAATTCTTTTCTGAGGTTGATTTCCAGATGGTTAAAGAGTTTTTGAATGGTTTTAGTAAGTGTTTAGAATGATTGCATGTAGCGCTATATTAGCGATTTTGAATGATTTTGATCAGAATGAGAGTCGATTTCACGATTTTATTAACTGTACGATGACATAAAAGTAAAGGGTAAGTTACAGTTAATTACAACGTGAAATTAATATTCACCTCGATCAAGACCTATTTTAATCTTTCACTCGGTGCTCCATTCAATGCATTTATAAAACAAAGTCCAATAAATCAAAACGCTCCGAAATTGTTAAAATAAAAAAAAAACACTTTTCAAATAAGTTTAAAACGATCGGTATTTTAAAAATGTCGATTACATTATTTCGCTTTTTTATTATTTTGATTGATTTCAAAGCGTCCAATTTGAAGACACACAAACAAAAAAGTACGCATATTTAGTTAAAGAGTGGTAAAGATATTGCTAATTGTGTCAGATTCGGACGAAATTAGCTATATTGTATTACCTCCCTAAGCTTTCGGTGCAGTCTCACATTGCAAACTTGGGTTAGAAAATAAGATTTTTTGGGGGGGAAATCTTGGGTTTGCAATGTGAGCATTAGTCAACAGGTGTGAATAAGCCTTTGGCAATATAAGTTTTTTTTTCTAGCTAATCGAATTATTACAATTTAGTCCAATAGTCAGTTTAACTTAAGTTTTTATTTCCATTTGTCTTGCAATTTCAAAATCATAAAGTAAGAAAAAATTGGCCAAGGTGAAATTATGAAGTTTTTGTTATCGCGATATATATATAATAAATGACCTTTTTTAACATTAAACATTTAAAAATGAATTCAAAGTGGTAAAGCTTTCAGCTGCAGCATTATGGCGAAAAGGGATAATTTCCCTTAAGGTTCGATCTTCTGAAGCGTTAGTCTCTTTACTTTTAGACCCACATAGATTTGATCGACATAATATTAATATTCCCTTATTAATTGTGATTGTCTGATTGTCTAATTTAATCAACCTATTTTTTTTCAAAATTTATCTTAAGCTTTTATCATGGTATACTTCTTGACATTTGTTTCGTATGAAGGTATTTTACATATATGCATGGGATTGTTATAATGTTAAGTTCATCGTGGCAATAAGAATAGTTCTGTTTACAAGCCTTACCACACTCTGGATTTACCACGATACATAAATATTCGAATGTATTTTTGTTGTTTAATGTTGAATCTGTTTGCGAATAAAATTTGTTAATTTGAATTGTGAATTTTGTTAAGCCGATAGATAAAACAAGCGCGGAAACAACATGCGCTATATTAAGATTTATATTTCTAAAAGAAGAAAACGGCTGAAATTTTTTTGAGAATTAAGATTTATCAGCCGTCTTTAAGAATCTAAAGATATTTATATAAGGATAGGATGATTTCACGTCAGTGACTTAAACGAGTGGCATAGGTGAGATAGCAGCTGGAGGCTGGGAAAGAATGTGATAGGAGCACTGGTGAGAGAAATACCTATAAAACAACAGTGTTTTCATGCCTTGAACTTAATGCGGAACTTGTCAACTGAGGCTGTAGTTTCGGTGATCAAATAAAAGTATGAGTTTGTGGTGAAAAGAAAAGCATGGAGTCGGTGGACGGATTTGCGAACATTTGGATCGTTTTTGATGAAAGTGGCTTATAAAGAAACATATTTTACCGGGTCCATGCACAAGGGGAGAGAGGGATTCGTGAGAAGAATAGGACTTTGGGCAAAACGATTTTGAATAAACGGAGATAGCAACCAGTATCAACAGTATCAAGAGTATCAACAGGTTCAAGGCGGGAGAAATTTGAACAAAACAGATGTACAGAGGCCATGGGAGGAAGAAAAGATAGGGATTCGAGGCAAAAAAGTATTGAAGAAATGGAGAGTTGGTAACAGTTTAAGGAGAAAAACAGACTAATAAGATATTCAAGGAACAAAAGTTTGAAAAAAGACCAAAGGAGACATTAACTTACTCAAGACAGAGTAGGCTTGGAGAAAAGGAGAAATTTGCTGTAGACAGTTGTGGTAGAAAAAGACACACAGAAAGAAGGCAGAATAGATAGAATTTAGAAGACAAAAAGGAAAAACAAATGAAGGGATTCAAGGAGATTAATTCTAATAAGAATACCAGAGGGCACAATAAATTCATCGAGGTAGACAGGTCTTTGGAAAAGACATGATCAAGGATCAAGTGGCACAAAGAAGTGGTAGGATACACACAGGAAGAAGACATTGGAGGGGAAATAACCTCGAAGAAGACGAGAGGGAGTTAAGTGGGGCACAAGATAAGGGTGCCTGGAGAGAAGAAAGAGAAGTTTTTTAAGGCATCAAAGTCTCGAAATTTGCGATGATGATGAA
Source organism: Fragum whitleyi (assembly GCA_948146395.1). Classification (NCBI taxonomy): domain Eukaryota; kingdom Metazoa; phylum Mollusca; class Bivalvia; order Cardiida; family Cardiidae; genus Fragum; species Fragum whitleyi. Next base: position 54,191,108 of record OX411555.1, read on the forward strand.
TGGCAACTAAGGCAGCAGATTTTAGGTATGGAAGAGCAACATTATGATCTTGAGTTCGAATCAATGATATTTTGTTATTTGCTCTGACTCAAGCAGATGATATTGTGCTTCTATCCCCATCGCGTATGGGTATTAACGAACTTTTGAAAATATGTAACAATTATGCTACAAAAAATAGTGTGGTGCGAAATAGTGTGGTGCGAAATTGTCGTGGCACATGTGACGCTGGTTGTCCGATGTGTGATATAGTGATAGGTAACCAGGTCATGGAAACTACGGCTAATAGAATATACAATGTGTCATCACATACTTCTTGCAGGGATAGGAACGTGGCGTATGCAATAAGTTGTGAACGATGTGGTAAGGTGGTATATGTGGGAGAGACAGAGAGACAGTTGAATGAAAGGATGAAAGAACATCTCAGGGATGTACGCTTTCAGCGCGAGAAACCGATAAATCTCCATTTTAAAATGGGCGAGCATTCAAGCTCTGATGTGAGATTTACGGTTTAAAAGAAGATGAACTCCGCAGACCGGACAGAGCGCCAAATCCATGAGTCAGCATGGATCAAAAGGCTACAAACTGCACAGCCATTGGGTTGCAACGTAAAAGACGCGCAGTTCCACATAACGTTAGTTGACGTCTAATTATGCGCGGGAACGTCAACGTCGCCTGAACGTGGAAATCGACTTTGACGTCATATCCTTTGTGAGATAAATTTAAAATGGCTGTTTCGGTTAAAATTATTATGTAGTAGTGTTAGAATATTTTTCGTTTTCTTGAAAAAGGCAATTTTTGCCGAAATATTGAATACTGAGTGTTTTATTAAATGATTATTCTATTCCCTTCGGAAAAGATTTGTGATATGATATTTAATTATGCTACAAAATGGCGAATTAATAACAATGCCTCGAAAAGTGCGGTATGACACTAATTAAATCAGTCTCGTCTTAGCCAAACGGTATTGAAATCACAGTACACCTATAAGGGGATAACTGAGTATAAACATCTCGGTATGGCACAGTGCTCATCAAGAAAATTCCGTGTAGTGTAGATAGGATACGACAAACGGCAATGGGTACCTTGTTCAGTTTCCTTAACTCTGGAATTAACTATCAGCGTATAAATCCGATTACAACAGCGAAGTTATATACATCGATCGTTATTGCTCGATGTTTATATGCCTGTGAACTATGGAACGATCTCAATTATTCGGATGTTAGAAAGTACATATCAATTCTGTCTTAAACGAATCCAAGATCTACCTCAAATTACCCGCTCTGACATGGTAAAAGGAATATTATGTTTTACTTCAATTGAAGTCTATATGGACTTACAAAAGCTCTTATTCCTGGGATCATTCTGTGGACCTACGTCATCGGATGTAGCGTATTAAGTGTTTTACTAAGAACCTTTCAATTCAAAAACAACTTTTCAAAGAATATTTCGCATTTTATGAAAGACATTAAGCATACTCTTTAGAAATATTGTTTAAAAAGTCATTTTACCGATTTTTTTAAAAAAGCATCTTTCCTTGGGAAAACATTGTGGAAAAAGTTTTGCCAAAGAACTATTTTCGGTCATTTTCACTGGTCAGAAAGAATACATTACATTCCTGACTTTGATAGGTTCGTAGTTATACACTTTGAAATACAGCCTGCTAATTGTTGGTTACTGCAACAGAAAAACCCACAGACTCTTAATGATAACAAATCATTGCAAAAGTGAGCTGTCTTAAGAATGAACAATTGCAATGTTCGAAGTATCCACATTCTATTGACGATAAGCTCGGTCACTTGTTATTGGACTGTACAGACCAAGATGTGGTTTAATCAAATCAAGAATATTCACATTTCAAAAGATAGTTTCGTCTGATTAACACTTTTATCTAGGAAATATTAATCATGAGCTTTTCATTAAATACCTTCTTTGTGTCACCGACGAAAGGCTGGAAAGCTATCTCGATGCAAAAGGATATTCAAAATTCATAAATGCAAACGCTCGTCTTCTGAATAATATGAGTATGACATTTTTGCCTACCAGAGATGCTTAAATTTCGTTTTCGCTGGATCAACTCTAAGTAGACAAATTAAATCATCTGAATAAACTCAAATAACTATAACCAATTCTATGGAACGCCACAGCTGTCATATGTTTTGAACAGTATTGTTAATATGCCCAATTTCTATATTAAAATGTCTAAATCAAGTGTAATTATGCTCAAATATAAAACCATCAAATACCTTGTATCAAATACAAGGTAGTGTCATTATGTTCGAGAAATGGGTTCTCTTGTGTAAAACTGAAGAGTAAGATTGTTTTGTTAAATTATTGCGTTAATTTGTCAACGTTTTATCTCACTTGTTCAAAGGAAGTGTGGCCATGCCCAAATGTCGTTTTGACTTGTCTATACAGTATGTTATCATGTCGAATTGTAGTGTGATTTAGTCAAAACATAGCGTTGACTGGTCAATGCATTACTTTAGTATGTCAAAAGGAAGCATTGTCTTGTCCAAATAACGCAATTCTATATTGAAACATAGTCCAATTATATTAAAAGGTAATGGTTCTTTGTTTAATTATTATATAGTATATTGCAAGCAAAAAAACTAGTCTTGTAAGATCTCTTGCAATGAGATCAGAAGCCTTACAAAATCATTCTTTGTTACTTCTTAAGCATTTGCGAATGTTTTTATCTTGAACGCATGACAGTTTTGATATGTATCACGCTTAAGAAAAATGTACTTTTTTTTCTCTTTTTTTGTTGTTTTATTTTTGTTTGTTTTGTTTTTTTTGTTTTTTCTTTATGTCGTAAATGTACCCAGATTGAATATGAATAAATAAAATAAACACTATGCGTTGGACTCTTTGTTACCTGCAGCAATAAACACATGCCATTGAGGCAAAACAACGATCTAATGGCACATCAACATAAGCTACTTGAAATGTGAATAAAACGAAACATTTAAACATGTATATTGAAATTCTTGTTAATATCATTCACGGAATCCAAAGCGAAGTGGCTGAGACGTACCCTTCCTAACAATCGCAATATTTATTGTCTATTCCATATTTAGCTCACCTGAGCACGAATCTTAGAAAAACCGTGTGTGCACCCTAAAGACCACAGTTTTTGGCTCAAAAGTCTTGAAACGTTGTCAGAATGTTTTTCTCCACCAAACCTCGCTCACGTTCGCGTATGAGCCAAGTGGGGTCAAAATGAGGTCAAGGAGTCAATATTTGAAAAAAAAAACCTTGTGTGAACTCAAGAGGCCACATCTTTTACTCAAATGTCTTGGAAACTTGGTCAGAATTTTTGTCTCCATCAAATCTTGGTCAAGTTCGCAAATGGGTCAAGTGAGGTAAAAACTAAGGTCAATAAATCAAATCTTTGAAAAACATTGTGTGCACTCAGACCCAGATATTTGGCTAAAATGTCTTGAAACTTGGTCAGAGTGTATGTCTGTATCAAATCTTCTTTAACGTTGAAAATGGGCTAAGTAGGGTCAAAAATGAATTCAAGAGGTAAGATCTTTAAAAAAAATCGTGTCCACCGGAGACGGCTCATTTTTGGATCCAATATCTTTAAACAATGTCAGAAAAATTAGACTACTTGATTTCTCAAACGAGTTTGAATTCGGGTCAAGTTGGTTCAGAAAATGAGGCACAGAGGTCAAATCTAATAAAAGAAAAGTGCGCTCTAGAGGCCACAATTAAGGTTAAAATGTGTTGCAATTCTGTCAGATCGTGTTTCTACATGATATCTTAGCTAAGTGAAAAACTGAGTCAATGTAGGTTAAAACTAGGACAACTTGTTGACTCGCAAATTTGGGATATAAACATGGTAGTGACCTAAATGCAAATTAGGATTAGTGCCATTTTGCAACCTTAGTAGCTTCTTCAGGTGAGCGCTTTAGGGCCAATGGTCCTCTTGTTTTATTTTGTATTATATTCTTGTTTTGTGTATCTTTTTTCACATCATTTGAGCCCATGCATGCGATTTCCAACAATTTCAAATAGCCGCAAAGATTCTGAACAGCCTGTGCATGTCTCAAAGTATCTGTAGACCATCTGTAGACCATCAGATTACTTTATATTTACAGTATATGGCTTTCCACACTGCTCAATGTTTGCCCCTCAAACACATTTCAAATTGTTGGAAATCGAGGGTTCAGCGCAATACTATAGTATCTGCATTTTTGAAAATTTTACAGGAGATTGAAAAAACTTCACCAAATCTTTATTCTTCAAAAGAATTAGGCAAAGTTTTGGTATAAGACTTCAATTATCATTTTTGGAGATGGAGATATGAACAATAATTGAAAAAGAATTTCTTAAATCATGTCTTAAATTTTGTCACTTACTATAGTATTACCTCTGAAATGGGATTACGTCTCATCAAAACTTTTGTGCAATACTATAGTAACTGCACTTACTACAGTATTGCAAACCATTTCTCAAATATTCTTAGATAAATGAGTGTGCTTTACTATTGTATCTGACTAAATTGCATATTTTATTTCTGTTGTTTAAACAACTTTTGACAACAAACCAATCCTTTATCAAAGGACACTATTTTAGACTGCCTGAAACTGATAGAGAAATGCAGCAAATGATTGAAAAGTCTATATTAAGAATAAGAAGCAAGTCATTTATGCCTTCCTCACACAGCTTTTATCTTAAGTGTGTCAAAATTAAGAATTATTATGGCTTTGATTGAGGCACAGAGGTCAAATCTAATAAAAGAAAAGTGCGCTCTAGAGGCCACAATTAAGGTTAAAATGTGTTGCAATTCTGTCAGATCGTGTTTCTACATGATATCTTAGCTAAGTGAAAAACTGAGTCAATGTAGGTTAAAACTAGGACAACTTGTTGACTCGCAAATTTGGGATATAAACATGGTAGTGACCTAAATGCAAATTAGGATTAGTGCCATTTTGCAACCTTAGTAGCTTCTTCAGGTGAGCGCTTTAGGGCCAATGGTCCTCTTGTTTCATTTTTTTTTATTCTTTTCTTGTTTGTGTTTTACTTATTACTCTAGTATCTTTTTTTATCATTTGAGCATATGCATGCGATTTCCAACAATTTCAAATAACCGCAAAGATTCTGACCAGCCTGTGTATCCGCACAGGCTGACCAGTTTCTTGGCTATGCGTTTTGTAGAAAGATAATGTCTCAAAGTAGCTGTAGACCATCAGGTAATTTATATTTACAGTATATGGCTTTCCACACTGCTCAATTTTTGCCCCTCAAACACATTTCAAATTGTTGGAAATGTCACGCACAGACTCATTCATGTATTTTCTTCAATAGGAGTCTTCCCGGGAGTTCTGTGAAATTCAGTTGTTTTTGCTTTGATTTTACAAAAAGAAAATAATTCTAATTGACCTTTTTTCACACTATGTCCCTAGAAGCCATGATTTCGGTATACATATGTAACTCTTTTCGAAAAAAGGGACCCACCGCAAGGGTGTATCGACCCTCATCGGACTCGATGCACAGGTTGACAAGGGTATAATTTTTTAGCTAAGTATCTGATTCTGAAAAGATCATTTCCAAAAAAAACATTTTCGAAATACCAGCCCTCGTTGGCCTAAATTCGATTCATTCTCATTGTAAGGGAATTTTTCAAATGACGGGTAACAATATTAAAAAGCTCTCGAATAGGTGTAATTGATCGCTCTTAATCCATCTTAAAACTTGGTGTGATTTGATTTAAATAATAATATAATGTCGCTTTTAACAATCTTTAAGGTAAGGGACCCGTAATAGTTCCGCAACATTTCTGAAGTAATAAATTTTAACAGTTTTAACCGGGGTTTCATAATGATTTTCATTAGCAAACATCAGTCATCATTGTCGAAATTCATTAGTTCCGAAATGTTGCGGAAATATCACAGGTCTACTACATTAAGTCACAGTATGGTGGAGTTCGTTCACTTATTTGTGTGCTTCCGGAGAGTCATCGATACAAGGATTGGGCCCGGAGTTGCCATGCCCAAGGATAAACTCAGATGACCAGTTGCGCGACAGCTTGAAGAAGTCTCATATTTCTTTCTTATGCTGGCTGATTAAGGTGCGTTTCTGGCTTTTACAGTTTAAAACATCGTGAAAATGACACTAATTCCAATCATTCGCTCAGCGCTCCATTCATTCAAGCCAAACACTCACTCAAATCGACCAGAAAACGCCCCAAAATCATAAGAAAAAAATCAGATCAAGACGATAAACTTTTGATTCAAATCGATCAAATTATTCTAATGTCTTAATGGCTGGTGTTGATTTTAAAGTTTCTTATTGGTCCACAAAGACACGCAAACAAGAAAGCGTATATTTAATAAAAGGGGGGTGATTTTGGATTGTAATTGAATGAGTGTGTGGAGCGAGTTTTGAGTTAATGTAATGGGAGCTAATCCAATATCGAAAAATTTGCTCAGGATGAACAAAATTAGCTATATTCCTAACCTTCCTTTAATAAAATATGCATTCAGATCCTTTTTATAGCATTTATGTCATCAAGAACCCATCATTCGCTTACTCGCTACAATAAAGTCAGTGAAATCGCGTATTTTCCCTTGCGTTTATTTATTTATTTTTTTATTATTATTATTTTTTTTTTGGTTTTGTTTATTTTGTTAGTAGGTTTTTTATCATTTTTAACAAGTTATGAGCGTTATTGGGTGGTTTTGGTGAGTATTTGGAATGAATGGAGCGCTGAGTTAGCGATTTAGAATGGTTTTGATCGGATTGATTGTCGATTTCATTATGTTAATAACTGGATAAATCTACGTAAGAATAAAATCACCATTTTTATCAAATTGCAAAAATCTTTTAACTTTTTGAAGCTTAGTAAATATACACAAAGAAAAAGTATTGCAACATCTAAATGTATGTTAAAACAAGGGTACGTTCAGTAAAGGGAGAATATGTATCCAATCGAATATTTATTGGACTTTCTTGATCCTCAAGTATGTAAACTGTTACATCCTTTTGAAGATCTTGCTCAGCTGCGATATATGTTGCAATAGTAGTGATGGTGTTCATATCCTACGTCTGATCCATGGTATATGTGTGATAAAAAGTGGAAGCCACGATTGTCATCGCTGTTGGACGTGCAGGATGTTGTATGTACAGTGAGTGTGTTGATCAATCTTGAATTAGAGCCAATAATCAGGTTGAAATCCCACCTACCATATTCGATGCAGCCGTAGTAAATTGATGACGAAAATTAATTAAGGCGTGTTCTTTTTATTATGGCCTTAAAATGCATGAAATGGCGGAATGTGAAAAAAATTTTGTTGTTTAGTTATATTTCCAATTTTAAGACCCATTGTAAATGTTTTCTTGTTTACAAAATGCGTCATGTTACCACCATTCATTTTTGTTCAAAACTACTTTGGTGAAAATCGGATTTTGCATTCTTTGTCTATATATCAAGCCATAGTTAAGCACATCGCGCAATTGACACCCATTCCTATCAAAATCATTCTTAATCATTAACTCAGCGCTCAGTTCACTCCAAGCCCTGCCTCATACCATTCAAAAACGTCCCAATGTCACTGATAAAAGCTCATTGACAATATTCAAATCGCTCCCGTAAAATCTTTTGTAAAAGCTCTTATTCCTGGGATCACTCCGTGGACTTACGTCAGCGGGTGTAGCGTATTAAGTGTTTTACTAAGAATCTTTCAATTCAAAAACAACTTTTCAAAGAATATTTCGCATTTTATGAAAGACATTAAGCATACTCTTTAGAAATATTGTTTAAAAAGTCATTTTACCGATTTATTTAAAAGAGGATCTTTCCTTGGGAAAGCATTGTGGAAAAAGTTTTGCCAAAGAACTATTTTCGGTCATTAAAATTTTCACTGGTCAGAAAGAATACATTACACTCCTGACTTTGATAGCTTCGTAGTTATACACTTTGAAATACAGCCAACTAATTGTTGGTTACTGCAACAGAAAAACCCACAGACTCTTTATGATAAGAAATCATTGCAAAAGTGAGCTGTCTTAAGAATGAACAATTGCAATGTTCGAAGTATCCACATTCTATTGACGATAAGCTCGGTCACTCGTTATTGGACTGTACAGACCAAGATGTGGTTTTATCAAATCAAGAATATTCACATTTTGTAAAGATAGTTTCGTCTGATTAACACTTTTATCTAGGAAATATTAATCATGAGCTTTTCATTAAATACCTTCTTTGTGTCACCGACGAAAGGCTGGAAAGCTATCTCGATGCAAAAGGATATTCAAAATTCATAAATGCAAACGCTCGTCTTCTGAATAATATGAGTATGACATTTTTGCCGACCAGAGATGCTTAAATTTCGTTTTCGCTGGATCAACTATAAGTAGACGAATTAAATCATCTGAATAAACTCAAATAACTATAACCAATTCTATGGAACGCCACAGCTGTCATATGTTTTGAACAGTATTGTTAATATGCCCAATTTCTATATTAAAATGTCTAAATCAAGTGTAATTATGCTCAAATATAAAACCATCAAATACCTTGTATCAAATACAAGTTAGTGTCATTATGTTCGAGAAATGGGTTCTCTTGTGTAAAACTGAAGAGTAAGATTGTTTTGTTAAATTATTGCGTTAATTTGTCAACGTTTTATCTCATTTGTTCAAAGGAAGTGTGGCCATGCCCAAATGTCGTTTTGACTTGTCTATACAGTATGTTGTCATGTCGAATTGTAGTGTGATTTAGTCAAAACATAGCGTTGACTGGTCAATGCATTACTTTAGTATGTCAAAAGGAAGCATTGTCTTGTCCAAATATCGCAATGCTATATTGAAACATAGTCTAATTATATTAAAAAGTAATGTGGTTCTTTGTTAAATTATTATATAGTATATTGCAAGCAAAAAGACTAGTCTTGTAAGATCTCTTGCAATGAGATCAGAAGCCTTTCAAAATCATTCTTTGTTACTTCTTAAGCATTTGCGAATGTTTTTATCTTGAACGCATGACAGTTTTGATATGTATCACGCTTAAGAAAAATGTACTTTTTTTGTTTGTTGTTTGTTTATTTTTGTTTTCTTTATTTTCTTAAATGTACCCAGATTGAATATGAATAAATAAAATAAACACTATGTGTTGCACTCTTTGTTACCTGCAGCAATAAACACATGCCATTGAAGCAAAACAACGATCTAATGGCACATCAACATAAGCTACTTGAAATGTCATTAAAACGAAACATTTAAACATATATATTGAAATTCTTGTTAATATCATTCACGGAATCCAAAGCGAAGTGGCTGAGACGTACCCTTCCTAACAATCGCAATATTTATTGTCTATTCCATATTTAGCTCACCTGAGCACGAATCTTAGAAAAACCGCGTGTGCACCCTAGAGACCACAGTTTTTAGCTCAAAAGTCTTGAAACGTTGTCAGAATGTTTTTCTCCACCAAACCTCGCTCACGTTCGCGTATGAGACAAGTGGGGTCAAAATGAGGTCAAGGAGTCAATATTTGAAAAAAAACCCTTGTGTGAACTCTAGAGGCCACATCTTTTACTCAAATGTCTTGGAAATTTGGTCAGAATTTTTGTCTCCATCAAATCTTGGTCAAGTTCGCAAATGGGTCAAGTGAGGTAAAAAATAAGGTCAATAAATCAAATCTTTGAAAAACATTGTGTGCACTCAGACCCAGATATTTGGCTAAAATGTCTTGAAACTTGGTCAGAGTGTATGTCTGTATCAAATCTTCTTTAACGTTGAAAATGGGCTAAGTAGGGTCAAAAATGAATTCAAGAGGTAAAAAGTGTCCACCGGAGAGGGCTCATTTTTGGATCCAATATCTTTAAACAATGTCAGAAAAATTAGACTACTTGATTTCTCAAACGAGTTTGAATTCGGGTCAAGTTGGTTCAGAAAATGAGGCACAGAGGTCAAATCTAATAAAAGAAAAGTGCGCTCTAGAGGCCACAATTAAGGTTAAAATGTGTTGCAATTCTGTCAGATCGTGTTTCTACATGATATCTTAGCTAAGTGAAAAACTGAGTCAATGTAGGTTAAAACTAGGACAACTTGTTGACTCGCAAATTTGGGATATAAACATGGTAGTGACCTAAATGCAAATTAGGATTAGTGCCATTTTGCAACCTTAGTAGCTTCTTCAGGTGAGCGCTTTAGGGCCAATGGTCCTCTTGTTTTATTTTGTATTATATTCTTGTTTTGTGTATCTTTTTTCACATCATTTGAGCCCATGCATGCGATTTCCAACAATTTCAAATAGCCGCAAAGATTCTGAACAGCCTGTGCATGTCTCAAAGTATCTGTAGACCATCTGTAGACCATCAGATTACTTTATATTTACAGTATATGGCTTTCCACACTGCTCAATGTTTGCCCCTCAAACACATTTCAAATTGTTGGAAATCGAGGGTTCAGCGCAATACTATAGTATCTGCATTTTTGAAAATTTTACAGGAGATTGAAAAAACTTCACCAAATCTTTATTCTTCAAAAGAATTAGGCAAAGTTTTGGTATAAGACTTCAATTATCATTTTTGGAGATGGAGATATGAACAATAATTGAAAAAGAATTTCTTAAATCATGTCTTAAATTTTGTCACTTACTATAGTATTACCTCTGAAATGGGATTACGTCTCATCAAAACTTTTGTGCAATACTATAGTAACTGCACTTACTACAGTATTGCAAACCATTTCTCAAATATTCTTAGATAAATGAGTGTGCTTTACTATTGTATCTGACTAAATTGCATATTTTATTTCTGTTGTTTAAACAACTTTTGACAACAAACCAATCCTTTATCAAAGGACACTATTTTAGACTGCCTGAAACTGATAGAGAAATGCAGCAAATGATTGAAAAGTCTATATTAAGAATAAGAAGCAAGTCATTTATGCCTTCCTCACACAGCTTTTATCTTAAGTGTGTCAAAATTAAGAATTATTATGGCTTTGATTGATACGAAAACAAAAAAAAATATGCTTGTAGTAATATATGATAAGTAAATGTGCAGAACCACTTTTGGCTGTTTCTTTTGCTCATAGAATCTGGTCATAGTTTATTTCCTATCCTCATAAAACTCTATCAACATTTATCAAGAATGCACCCTACTGCAAAAGAGGATGTTTCACTGGTAAATAGGGGTAAATGGAGCCTTTTGGATTATTTCTTTGTAACGTTATACACTATATAAGGACCACAGCTTTGGCCAAAACCTTATGAAACTTAATTTGAAAGTATAACTTTGGTCAGAATATAGAAAAATGAGAGCTACAAGCCCCGTTTTTAACTAACAAGATTTTAAAACTTTGTTGAGATGTCTGTGCACATTACATTATATCTTGTGACATGATGAAAATCAAGTTAAAAACTTTGTCATTGGGTCAAATCTCAAAAGGTCACTTAAGAGAAGCCACTTTTCATACTAAAATGTCTCAAAACTTTGAAAGGAATTTATCTACTTGAAATTATAAGCAGGTTGAACATAAGTTCAAGTAACAGTGTCAAATTTCGGCATAGCCTTGCTCAGGCCAATTTTTTTACTCAAAAGTTTTATAACATGACGCTAGGACAAGTTTTAAGTTGGGTAAAGTAAACGTAATGCAAAGGTTAACCTACGACATTACAAGTAATGAGAGTAGCTTTTGACAAATTCTAATCATACAGAGAGCCTGTGATCAAGATGACATTAAACCATTTGCACTAAACTCTGGATATTACAATCATTGTTCTTTGGACCAAGAAAAAAAAACCCGTATCCTTACATTCTGATTTCTTTAAAACAAAATCTTTTTACCTTTCATATAGCCTGGGTCCCAGGCTGTCAGTAAGTGTAAAATAAGGTACATCACTCATGTTTTACTATTTCAAATTACCTCCCATATTCTCAATTAAAGTACTGAAAGTACTGGTAAGTTGGAATGCGTTCAAGAGACGATGAGTTCAACCAGCTTACAAAGCGTACGCCTCCCGCCCATCACAGGTTATCACATAATACGCATCGTCTTTTGATGCGCGTATATAAATCAATGTATTTCGCCAAAACCCCTGAAATGCTATACAGGCATGAATCTGATGAAAGAAAATGACAAAAAGGAAGAAAATGATATGGACCATACAGCCGACTAATGGACTCAAATGGACACCTACACACTCTAAACAGTTTCAATGTTATTTTTTAATGACTTCTGCTCCATTTGAGTTATCAATTACATTTTTAATTAGAATTATCGTAAAGTGGACCTCAACGTTTTGTCTTTGATGAAAAGTTATTTTCGCAGGGAATTCTTTTTCTTCATGAGTTGGAATCTCAGGACATTATTTTTGACGAATTTCAATTGTGACTTCGACCTTTGTAAATCCAAAATCGGGTACTTTCTTCGGTCATTGACAACATTTATGTTAAGTTTTATGATATGGGTCAATTGGTTGTTCAGCTAGAATGGAAACTGTTAACAGTTAGCCAAGGGTTTACTTATGACCTTGACATGTATGAGCACGAAACAATAAGACATTTCTTTAGGTCATTGACAACATTTTTCTAAAGTTTCGTTCTTGCAGGTCAATTGCTTCTCCGTTTAGCTAGCGAAAAGCAAAAGATCAATGGACTGACAGACATACATGATGAAATCAATATATGCTCCTCTACTTCTGAGTTGGGGGTATGATGGTACTCTTAAACGTGTTCATGTGCAAGAATGTGAAGAAAACAAGTTGAACTAGTTAAAAGCTTTCAAAGGGTCAAACCAGTTTGAAATTAAGCTGTTTGCAGAGCAAAGGAAAGCATTTTTCTTCTGAAAAATTCAATAAGTAAAGCGGCTTAAGCAGGTGATTAGCTTCACAGGCCTTACATTTAGTTGAAATCAATGTTTTAGGTTCTGAGAAAATGATTTTGAGAGTGTTCACTATATAACATACAGAGAAATGACCTCTGCCCATAAAGGACATATTTTCATCTAATCACAATATTTTTTGTAATCTGGTAAAGGGTCACCAAAGGATAACTCAAGCGAAATTTGGTCGATATTCATCCTTTAGGTTTTCGAGAAAATGATTAAGTTTAAATTATTTTACATATGGAGATATAACTTGTGCCTATAAAAGACATATATTTCATCTAATAACAATATTTATTGTAGTCTGATAAAGGATTACTTAAGTATGCCAAGAAAATATAATATACAATAGTAAACCAAGAAAATATATTGGTGCTCACCTTAAATCAATGCACACGCAGATGATATGATTAATTTGCGCGAATCGTGGAGAAAAGAGCATAATTGCTTATGAGTAGTGTAGGTATTCCGGTGGGAGTAGAACAGACTGGACCTGAATGCAAAACACGTTGGGTTGGTGAACTCGTTCAGATATTTGATAAAAACAAAGGTTGTATTTAACTTGTGTTAAACTTGTTTTTAACTTAAATCTTCAATGATACTTAAAGGATTGCGCACGTGCGTATTTTTGCACAAGTGAAACATCGCAGCTACAGGTTGAGTATGTTAGTTATATATTATGTTATTAATTGAAATTAGATCTATTTTTTGGGATAATTATTTTTTCTTTTTAATTTGTATGAGTTCAAAATAACAACGGCATGCATATATATTTAAAGTAAATCGTGCCGAAATGGTTTTATCCCCTGTTTTTTCGTCCATGTTCGAAACGAAAAAACAAGGCATGGGATTTGGAGAATATGATACAAAAATACTCGTAACCGAAACAAAATATTTATATTACACAAGAATCCAACAACAAAGTTTGAGATATAGACGAGAGGTGTAAATTGTCGGGGCATTTGAGAACATTAGTCGTCTGGTAATGGGTTAAATTTTACTTCATCTCAAGGTTGGTCACAGTCAATTGGTGCGCGTTTACAAGGATTGTCCGGAAAGTTCGTAGACATCGCCTTGTACATAAAAACAGTATATCTAGGGTTTTTTAACATTGTACGTTAATATTAAAATCTATTCAAAGAACCATTATGCAAATTTTCAAGGAGATTCTCAAGTAAATAATGAAATTACATGGAATTTTGTAAAGGCACGTTAGTTGTCGCGGAACACAAAAGGACGTAACACACAATCTGGCGTCGACGTAAAACTACGGCTACTTTTAGTCGAATCTATTGAAGTACCAATTACAGTTATTTTCGACGTTTTGCCTAAATTTCAACCTACCCGTTGTACAATGTCATGAATGAAAAAAAGCAAGCCTTGTCCACTTTTAGAAAAAAATGTGTATTGCTTGTAACCAATGAAAAAAAAATGAACACTAAATTTTGCCGCTTTGTTTTTCAATTTATTACATTAATCAAAGATCAAAGGAATTCAACTGAATTTCAAGATGCCGCCAATTAACAATAAATGTTTCAAAAAATGCTGGTTGGTTGCCGAGGCAAATCAAGGTCATGTGTATCCTTGATAACAGTAGTCTTGTAACGTTTGTTTTCATTAAAGCCACACACACAAAAAAAAAAAAAAAATGCGCAAAACTCATTGATTTGTATTGTTTATTATCTAAATGTTTTTTTTCTTTCAAAAAAGAAAAGGTCCAGATGTATAATTCTTCGCGTTTCTCATATTCTTAAGAAATATGCAGATTAGACGCTGCTCAGACCGCCGCAACGTGTTACGGCGTCATTTTCTGTTAAATTTGGCGCGTGGATTGCTATAATATTTTTCATTCATTCGAGTATTCATGAAGCGATCATCATGAAAATATTAAATGATAAAACTCATAAAATGGGCACAAAATACATGTTAATTTTGTCATTCTCAAACGATATAACCCTTTAAAAAGTTGTTTTAGTATTCAATCGTTATCGGTAAACGTTTATAATTTCAACGTGCTCCATGCACCGCTAGGTGGGGCTGTAAAGGCAACTGACATATACATGTCAATTAAAATGTTAAACATTTTTCTTCGGGTATGAAGTCAGTGATAATTAGGGTAGCGATAAACATAGAATTAAGAATAAAAAGGAAGTAATTGATGGGAATTTCAGACTGTCTACAAACTTTCCGGACAACCCTCGTATGTTTTTATGACATTTTGGGCTATATAGGAACATTCCATTTGTTTGTAAACTCGACCTTTCGTAACTCATGAGTACAGATTTCATTCATAAAAGGCACATAAAATCGTAGTAGGTCATCACTTGTGGTATGACCAATCAGGAAACGGCTTTTGTTTACACACGAGTGAGGTCAACTCGTGTCATAGGGGAGTACACGGGGAAAAAGATTTTACGGTGCATAGAGAAATAAAAAGAGAACATTTGCTTGATCGGGTTTTTAATACAGATAAGTAATCTGTAGATGTTGTGCATTTCTAATGGTGGTGTAAGAAACAATAAGGTACAAAGCATTTTATCTATTTTGTTGCGTGATAAGGTCGTTCAGAAAGAGAAACTAGATCTCTAAAAGAAGCTATAATTCTACGAAAAACAAGTTGCGAAATTACCAAATAAGTAGATCACGTGATTGGCCTGTGCTATTGTCAATAGCTGACTTTTTTGGACTTGACTTATCACATGATTTCCAAATATACAATGCAAACATGCGATACCAGTAAATTCGTACGCAACTTTTAATAAATTTCATTTAAAACATAAATAAGCGTGTTAATGATATACATGAAGTGAAAGTTGTGTAATTGTACAACATTATTACTTTTTGGTGTAATTAACTATGTCTATGTCAAGTTGAGATATAAAAAGTAGGCCGAAGTGTATTCATATCCTGTTCATGTGATATGTGTGATCAAAAAACCCGAAATGAAATTATCTTGTGTTCATTTTGCGGTTTTGTTAAATCTAAGTTGGAATTGCTTCGCATTCCAACTTAAAAACTGACATTGATCGGCCAGTCAGAGAAATATAGGCTGATAAGAAAATTATACATTCTCTTGTTGAATTACTCTTTTCACTATACTTACGATCAGTGGAACAGGAGCCAGTCTACCTTTCATAGAGTTATGCAGTCTATTGGGACTATTTATTACCAGTAAATTGTATTCAACATATTGTTTTGATTTAATAGGGTTTACAGCTTTCTAAAGAAATGGCCAGTACTACCATCATTGCAAGCATACCCTTTCTGATCTTTCAAATATGCCTCAAGCTGAAATAGGAAACAATTATTATAAACAAGAGGGCAAGAATGGGCTTAAACTGCTCACATGGTTTTATTGAACCAGTCGATATCACCCAAATAACATTTTGACAATATTCAATTAAATCTGCCTAATTGTAAAGGAGGAGGTGTTATTCAAAGAATTCAAAATGATATTAAAGCCCTACCATCAACACTCATATCTATGGTCTGATCAGAATGTGGCAAACCTTTCTTCAAAGCATTATGT
Organism: Fragum whitleyi; assembly: GCA_948146395.1. NCBI lineage: Eukaryota > Metazoa > Mollusca > Bivalvia > Cardiida > Cardiidae > Fragum > Fragum whitleyi. The sequence continues at coordinate 54,207,477 of OX411555.1, forward strand.
TTAGGAGGGACATAATGTCAAAGTTTTATTGAAATATTGTGCAAAGCGTCACCCAAGGAACTTTCTGGCTCAATGTCATTGAAATAGGTCCAGGAGATGTTCAAAGAGTTCATAGTAAAACAAGGTGCCGAACTGTCACAAGGTAGGCCCGTCACACAGCTTGATGTAACTTTGGGTGTAGAGTGTAGAATTGAAGTGATTTCGAATGAATATCTTTTAGACAATTTTTGAGTAGACAGACAGACAGATGAATAATTGTACTAGGAGTATATTAATATCATGATCAAAGTTCATATACCATTAAAGATGGGCTGTGGTAAGATTCAAGTATGAAGCAAAGAAAGGGCAATAACTCCAAAAATAAGCCAAATAGAGTTATGGCTCTTTTGCACTACACTTCCCCTTGATGCAATCTATACACTCATGAAGTTTAAGATCAAAGCTCAAATACTGTTAGAGAAATGCTCTGGAAAAGATTCAATTGTGAAAAACTACAAAGGGAAATAACTCAAGAAATAAGCCAGATAGAGTTATAGTCCATTTGCACTGCACTTTCCCTTGATAAGCTCTATCTACCAATCAAATTTCATAATACTTTAAGAAATATGCTCTGGAAAAGATCCAAGTTTGAAAAAAGGGCAATAACTCAAAATATAAATTAGGTACAGTTATGGTTCTTTCGCACTGCACTCCGTTATGAGGAGAAGAATATACCTGCCAAGATTTAAGAAAGATGGACATAGGGTTACAGAGTTATGCTCCGGACAAAGAAGTGCACGCTGCCGGACGCCCGACGCTGGACATCACGTGTGATCCCATTATACGGGACGTCTTTGATGGGCGTATAAAAAGCCACACCCCACCATGCCAATATTCATGGGCAAATCAAAATAAAGAAATCAATTTTTGGAAGGGTCATCCAAGTTAAATACAATTGGTCTTGTTAAATAGAAAAAAACATTTCATTCAAAGATTTCTAGGTAAAAATGCTCTGACCTGCAATGCCCCAATTCATAAGTCAATTAAAATAACAAGGGTCATCCAAGGATCATTCTCACAAAGTTTTATTCAACTCCCTAAAACTTTTTGGGAGGGGTGTATAGGGGTCACCTTGTCGATTGGTCAATCTGTTGGTTTGTCTTTCTCTAGCTTTTACGTGGCAGCTCAATTTCTCAGCAACTAATGGGTGGATTTCATTATCAAGCAAAGATGTGCAAACGAATTTTTGTTACAATCCATAAACTTTTGACAGAGTTATAGCCCTTTGATGGAAAATGGCTTTTTATTATTCACAAACACTTGAGTGGGGTATAAGTCTGCTTTGTGACAGTCTAGTTGGAATTAGTCTAGTGGTATCGGAAGATATGTCATTCAAAGATTTCAAGGTCAAAAATGCCCAGTTCTACAAGCCCATGTTTATGGGCCAATCAAAAGTTTGCAACAAGGGTAAATTTGGGAAAACGTCAACTAAAGAAACATTCTGGCCAAGTTTCATTGAAATAGGTCCAGTGATTTGGGAGGAGATGTCATTCAAAGAATTCAAAATTGAAAAATACCCTGCGCTTGTCACACATATATTTATGGACCAAACAGATTTTCTAAACAGTCACCAAGGAGAAGTTATTGCAAACTTTCATTAACATTGGGCCAATGGTTTCAGAGAAGAATTTCAAATTGATGTCACAATTTGTCACACTGCCAACTCAAAGGCATACAACTATACAGATCATGGCTGATGGCAATTGCTAGATCTTAACTTACCGTTCCAAAATAGCTGTCTAAGCTTTATGAGACAAAACTAAAGTTTCCAATTACATACTGCTTGAGTCAAAACCACTAGAATGTAGCTTTTCTGGCCACATAATTTCAAAATGGGTTGCTTCCCAGCTTTAGTGTTGTGAAGACATCACTTGTTAAAGTAGTTGATGACTTTGTAAAAAACTGAACTCTAATTTGTGATTTCTTAAAGGTTTTCAATAATAAAGTATTAAATATATGTACCCCATCATCTTCTTATCCTCACACTAAATTACCCCAAAGATAGAAAAAACACACATACAGTACTGTAGCATTCCATTGCATCAAAGAATCTGAATTAGATCTACATTCAAAATATCTAAAAGCTAATTGTGTAGCCTTTGAGATAGACTCAGGGGAAGAATGGGAGTGAAATGTAGCTTCACAGAAGTCACAAAAAGTAGAATGTCAAGAAGTATGAAAAAGCACACCACAAAACTAGTAGATTCAGTCTTCCTTTAAAGTTGAATAGAACCAGTGTAAGGAAGAAAAAAGATGAGTGTATGATTTGGATTGACAATATAAACAGCATATTTGCGGCCAAAACATTAAATTCTTAAATTGTGTTGTAATGCCACCAAGATAATGCACAACTTCTGATATTATATATTTTTTGTAAACTAACTTGCTCTCTCAGAAGTACAATTGTTCACTCAAGTCCAAGAGGATTATATTATTTCTTGAGTAGATTTATATGGTTTGATATAGGTGATCATTTGACCAAATGGATTTGGCTACTTGTATGTTGTATCATTATAATAGACAGTAGAAAGTTGGATAGCATATACAGTGCAGCATAGAATTGAAGTTCTATATAAAATTTAAATGAAGACATGCATGTAGCCAGTGGTCATGATTAACTGTTACAAGAATTGGAGATTTCTGAAAGTAGAATATAACATGATGATATCATTTTAATCAACTGTGATGTCACAACTTGTGTTAGGTTATCTATTTAAAGGTAATCTTTTTATGTAAGGGGAGCAGTAAAAAGTTTTGCAAGTAAATATTAGTATAATTTTATTGAAAATAACACCACAATACTATGGTATGTGCAGTTACTATAGTATTGCAATTCAGTATTGTGCTTACAGTGTTGAAATTTGAACGCAATACTATAGTAAGTGCAGTAACTTTAGTATTGCAATTACACAATTTTTAACTTGCAGATACTATAATATTGTACTAAGCCTCTACAATTTTTATTTATTAATTCAGAGCTTTAAGTTTTTTTGGTAGATGCAAAGAGGAAATATAGATAGATTTATGCAAAAAAGTGGATTTCACCAAAAATGTCAGTTACTATAGTATTGCGCTGAACCCTCGAAATGTCACGCACAGACTCATTCATGTATTATCTTCAATAGGAGTCTTCCCGGGAGAGCGTGTATACATTTGCTCGAAATAAATATTTCAATTAAATTCTGTGTAAGTAGAAATTACAACGACTTTTCGATCTAAAAGTAATCCTTTGTTTTTAAATTCAGAACAACAAAATATTTTAACAGTGTCCTTTTCTGTGGTAGATTATGAAAAAGAAAAACAAAAGGAAAAGTCAGAAAGAAAGTATCAAAAAATGAAAATAGTCATTCTAGGGGATTCGAACCATATTCTCCGTCGTACAACTATTATGAAGACGGCTACCTCCTTGCTCCTTGCGCAATTTCTGATTTCACATATTAATGGGACAAATTTCAACAATTCAAAATTGAAAAAAAAAGTTTCTTATTTACATTTGGAAGAATATGAAAGAATATAAAAGGTTGACAAAGCTTTGCCCTAATATCACAGAGGGACAAAAAATGTGTTGTTCCACCAATGAAAATTATTGTTTGCTTAATTCATACTTTTGTATACAAGCTGTAAATGACATTTAAAAAATGATAAATTCAATCTAACATATTCTACATGTAACAGATCGTCGTTGAAGGTTGTTTATTCCACACTTTGGTGCCATGGTAATAATGGTGTAATAGTTCTGTGAGCTCAGTTGTTTTTGGTTTGATTTTACAAAAAAATAATTGTAATTGACCTTTTCTTTTTCACATTATGTCCCTAGAAGCCATGATTTCGGTATATATATGTAAAAAGACTCCATTTAATAATTATTAATTTTCTGAAAAAGATTTCATTCCAATCTCTTCAAAATTCTTCAACAGTCCCTTTTCCCCACTAAATTTATCATCACTTGAATTCAAAATAGTACCCGTATTTGTTTAATTGATTGCACATTTCATGTTTTGTTCAATTGAATTTTGTGATGTGCATGAGTGTGTGGCGTATGTTTGTATGTTTGTTTGTATGTATGAGTGTTTGCTGTTTATATGTTTGTTTTGTTGACCTTGAATAAATATATGTTTTTCAATTTGTTTTAACGAGAAACTGTTTGTAGTTTAAGTTACTGAAATAAAATGTCTATATCTATGTCTATGTAACTCTTTTCGTTAAAGTGACCCTCCGCAAGGGTGTATCGACCCTCATCGGACTCGATGCACAGGTTGACAAGGGTAGAAATTTTTTAGCTAAGTATCTGATTCTAAAAAGATCATTTCAAAAAAACATTTTCGAAATACCACCCCTCGTTGGCCTAAATTCGATTCATTCTCATTTTAGGGAATTTTCAAATGACAGGTCACAATATTAAAAAGCTCTCGAAAAGGTGTAATTGATCGCTCTTAATCCATCTTAAAACTTGGCGTGATTTGATTTAAATAATAATGTAATGGCGCTTTTAACAGTTTTTAAGGTAAGGGACCCGTAATAGTTCCGCAACGTTTCTGAATTAATGAATTTTGAATGAGTTCCAAAATGTTGCGGAAATATCACAGGTCTACTACCTATAGTCACAGTATGGTGGAGTTCTTTCACTTATTTGTGTGCTTCCGGGGAGTCATCGATACAAGGATGGGGCCCAGGGTTGCCATGCCCAAGGATAAACTCAGATGACCAGTTGCGCGACAGCTTGAAGAAGTCTCCTATTTCTTTCTTATGCTGGCTGATCAAGGTGCGTTTCTGGCTTTTACAGTTTAAAACATCGTGAAAATGACACTAATTCCAATCATTCACTCGGCGCTCCATTCATTCATGCCGAACACTCACTCAAATAGATCAGAAAACGCTCCAAAATCATTAGAAAAAAAAATAGAATCGTTCAAGACGATAAACTATTGATTCAAATCGATCAAAGTATTCTAATATCGTATTGGCTTGTGTTGATTTTAAAGTTTCTTATTGGTCCACAAAGACACACAAACAAAAAAAACGTATATTTAATAAAAGGGGGATGATTTGGATTGAAATTGAATGAGTGTGTGGAGCGAGTTTTGAGTTAATGTAACGGGAGGTAATGCAATATCGCAAATTTTGTTCAGGATGAACAAAATTAGCTATATTCCTAACCTTCCTTTAATAAAATATGCATTCAGGTCCTATTTATAGCATTTATGTCATCAAGAACCCATCATTCGCTTACACGCTTCAATTAAGTCAGTGAAATCGTATATTTTTCCTAACTTTTTTTTTTCTTATTATTTATTTTTTTGGTTTTGTTTATTTTGTTAGTAGGTTTTTGTTTATCATTTTTAACAAGTTTGGAACGTTATCGGGTGGTTTTGGTGAGTATTTTATATGAATGGAGCGCTGAGTTAGCGATTGAGAATGGTTAGGATAGGATTGATTGTCGATTTCATGATGCTTATAACTGGATAATTCTCAAGAATACAATCACCCTTTTTCTAAAATTGCAAAAATCTATTAATTTTTTGAAGTTTAGTAAATATACACAAAGAAAAAGTATTGAAACATCTTAATGTATGTTAAAACAAGTGTACGTTCAGTAAAGGGGGGATATGTATTCAATCGAATATTTATTGGACTTTCTTGATCCTCAAGTACGTAAACTGTTCCATCCTTTTAAAGATCTTGCTCAGCTGCGATATAATTATGTTGCAATAATAGCGATGGTGTTCATATCCCACGTCTGATCCATGGTACATGTATGATAAAAAAAAAGGTGGATGCCACGATTGTCATCGCTGTTGGACGTGCAGGATATTGTATGTACAGTGAGTGTGTTGATCACTCTTGAACTAGAGCCAATAATCAGGTTAAAATCCCACCTAGTATATTCGATGCAGCCATAGTAAACTGATGACGAAAGTTAATTAAGGCGTGTTCTTATAATTATGGCCTTAAAATGCATGAAATGGCAGAATGTGAAAAAGTTTTCAGTTATATTTCTAATTTTAAGACTCCCTGTAAATGTTTTCTTGTTTACAAAATGCGTCATGTTATCACAATTCATTTTTGTTCAAAACTACTTTGGTGAAAATCGGATTTTGCATTCCTTTTTACTTTGTGTATATATTTAGCCATAGTTAAGCACATCGCGAAATTAACACTCATTCCTATCAAAATCATTCTAAATCATTAACTCAGCGCTCAGTTCGTTCCAAGCCCTCCCTCATACCATTCAAAAATGCTCCCATGTTATTGATAAAAGCTCATTGACAATATTCAAATCGCTTCCTAAATTATGTTTTATTACTGACTTGCTCGAACTTGGAAGCGTCTGATTGGTTCCCTAAGAAATTGAAATCTGTCCATGGAACGTTAGTTCATGTATATCATTAAAACCGCTATCTTCTATCATTGTGAACTCAATAAACGGTATTATGTTTTAAATTCATTCAAAATCGCTTTTTTATTCATTCAATTTTATATAGAATTAATTCCAGAATCATTCACTTTGTTAATTCCAGGATTTTCTTTACTGTATTACTGAAAAAAAGTCATTCACTGTTCCAAAGGTTGATGGAGTTAAAGGGGTTTTGCAATTCCATTTTTGGCCTTGCTATCCAGAGCCGCTGCCCGAATGGTAGAGCTGAAATACTCGGAAATTCTTACATCTAAGATTAATCCCTCTCGATTCTTCTTCCTGAAAAATTCACCAGTACTCGCGCCGAATGTGTGGGCCAATGAAAGAACCAAGACCGATAGCCGCTCCAAGGAATCGAATACAGGACCGTTGGGTCAAGAGGCCGACGCTCTACCTCTAGGCCAGGGACACCACACATTCGTTGCTATTCATACTTTTCCAGTCAATGTTAATTGAGATTCTCGCAAAATGATTTCTTTCTAAAACCATTCGCGCTGTTTGTTAAGGATGATCAATTTCTAAACGTTTTCGAATGATTTCGGGGAGGAGAAGGGTGTGCACTAGGTAAGAGTGTGGTTACATGCTATTAGACTGGTAACAGTGGTTTTTGTTGGCATTTTCAGTAAAAAAAATTGTTGCAGTTCCATCACAAGGCTCTTTAATCGAAGTTCACATTAACCAGTGCTGAACAAAAACTGTTTTTTTTTTGTTTTTTTATGTTGTAAATGTACCCAGATTGAATAAGAATAAATAAAATAAACACTATGTGTTGCACTCTTTGTTACCTGCAGCAATAAACACATGCCATTGAAGCAAAGCAACGATCTAATGGCACATCAACCTAAGCTACTTTAAATGTGAATAAAAGGAAACATTTAAACATGTATATATTGAAATTCTTGTTTATATCATTTACGGAATCCAAAGCGATGTGGCTGAGACGTAACCTTCTGCCTATTCCATATTTTGCTCACCTGAGCACGAATCTTAGAAAAACCGTGAGTGTACCCTAGAGAACACAGTTTTGGCTCAAAAGTCTTGAAACGTTGTCAGAATATTTTCCTCCACCAAACCTCGCTCACGTTCGCGTATGAGCCAAGTGGGGTCAAAATGAGGTCAAGGGGTCAAATATTTGAAAAAAAAAAAACTTGTGTGCACTATTGAGGCCACATTTTTTTTACTCAAATGTCTTGGAAACTTGGTCAGAATTTTTGTGTCCATCAAATCTTGGTCAAGTTCGCAAATGGGTCAAGTTAGGTAAAAAATAAGGTAAATAAATCAAATCTTAAAAAAACATTGTGTGCACTCAGACCCAGATATTTGGCTAAATGTCTTGAAACTTGGTCAGATTGTATGTCTGTATCAAATCTTCTTTAACGTTGAAAATGGGCTAAGTAGGGTCAAAAATGAATTCAAGAGGTAAAAAGTGTCCACCGTAGAGGGCTCATTTTTGGATCCAATATCTTTAAACAATGTCAGAAAAATTAGTCTACTTGATTTCTCAAACGAGTTTGAATTTGAGTCAAGTTGGTCCAGAAAATGAGGTCAGGAGGTCAAATCTAAGAAAGAAAATTGCGCTCTAGAGGCCACAATTTAGGTTGAAATGTGTTGCAATTCTGCCAGATCGCGTTTCTACATGATATCTTAGCTAAGTGAAAAAATTGAGTCAATTAAGGTTAAAACTAGGGGTTGACTCGCAAATTTGGGATATAAACATGGTGGTGGCCTTAATGCAATTGAGGATTAGTGCCATTTTGCTACCTTAGTATAGCGCGAAATCATAGACATGACTGACCGTAACCTCTATTAGCATATATTACATGATTGACTGATTGTCACATGGTATCTCCGTTAGGTCCCGTTTAACTTCGTGAATCAAGTATGAAAATATATACCTACTAAATGACACTGTGACGAGTAGACACTTGTCACTGTACGTGTAAAGTGTAGGACGCTTGAAGTAGAAAGACAGTAGTTCGAGTCGCAGTGACATCATTTATTTTTCCTCTAGGTTTCAATCCATTTTATAGATTTTTTTTCTTTTGGATAATGTTGAAGATTCCCATATTCCCATAGAGATTCGTAGTACGTTATATGCTAATTGATTAATTTGCCCGTTAGTTTTTTGTTTTGTTTTGTTTTGCTTTGTTTATTGAATGTGGTTTATAGACTATTTTAATATTTTTTCGGTTTTATTGTGCGGCTTTATCACCTTACTATGGATGCCCGGTATTTTGCTTATGAAAACTACCATAATTCTTCCGAGCCCCAAGCTGCTCATCAAACATAGTTAATCGATTATCAAACAAATTTGTCCCCAAGACCATTTAACAGCGTCTCTGTGATTTCCACATTTGAGTTTAGGAGATGAAACGCGATAAATGAAACGGGTCCGTGCAAAAAAATATTGACTTTTTGTCATTCAAAATCTAGTCATATTGGGCTACCAGAAAAAAAATAGATGAAAAAAAAAATATTACAAAAATTTGGAGTTGCAGCTGATTTGAACCCATGACCTTTGCTACTGTAGTTCTCAGATTATACCTCTTGACCACACAGCCAAACAATGTGTATTGGTACTATTTATGTTATACAAACATTATTTAAAACCCATACCCTTCGCAGATTTACGATGTTTTTCGAAGGCTTGCGACTACCCTCGATGATAAATGTATTCATCGATTAATTTATTCATTGCATAAAGGTGAAGTCAGGTCAATAATTTCAAACTATAGCTTCTTCGGGCGAGTGCTTTAGGGCCAATAGTCCTCTTGTTTCATTTTCTATTCTTTTCTTCTTTTGTGTTTTACTTATTACTCTAGTAATTTTTTTATCATTTGAGCCTAATCATGCGATTTCCAACAATTTCAGATAACCGCAAAGATTCTGACCGGCCTGTCTATCCGCACAGGCTGACCAGTTTCTTGGCTATGCGTTTTGTAGATAGATAATGTCTCAAAGTAGCTCTAGACCATCAGGTTACTTTATATTTACAGTATATAACTTTCCACACTGCTCAATGTTTGCCCCTCAAACATATTTTAAATTGTTGGAAATGTCACGCGCAGACTCATTCATGTTTTATCTTCAATAGGAGTTTTCCTGGGAATGCGTGTATACATTTGATCGAAATTAATATTTCAATTAAATTCTGTGTAAGTAGAAATTACAACGACTTCTCGATCTAAAAGTAATCCTTTGTTTTTAAATTCAGATCAACAAGATATTTTAATCGTGTGTACTTTTCTGTGGTAGATTATGAAAAACAAAAAGAAAGAAAAATAGAAAAGTCAGAGAAAGACAGTATCTAAAAATGAAAATAGTCATTCTAGGGGATTCGAACCATATTCTCATTCGTACAACTATTATTATGACAGCTACATCCTTGCTCCTTGTGCAATTTCTGATTTCACAAATTAATGGAACAAATTTCAACAATTTAAAATTGAAAAGAAGGTTTCGTATTTAGATTTGGAAACATATGAAAAGAATATAATAGGTTGACGTCGCTTTGCCATAATATCGCAGAGGGACATTTTTTTCCACCAATGACAATTATTGTTTGCTTATAGTCCAGTCAAATTATGGTAGGACCCAAAACAAATTGCAACAAAAACAATGTTGTGTTTTTTGACATCCATAGACATACCCATTTAACATATATAAAGTAGGACAAAATCGGAAGATACGTATTTTGATTTTTTTCGTGATTTTTATCATAGATTTTTCCGAGCTAGACTTGTAAAGACTTTTTGACAGAAAACATGTTTAATTTTAAATTAGAAGTTGTTGGTATATCAAAAGCCTTGTAGTTGATAGTAATAAGACATTGGCTGATTGAAAATATGATATTCTTTGTTATTTGGTCAGTTTTAGAGATAATTTGTAAAACATCTTACCCCACCCACTCACTTTTATATTGAAAAGAAGTAGAAAATGGTTGCTTTGGCAAAAAAGTGGCGTTGGTTTCAAGAAATAGGTCCGAAACATTTTTAATAGTCCAATAGTTTTTGAAGGTCTTTTCAATGTCCAAGTTAAAGTAGATTTGAACCTTTTTTAGTCCCCCCCCCCCTTCCTCCCTCATGTTCAAAATTTTAGGTGAGCATGAGTCGTCCGTCTGTTGTGTATAAGAGTTTAATTGCACTTTGAAAATATACCAAGAGCTATGGATTTGTCAAATTGCCTCATCCTTTTATGGAATTGGAGCTATACAAAGCACAAAGACATTCATATGTGAAGTTTGGTGGGGGGGGTAACTTTATATTAAAAAAAAAACAGTTTTCACACCAAAAAGAGCCTGGTAGGGATGATGTGAAAACATGTTGCAAGAACACACTAGTTTGACCTTAAGTTTGAAACATTTTTACAATTGCTAGATTTGATATGCGGAAACTTTAGGTCTGAATTTTTTGGATGAGATATTTTTTTAAAATAATCTTAGTTCTTTTCACAAATTTTAACCTTAAAACTGGTTATATTTTCGAAAGCATAAGCTTCACACAAATTTGATACCTTTTTTTAAAATTTCAAAGCCGATGTTTTGTTTGGAAAGGATTTAACATCTGTATTAACAATTTCATCACGCTGAAAACAGAGCACCTAACCATGGTTCCTGGTACTTTTCTCATCGCTTCTACCAGGAAATTCCTTTCCGGGCTACATCTTTCTAATCCCAGATATTTTTTAATAGTTTCTACCCGTTGGTTGGAGCCAAGTGTCAGACAGGGTGTGCTGTTGTCAGAGATCGAACCTTGAAACCCGTTACTTGATTGATTGAATGGAGTTTAACGCCGCTTTCAACAGTTTTTAGTTGTATTGTAGAGGCTGGAGCACCTAACAATGGTTTCCTGGTATTTCTCTCACCAGTACAACCACCACCTCCTTACAATTATCAACCTATTGGTGAGAGACAAATAGTGACGAAAGATTGAGTGCCGCCGTCTTGGATCGAACCCGGAACCTCTAGATTGATTGTCTGACGCGCTACCAACTGCGCTATGATGGCGGCTCCCCTGTAACTGGAATCCCGTAACTGGAATCCCAGCGCACACTCATCTGGGCTGCGACGACAGTGGAATTGTCTAGTACTAGTTCTTTCGAATGCAATGTTATGTTGGCCGCATTCAATTCATACTTTAAAAGTTAATTGACAAACTAACAGTAAGGTCAACTTTGAATGTCAAAAGTTTGCGTTTTAGATTTTGCGATTTTCAAATAAGGCGTTAAGAAAGTTTAAATTGATTTTTTTTTTAAACAAGTGCATCACATCAATGACTTATAGAAAACAGGTTTTGTTTGTGATTTGACGATTTTCGAAAATATTTCTCAAAACATTACGTGTTAAATTGAAGAATGGCATAGGAATGAATCGGAAATAAATGGCTCATATTGCTAATTCATTGGAAGTTTTGATTTATATTTAAAACAAGACTCAATAAACTAATTTTGATGTGGATAAGTATTCGTCATCAATTAAAACACTTATACCAAGAGAGTATGCTTTATTAGTAGCAAAAATAAGAAATGGTTCAAAACCTTTCGAGAATGTTATGCAAGCCTATCCGTTTAAAATGAATGAAGAACAAATGATAGCAAGCTTGTGCTTCAAAAGTTTTCAACAAGTGAATGTTCACAAACAATTTATATCGAAATTATTTAAGTGACATACTATGTGAGGCATAAATATTAATTTGGAATGAAGTTGTCTAACGAATCTTTCCTAGCACACCATGCAGATCGATTACAAATTATTTCACGAGGTATAAGATTTGAAATAGGTAAAAAATGCATTTTTTATAGGAAAAGTTCAGAAACTGCAATCTTAGTTTTAAATTAATTGACCTGGTCATGGGCTAATAAATTAAACATAAATCAACAAATAATTGAACAGTTTTTTTGAATTTGACCCCTAGCCAATTTGCGTAGTATATTTCCACAAGATTAAAAAGAAAAAAAGTTTGTTTTTTTTAATTTTTGAAAAAATATCAAGGACCCTAACCATAACATTGCTCGATAATCTACCAGCTTTGTTAATAAAGTTGTATTAATTTTATTGTGGGTTGTAGGCCAGGAAGGGGTTTAATGGTGGTACTGGTGTGAGAATACCAGGAATCTATTGTAAAGTGCTGCTGCCACCGCGATATACAGGAAAGATTGTTGAAATCGGCGTAAACCCCCATTCAAACAAACAAAACTTAATATAACTTGTCTTGACATGAATGAAATAATGTTAATTAGGTGTTGTAAGAAACCATTTCCAATTTCTACCATATTATTCTTTGATTTTAATTAATGTAAGAAAACGAGAGCGATCATTATGAAAATTTCAAAATTTAACCAAAAATGATTCACTTAGAGAACCTAAAGAACAATTTGCGTTAAACTTTATTAGAATGCAATCCCGGACACATAATTTAGTATCGTTTTAAAGCTTCAATGGGTTAAATATAAGACATATTATTACGAAGATTACACAAGTTTGTACAACCGAAAACCTTAAGATTTTAAAGTAAATCCGATCCGAACAATTATAGACCAATCTCCATATTGCCCACCATCTCCAAAATCTTCGAAAAGCACGTTAACGTGCATTTGACTTCATACTTAAATAAATATAATCTTATTCACGAGAGCCAATCAGGGTTTCGACAGAAACATAGCTGCCAGACAGCACTTGTTAAATTAATAGACAGTTGGATGTCAAGTATCGACAAAGGAGATAAAATTGGGGCTATATTCATCGACTTTAGGAAAGCTTTTGACCTAGTTGATCATGAAATCATGTTTAAAAAATTGGTAGCATACAAGTTCAGTAATTCCTCTCTGAAGTGGTTTAAGTCATACCTTGAATCGCGTCAACAAACAGTTTTAAACGACCAATGTGTTACTACGTTTGCTCATATTAAATCTGGCGTTCCCCAAGGTTCAATTTTGGGGCCCACATTATTCCTGCTCTTTATAAACGACCTGCCTTTAATTTTGAAACATTGCTATGCTGATCTATTTGCTGACGATGCGACGGTTCATTTAAATAACCAGGAAATAAATCAATTAAACGAACTAATGTTAATTGACTTTCGCGCCATCACGCATTGGAGTAAACAAAACAAGCTTCCTATCAATTTTAACAAGAGTACGTATATGATAATTGAATCGAAAAAGCGGTCTTATGAAGCTAATGAACTCCATCTGACCGTTGACAGCTATGAAATTAAAAAAGTATCTAGCCAAAAACTGTTAGGCATCATTATTGATGAACATCTCAATTGGACACCACAAATAGATTATTTGTGCTCACTTATATCTAGCAAGGTTTCGCTTCTTAAGCAGCTTTCGTCATACGTACCTCAACATATTCAAAAAATATTCTACAAAAGTTACATCTTGCCGCTAATCGACTACGGATCCAGTACATGGGGCGCTACGTCGAATCTTAATATTGAACGCATCGCCAAATTACAAAAACGAGCTGCCCGTATTATTCTACAAGCTGACTGTATGACACCTTCTAGCCAGATGCTCGATGATCTGGGATGGCTTTCTATACCAAAACGTATTATGTTCAATAAAGCCGTACTAACTTTCAAAGCATTGAAAGGGTTAACTCCTGAATATATTACTGGATTACTAAAGCCAATGTCAGAAGCTCATTCGCTTCCATTGCGATCCTCTTCGAATGCTATGTTGTCAATACCCAGATCTAGAACTGCGCTTTACGATCGCTCCTTTTCATCCTCTGCATCAAAATTATGGAATGCTCTCCCTCAAAAACTCAGAACGACTAAATCCCTTTCTGAATTTAAAAGGGGTTTGAGAAACTATATCCAATCATAAATGGGCAATTTTACACGCTAACTGAGTTATCCGGAATTGCTTAATTTCCCGACATATTTTTATGATCTAATTCGTCCAAAACTTTTAACTGTTCACCATAGCATCTTACCAGCAATATAATTCTTTATACAACATTATTTAAAACGATAATTTAATTTTATCATCATAGACCTCTGTGTCATTTTTACAGTTTATTGTACCCTTGTCGTAAATAACAACTGTGTTTGTATGTATTTTTACGTTTTTATGTTTGTAAATATTTGTTTTATTAATGTAGAGGGCCACTTGGTAGACTGGCTGCAGAGCTAAAAGTGTTACCCTCTCAAAATATTGTATAAATAAATAAAAAAAATATCTGAAAAAAATTTCTATGAAATTTGATTGTAATGTAGCTGTGGTAGCCCCCTTTAAGGTTATCAAATGACCAGGGTTCCAATGTCGTATCTTACTTTTGAAAAGCCTCTTTTAAAGTTTTAGGTAAGGTAATCTCAGAATTTTAAAAGTTTCTATGTGTCATTGTTATACTGAATTAAAAAAGAAATGTAGCACTAGGTTAGTGACATACATACCTTCATTTTGAATTGTTTGGAATTAAAGTTTCAGAAAATTATTCTTAGACAGACAGATCACACAGGCAATTTCATTATCCAATTTTTGTCGAATACACAAATGTGTGTTATCATATAAGACAAGGTGTCAAACAAGTCCCGTACCTCACCAACTCTCACCATTTCCGGCATATTTTACACAATCTGGTAACAATGAAAAGGAAAATTATCAAGAAAAAATAAGCTGCTGATGACAATGTTGTCAAAATAATTATTAGACTAAGAAATCATCAAAATTTGAATTCAGTGATTACTGAATGAGTTAACATGATCAGATGTTGGATACATGGTCTTTTGCCATGAAACAATTGCCTGTGGGACAGACAGACATACAAAAAGATCAATCCAATAAAAAAATATTGTTTTGAACTTGTTGATAAGGGTGTATATGAAAATGTTTCAATACCAGAAGCTATTTTTCTATCCATTCTAATGTTAAATCAAGTGGGTGGGGTAAGATTAATTTGAATTTGTCTTTTTATGTTTAAAATGCCATACATTTTACTCAAACCATTAATAAAAATTGTGGTTGAATTTCTAGAGGTAATTCAAAGGATATTTGATAAATTTTAATTGCACAAATCAGTTTTATTCCAGGTATATTACATAATATTCTCGCCAAATTGGTTGTACTTCAGGCATTACTAGTGGGTATCAAATGTATTGAAAAATCAAAATACGTATCTTCCGATTTTGTCCTACTTTTAGTATGTCATCTAGGGAGGGTCAAGCTACTTAAAAAACTCAAGAACGTTTTTGTTGCAATTTGTTTTGGGTTGAGGCCATATTTCGCTATTTTGACTGGACTATTAATTCATACCTTTGTATACAAGCTGTAAATGTCAATTTAAAAAATGATAAATTCAATCTAACATATTCTAACAGATCGTCGTGGAAGGTTGTTAATTCCACTCTTTGGTGCCATGGTAATAATGGTGTAATATTTCTGTGAAGCTCAGTTGTTTTTGGTTTGATTTTACAAAAAAATAATTGTAATTGACCTTTTCTTTTTCACACTATGTCCCTAGAAGCCATGATTTCGGTATACATATGGAACTCTTTAAGAAAAAAAGGGAGCCTCCGCAAGGGTATATCGACCCTCATCGGACTCGATGCACAGGTTGACAAGGGTAGAATTTTTTTAGCTAGGTAATTTATTCTGAAAAGATCATTTCAAAAAAACATTTTCGAAATACCATCCCTTGTTGGCCTAAATTCGATTCATTCTCATTGTTAGGGAGTTTTCAAATGACGGGTCACAATATTAAAAAGCTCTCGAATAGGTGTAATTGATTTTAAAACTTGGCGTGATTTGATTTAAATAATAATATAATGGCGTTTTTAACAGTTTTTAAGGTAAGGGACCCGTAATAGTTCCGCAACGTTTCTGAAGTAATGAATTTTAACAGTGTTAACCGAGGTTTCACAATGATTTTCATTAGCAAACCTCGGTCAACATTGTGGAAGTTCATGAGTTCCGAAATGTTGCGGAAATATTACGGGTCTACTACCTTAAGTCACAGTATGGTGGAGTTCTTTCACTTATTTGTGTGCTTCCGGGGAGTCATTGATACAAGGATGGGGCCCAGAGTTGCCATTCCCATGGATAAACCCAGATGACCAGTTGCGCGACATCTTGAAAAAGTCTCTTATTTCTTTCTTATGCTGGCTGATCAATGTGCGTTTCTGGCTTTTACAGTTTAAAACATCGTGAAAATGACGCCCATTCCAATCATTCACTGAGAGCTCCATTCATTCATGCCTAACACTCACTCAAATCGATCAGAAAACGCTCCAAAATCGTTAGAAAAAAATAAGAATCGTTCAAGACGATAAACTTTTGATTCAAATCGATCAAATTATTCTAAAATCTTATTGGCTGGTGTTGACTTTAATGTTTCTTATTGGTCCACAAAGACACACAAACAAAAAAGCGTATATTTGATAAATTGGGGATCATTTTGGATTGTAATTGAATGAGTGTGTGGAGCGAGTTTGAGTTAATGTAATGGGAGCTAATCCAATATCGAAAAATTTGTTCAGGATCAACAAAATTAGCTATATTCCTAAACTTACTTTAATAAAATATGCATTCAGGTCCTTTTTATAGCATTTATGTCATCAAGAACCCATCATTCACTTACTCGCTACAATAAAGTCAGTGAAATCGCGTATTTTTCCTAGCTTCTTTTTTTCTTTTATTATTATTATTTAATTTTTTTTTTTTGTTTTGTTTATTTTGTTAGTAGGTTTTCTTTATCATTTTTAACAAGTTTGGAGCGTAATTGGGTGGTTTTTGTGAGTATTTGGAATGAATAGAGCGTTGAGTTAGCGATTTAGAATGGTTTTGATCGGATTGATTGTCGATTTCATGATGTTAATAACTGGTTAAATCTACGTAAGAATAAAATAACCCTTTTTGTCAAATTGCAAAAATCTATTAACTTTTTGAAGTTTAGTAAATATACACAAAGAAAAAGTATTGAAACATCTTAATGTATGTTAAAACAAGGGTACGTTCAGTAAAGGGGGGATATGTATCCAATCGAATATTTATTGGACTTTCTTGATCCTCAAGTACGTAAACTGTTACATCCTTTTAAAGATCCTGCTCAGCTGCGATATAATTATGTTGCAATAATAGCGATGGTGTTCATATTCCACGTCAGATCCATGGTACATGTATGATAAAAAAAAGTGGATGCCACGATTGTCATCGCTGTTGGACGTGCAGGATATTGTATGTACAGTTATTGTGTTGATCAATCTTGAATTAAAGCCAATTAGTACATGAGCCAGAATGGGTTTTGTTCCCCCCCCCCCCCAGGGGAATTTTGTAGACCATATTTTTCTGAAAGTCCATGGAATGTAGAATATTTTGAGACATGTTAGCACTCTGGCAAGTGGGGCTTTTGTAAGATACGTTACTTTAAAGTAGCACACCCTACAAAATTTTGAAGATGAATTTTAAAAGAGTACCCCAAAGATTGAAGTCAAAATGACAAAAAATTGACTTCTTATACATATATTTTTGTTGCTAATTAACTGTAGGGTTCATTTATGGAATTTTTTTTATGAATCTGGTCATCTTAAGAGTCATGATATTGCAGTAAAATACGTTACCCTTAAATTTCATAGAAACCTATGAATTTAGAAATAAATTGTCTATCCCTGCCTCACTGGGAATTTTGTTAACATTACCTGTTTGATAGTCTGTGGTATATAGAACATTTTGAGACTTGTTAGCAGTCTGACAAGTGGGGCGTAAGTGAGATACGTTACCTCAAAGTTAATTACCCATCCTATTTTTAAGACAAGATTTTAGGGTTGTACAGTAAAAAAATGAGTCAAAATGACCAGAAGTGATCTTTTAATACCAAAATCTATGTTGCTGAATGTATGTAGAGCAAATTCATAGTAATACTTTGTAAATAAATCCTCCTTGAAGGCATGATATGGAAGTAAAATACGTTACTTTTGAATTTCAAAGAAAGGCACATAGATAGAAATGATTTTTGCCCCATTGGGAAGATTGTTAACAATGCTTTTCTAAAAGGCTATGCAATATTGAACACTTTGAAACTTGTTAGCAGTCTGGCCACTGGGTCAAATGCAAATATCTTTGATAGCTAAATTAAAAAGTATATGGAAATGTTCTATTTAATATTGTCATATAACTTGCAGCTTATGGTTTCTTCTATGTTTGAGACTTTTTTCTAATTTTAAGAATAAAACACAAGTTATATATGTTACTTCTGATAATAAGAGACAGTTTTCATTGTGAAAAATGATGACCAAATAGATGAAAAAAGCTGTTCCTACAATATTTTAAAACAATATTTCCATCAATTTAGTACAGAAAAGTTAAAAATATTTCTTAGAGTTGATCATGATAGTAGCCCAGTTGGTAGCACATTTGATTTTGTAGCGCCTTTGACTCCATATCATAGGTACAAGGTTTCATCAGCCAGTAAAAACGAGTTAATTATCATTCATCTTCGTTGTATGTGTAGCTAGAGGCTTTAATAGGATGACATGATGAATGGAATGATGTGTACGATAAATACAAGGAATTCATGGTTAGTCGGATAAGCCATCTCGATAAGAGTGTAATACTGTTAAAATGGCCTGAAAATTCCTTGAAGGATTTTAGCTCTCTATTGTTTCCAATTGAATGCAAAGTACATTGCATGCAATCGTAGTGTTGCCAAGAAACTGCGCAGTTCAATACTGAAAATTTACAAGTTATATGACAATATTAAATAGAACATTTCCATATACTTTTTAATTTAGCTATCAAAGATAGTAATATATGTTACATTTAAAAGACCTTATTTTAGAAAATCAAACCTAATTGCTGCTTCCAAAGGACAAGTAGGTGCACACCAATCGTTATTCTCTTGAACATGATTAGTCCTTACAAAAGTAAAGTTTTTTGTAAAACAAAGATGCTTAAAAATGCTTTAACTTTGAACTGGATACAAACTAAAAGTACTTTTTATGCGGTAAGAAACATGTCTTAGATAGAATTTGCGCTTCTTTTATATCTTACATTCTGAAACAATAAAAGTATTGTGATAAATTGCTTGAGCAATAGGATTTCATCAATATCAAGCCCTCATTTAAATACAACCCAAGACTTAGTTCATAAAAATAAGAAAATTGCATAATGGTTCTATAAGTCGCATGCTTATAAGAGCTTTATTGGTGTTAATGTGTAAATGGCTGGTGATTTGACATTCTATTTGCATTCCTGTTTGACATTGCTGGCTGACTTTGAACATATATGTACATGCAGTTTGTGTTAAAGTAGAGAAAAGAATTGAAGAATGCCCATTCTAATTAATTTACTCGTGGTTCTTTGGCATAACTCTCATATTTTTCTCATGTGCACAAGTACAAACTCTTCTACTAACCATTTAGTTTTATCCTAACCACTTGGCCAACATTCCAGACAAACAATTTAAAAAAACATGCAGCAAAACCAAAAAATCCATCTTAATCAAAGAGAAACAATAATTTTGGTTGAAATGGCTACAGTATTGACACTGAAGAGCAATAACGATAATTGCGACTTGTTTCATACAAATTGTTACATACGTTACTAGATTATGACCATCGGTATTCTGTTTCAAAACATTTATAGGCAACGAACAAACCAATGCACGAAATTAGAGATAAATAGATAAACTTGCTTAAGTGACTAAGTAATTTTGAAAAAAGTTACAATTGATTAATTTTTTTTAGCTGTCATGCTGCATTGTGTGATAGATAGATATGTAAATGCACTGAACAGATATTTCCCTATGATGAAATTAAGCAACAGGTATAGTACAACACAAAGTACCTATCCATATCTAACAAAAAGCCAGTATTTTTCTTGAATATTTCAAGGTATTTGTAATTTCTAATGTAAAATGATTATCAAGATCAATGCTGATTTAGAAGGGTGTAGGTATTTCGATTTCTGTAATTGGATATACATGTATTAATGATTTGGCTATTTCGAAATTATAATCTCCAATCTTGCTATCAATTTTTTAATTTTGTGAGATGGGATACTACAAATGATACTAACTTCAATTTGTGTGATTTATCACTTTACATTAAAAGCCAATATGTAAATACTAGCATTAAATAAGAATTTTCTTCTTGGCTGTTCAAAGATATAACAATGACTTCTCAATTAAGGTCTAAACTTTTATACCATAAGTGCTAGGGGATTTTTGATCTTTTGTTGGTCATTTGCTTTCAGTACCAATGTATTTTCTAAGAAACAGAACTGAAGCCTATAAATCCTAAGAATTTTAACCCTTATTGATGAAAAATAAAACAGTTAGTAGCCCATAGTCTAAATAATCAGGTTTAAATCCCGCCTAGCATATACGATGCAGCCAGAGTAAATTGATGACAAGAATTGTTAAGGCGTGTTCTTATAATTATGGCCTTAAAATGCATGAAATTATAGAATGTGAAAAAAGTTTTGTTTTTCAGTTATATTTCCAATTATAAGACCCATTGTAAATGTTTTCTTGTTCACAAAATGCGTCATGTTACCACAATTCATTTTTGTTCAAAGCTACTGTAGTGAAAATCGGATTTTGCATTCCTTTTATTCTTTGTGTATATATCTAGCCATTGGTAAGCACATCGCGAAATTGACACTAATTCCTATAAAAATCATTCTAAACCATTAACTCGGCGCTAAGTTCACTCCAGGCCCTCCCTCATACCATTCAAAAACGCTCCAATGTCACTAATAAAAGCTCATTGACAATATTCAAATCGCTCCAGAAAAATCAGTTTTATTACTGACTTGCTCGAACTTGACGATTTTTGGAGTTCGGGGAGGAGAAGGGTGTGGACTATGTAAGAGGGTGCTAACATGCTATAAGACTGGCATCAGTGGTTTTTGTTTGCATTTTCAGTAAATATTGTTATTTTTGTTCCATCACAGGCCTCTTTAATCCAAGTTCACACTAACTAGTGCTGAACAAAACTCTTCTTTCCAGAGACAATTATACACTTGATTGAAACTTTGTAATGAATCTCTCGTATGTAATTCCCATTGGAAAAAGGACTAAAGAAGAGCCTTGCAGCCGGACTCAGATGTTAATAATAGGTCGCTGAGCAAAGCGAGCGATTTAGAATGGTTTTGATCGCAGTGAGTGCCAGTTTTATCAAGTTAAAAGGCTATGACAAGCATCAGATGGAATCTAAAAAAAATAGATAAAAATGTCTTACTTTCAATTGTGCGGTTCGATGTAACAATCACATTTCTGTCGATTTTATTTCAATCTTTCCATGGATTATGGGTTATTTTTCCAATGGTTTGTAAAACCGCTTATTTAGGCAAACATGTAACTATTTTTTTATGAGTATTATGCACATTTTATTAAAATCAATAAAAAAAAACAAACTTTCTTTTACAACGGAATATCAGTGAGACATCATCACAATTCTATAGAATAGCCTTATGAGATAAAACTAATTTTGAAATATTTTGCTATGGAAATATAAATTAAGCCTACTTTTTCAAGTTTGAAAAAATACATTTGTGTGCTAACTTTTAAGTGTATTTTTTCACTTAAGCAATAAGATACAGATAAAAGACAGTATACACATGACAGAGCTTTAGTTTTCCTATAAAATTCTGTGGTGCTTTTGTTCAGATAGGTTAAAATTTGAGGCAAAAATCACTATTAAAAAAAAGAAAAAAAAAAAGAATTTTTATGTACAGTGTCTGGAACCTTCTTAAAGGAAAAAGAGGCTGAATAAACTCAATTTAACTAAACTTGTAGTTTAGAGTCTAGATTGAAGTTGACCTATAATCAAATACTAAAATTAATGATCTATAGCAACCGATTGTGGACATCACCTTTAAAAACACATTTCAAGGGCAACTAAAGTTCAAGGTCAAATTTCAAGGTCAGATGTTGAAATATTGAAAAATGCCTAAAATGTATATTTTTGCCAAAATTTCCCCATTTCAGATTTATTTTAGAATATTTAAGTCCAGTTGTTCTCCATATTGATCATAACTACATTTTATACAGTGTTTTAAGTAGGTCAAGGGTCAAGATCACGTTTCAATGTCAAATTACAATTTTTGAATATAGTAATGCTGTTTGGACGACAATCTTTTGCGGTTGTGTTGAATGTTTTTAAAATGAATTATTCTCCAATTAATTCTCCAAATGATACAATATTCTATTAAGTATATTTATACATTCCTAAGGTTAAAAAACTTTGTCAAGGTAATAACAACCTTGGATGAAAAGGTTACAGCTAGCAAGAAAGTATGACTATCATAAGTTAAAATGTAGGTACTTCTTTTACCCAGTATTTGACCTTGTCTTTTTAATTATCTTTAATAGTTTAACATGGTAAAAACAAAGATTATTATCACAAGAACACTCATTTAATTAACATTGGAAAGGCCCGGCACTTAAAGTTCAATTTTACATTTTAAATATGTTTATAATATGACCTACGTCGCGGGAGTGAAATAACCCCGTTGAATATTTTTGATATAACACGGGTGTTATTACACTAGTGGAATAACTATGCAAATGAACTCAGAGCGAATAGCAACGCTATATTGTAACCGCGAAAATGACGTCATAAAGCATATATTGTGACGTCAGTTTTAAAAGGCGTTATAAGTTTCGCGGAAAGTTGAAATGTTGATTTTCAAGAATTTTGACGATTTTTTGCAAAAATTCGGGTCATTTTATAAATAGAATATAAAGTTTGTGCTCATAAAATACAGAATTTATTAAACTCGTCATCTATAATGCTACGTTTACACCATGTTCCCGGCAGCCACGGCAACCCCGTTTCAGACGACCGTGGACAAGACGGCATGAACGTGAGGCAACGTAGGGGTACGGGATAGGCAAACGTGACGGACCGTGATTGCCGGGGTTGCCGTGCCAGATTTTTTGGCAGTCAAAAAATTTGCCACGGTAATCACGGCGGAAATGAGAAACGTAGTAGGCCGTAGAAAGCCGTGACCGAACGCAACGAACCGTGACAGTACGTAGCAGGCCGTAACAAAACTTGGAGGCGATCCGTAGTGCGACGGGAAGCATGAGTGTTCCCCGGCATCTCACGGTGTTTTCAAGTTGTGTCACGTTCTGCTGCGTTTTGTCACGGTTCTTCCAAGGTTACTGCGCGTTCTGTCACGT